>JAACJT020000034.1:11018934-11037729 GCA_009936485.2 Gymnarchus niloticus
ACCTGTAAAACCATTCCTGTTTTAGGGGTCGTCTCATTGTTGCCCCTCTAGTGCACCTGTTGTTAATTTTATTAACATCAAAGCAGCTGAAACTGATTAACAACCCCCTCTGCTACTTAACTGACCAGATCAATTTCCTAGAAGTTTAATTGACTTGATGCTATACTCTGATTAAAAAGTGTTCCTTTAATTTTTTTGAGCAGTGTATTTACATCTGATTTCTTACATTCGACTCGCCTTGAATACGACAGTACAAGTGTTGTTACTCTACCAGACCCAAGACATACGATGCAGAAGTGCCACTTCTATTGATTCAAAGAGCTTAAATGACTTTGTATTACAGATGGTGAGAGGTTCAAACAGGTGAGTGTTTGATCATCAAAGAGACCCGAGTAGAACAAAGACAAGTATGGCGGGAGGCTGTCCTGTTCAAGTTTGCGACAACAGTGGGGGATACCCATCTCATTTTAAAATTTCTGCAGCTCATATTAATGCACGTTTCTGCTTCTAATGATATCATAGTGAATCCCTAAAGAGCAAATCTTCTGGCACAAGCCTTTCTTTACTGACTAGCCCACAAAAACACACCGGAATTCGAGGGGGGAACTAATTTAGATCTTGGATTTTTACCGGGGATTCTTTAGAATGAGCGCACGCGCATTACTCAAACTGTGGGGTGGTCACTGGTCATGACACACAAAAGCTGTCCAGGAGTAGGTTACCCTGTTATGTGCATAGAAATTTAACTATGAAGTCTGATGTATGAAATGACAGTTAAATAAACAAACATGAAAAAGGGTGTTTATTCATATTTGCCTCACCTGAAATACTGTATAGGTCTGAAATAACTGTATGTGTGTGACTAATCTTATCAGTCTATTTTACAACCCAACTTGACAATCCTGTATTTTATGGTTGGCAGATACTGTAATTCCTGTATGAAACTACATTGTATCCAGGGAGATTTCAGGAAAGATCTAGCATTGCTTGAAATGGTGGATATGGAGAACAACGGCAGCAAAAACTGGGGGGGGGGGCCTGAGAGCCATGTTCCAGGAGTGGAAAGCTTTAATTTCCATCTCGCAGCCAGTTCCCCTGGTCCTATTGATCACTCTCAGCAGGTGAGAAGCTAGAAGTGATCGTGCTCAAGCAGCATTTCTCAAATGCATGCCATCTTCCTGTAAGGAGCAAAGCGTGTGTGCCTTTCACAATGAGGCACCAACGTCCGGTCGCCTTTCCTTCCATTGTCTTCAGGGAAGTGCTGTGGTCTGTGCCCAGTCCCATACAAACAAAGATTATACCACACCCCAAGTCACGTGATTGACAGTAGGGCAAATGGAAAGAAAAAATATATAGATTAACAGAGGATTTACAGAATATGAACTTACATTAGCCACATTTTTTCCAGTCTGTCCTCTGTTCATTTTACTGTCGTAATTAATTTTTTAATCACTAACTATAATGACAACGGTTAGCATGTTTTTTTTTTCTATTGATCAGTTAAAAAAATGTCAGGATCTCTTTACTTGACATGCTTTTCTGTCTTTGAAAACTACAATCCATCATTCTGAGTACTGTGACTGTCCATCATCGAACCTAAAATCCAGTGAAGTGTCATGGGAGGGCCCTGGATCTCGTCTCAGGCAGCATAGGACAAAAGACTGGGACGTATCCTGGACAGGATGCCAGTCCATCACACACACATGATCACAAGCTGGGCAATACAGAGATGCCAGTTAACCTGTTTTTTTAGACTGCATGAGGAAATCTGGTTGACTCACAAGGGAGAACATGTAAATGCCACTAAAAGCTGGAGTAGGATTCCAACCTGAAACCTGGGGATATAAGGCAACAGTGCTGCCCACTGAGGCTTCACTGTGAGCCCCACTATTCAGTTAATGAATGGTGATTTACTACCCTGAATCTCTGCTGGACGTGCATGCGGTCTACAAGTTTTCAAGATCAAAGGTTTAAGTCCAAGGGAGATTTTCTATTGCTTTATAAGACCCAGTAACAATTTTGGAGGGAGGACACTTACATGCTGTGTATTATGTGAATCAGGATAAAGATATACTTTTAGGTAGGGTTCGAGAAGGGGGCGGTGGGGGGTGACTTTCAGGTGTTTGGAGAGAGGCAGGAGGAAAGACACCTTGGTGTGAATTTTTCCTTGCACAATCTTTTTCTCTTCCTGTAGCTTTGATCTAATTCCCAGTTGCAGCCTTGGGTATGTGAGAAGCTCACAGGGGCATCTCTTTGGATTGCCTAGCTACCTTGTTCAACAGACAACTTGCGTCGTGATAGCAATAGGCCAAATCCAGCAGTAGCCCATCTCATCTAATGAATTCCCTTTAACATCACTTACGTACCTATCCACAATAATGAATGGAACAAGTTCCGAGAATATATAGCCAGCAGGAGACAGAACTAGAGTGCGGAGCTGAATTGGAGAAATCTGACATTTTCACATGCCAGATCCGTGCTGATTACACTTGTCAATGATGCTCTGCTGTTCCTCGTTCCGGACTAATAATCCTATTTAGGAGCAACTGAGCTGAAGTTAATGGAGACTGACAGAGAAAGACTGGGACTCACCTGTAACTGTAAATAATTGGCTTTTTATTGTTTTGCTCCTTCAGAAAAAAAAAAAAATCACTTTTCCTGGGTTTTCTTTCAGGTTCTTAATACAAATGGCTTTTGTTCACTTTTGCATTCAGTGTTTTAAGGGACCTTGTCCCTCATATTGACTTCTCAATAAAATGTCTTTGTTTGAAAGCAGCCTACAAAAGGCTTAAATATCAGTGCATAAATATAAGATGTGTGCAATGTGATGCAAAGAAAACATTAAAACATTAAATCATACTTGGTTTAGCACTGCTTTGAAATCATAGGGTCCCCTGTGACCAAGGTAATGTTTACAACTAGTAAGTAAACTTTGGAAGCATTACAAACCATTACAAAAAGGCTGTTAAGTCATACTTACATATGATACATATGCTCAACATATTATGCTTGAATGTAACCTTGTCCAAAGAGAAGATGAAATGCTTAAATAAAAGAAAATTCAATATAGAATGAATTTCCCTAGGGCCTGACAAAATGTGAATAAACATTTTCAGGAACATGACAGAAAATATGTTAACGTGTGAGTAAAAAGAAATGTTTGACATATATGCGATGAATAAAGCATGTGAACATAAAATTTGAATATCATTGGCCCGTTTATGGGGAGAAAGGTTCAAGGAAAGGTTTAAAACATTTGGGCACCATTTTAAAATAAACAAATCAAAAGAATAGTGGAAAGGAATCTCTTCAGTGTCAGTTTCCACAATATGAATACGCGAGTGATGGTGCTTACATTTTGGACTGCACAATTCTCCTGCACCCTACTTTAACACAGGTACTGACCCCCCAGTGATAAGTCAGTGAATAATCTTACTTACTACGTATCCACTCAATCCTGTGTGCATAAATAAAGACAGAATTTAGAAAGCACTAGAGGTCGGGAATGTATCATAACTATGTAAAAGCAACATTAAATGATCACAACCTTGGCACTACATCCAACATATTTCAGCTTTTCAATCCAATTAACCTGCCTTGTGAGAAGCTGCAGTCTTAATCATCTCCCATCTGTTATAGCTGTGTCAACACCATTACTTTCCTGCCACCCACACCCCCCCCCCAACCACCAACCCCAACCGACAAGCACCCATCAATCTGATTCATGGCCGTGTCACTCTCACTTGCTCTCACACATTAGCTCCTCATACTATACTAAATATAATCTTAATGAGATGCTAATTCATTATCAGGTGTGTTGGGGGGGATGTAAAATAATATGCATGTCTCGCATATCATTACTGTTCAAGAGAAATTATGGATACATGAATGATTGGTTCCCAGGAGGACAGTATGCTTTAGTAACAGGCGTGCTGGAGTGCGACACGGCTTGGTAGTACTTTCTATTTATGAATACCTGAGTAAACTTATAGTGCTTAGTGCTTTATTAATGTAGTTATTGAACAGTCATTTTATCCAAGATCACTTGTAGGAAATGACTAATATTGTTCTGACATGTATAGCTAAATACACATATAATTGTTGTTGTTGTTGTTTTTGAGTACGTTTCTCAAGGGCAAATCAGCAAGATTTTCTGACCATAAGTCCAGGGATTGAAGTACAGTGCTTAAACTACTGGTTTCACAGCAGTCAAATGCAAATGGTTTCTTAGTTCTGTAAAACATAAATGCAGTTACTTAATTGGTTCTGAGTACAAAATTAGACCTTTTTTTGTTTCAGTGCCCTGCAATTATTCCCATTTTGACGTGTGTCGTGTATACCTGTACTTAAGTCTGTTTGATTCTGATACTTTCCTTGAACTGTGATTGACACGCCTCTGAATTTCAGTGCAAAAAGTGTTTCAGGTCAGGATCTACTTTGCCAAACGACCCAATTATTATAATCATAAAGGAAATAATGCAGTTCAAATTTATTGGCATGCAGTAAATGAAATATAATACTAACATTCATTAATATACCTATTACTGCTAAGCCAAGTTAGTGTTAATGAAGGAAAAAATCATCTCCAAATAATCTTCTCCCACTCAAACCATGGGAACTGGCAACCAGATGGCATCAGTGTGATGTTCCTGGAGCAAAACCGAGTTGCATAACCAGATCTCCGTAACGAGAACCCAGATTTAAACACTGAAGCATCACTAAGGCGTTACCCCATCTCCTCTCTCCCATCAAGAAAAGCAGCCCCCACAGCACTTAAGATGCTACAGTATATGTAGTTCCTGTGGCTGCCGGGAAAGACAGCATACCTCTACCAACAAGAGCAACATGGTTCAGAGACTCTCTAGCTGAGCTGGGGAATCGTGTCCTTGAGTTGAGGGGAAAAGGTCATGCAGCCACTCGATGCATCAGCTGTATTTAAGTCTAATGACTGGGGATTTTCGTTTGCCCTCAGAAACCAGGTCATCATGTCCAGGCAGTGCTTTGTCAATTCTGAAAATGAGACGCTAGTTCAGGCTAGACAAGCCAATCATGTAGAGACTACAGGCAACACTGCAGCTCAAATGTTTGCATGCTGAATGAAATACAAGCACCAGTCAACTTAAGACATGCTATATTATTATGTTATTATGTCCTACATACAATTTTATGCTCGTGTCGATATATATTACAGCTCCAATTAATAGCGCTATGTCTAATCAGAAGTTCTCGAAGTTGAGACAAAGGAAGGTCTCAGGAGCACAAACATTAGGATTAGAACCTACAACCCTTCTTTAAACCTCCATGTTCGCTATTTTCCATAACTTAGAAGGATGAATTTCATGGGTCTTAAGTTGCCTATAAAATCAGTTTTATGAATTCAAACTGATACATTTTTAATATATCATAATATAACCATTATCATCTGGTACGATTTTCAGTTTTGTTGAACAGTACAAGGTGATCCACTTTTGACCTTGTTTGCATTCCTACAGAAACGTTGCTGTGACAGCGTCTGTGGAGTCCTAATTCTCTCATCACATTTGAAGGCTGAGGGACATCTCCAGATCTCGACTTGAACTTTCAAGGAGGGAACCTGCCACTGCAATTCGCCTTGGAAACAGCATACAAAGTATGTGTGTTTCCATCACCTTCTGCAAGACCTTGTCATCGGACATCTCTCATACACTTAGGTGCATTTGAGTTCTTTGGTGCCTGTGGAACCCTTGGTAGCTCATTCCAGCCCTCGTTCTTGGCCCAGGTTTGGCATGTGTTCCAAGCAGTAGCACTGAAGTAACGTCCTCATCAGGCTCAGCTGCTGGGGACTAAACAGGCTTCTGAAAGCGCTGAAATATTCATAGGCCCCCGTGCAAGATTCAGTGTGGACCACCCGAGTCCACCTGACTCCGAGCTGTTAGATTCTACCACTGTTCATGACTCCTACACGTTCTATCCCACCATCCGGCAATGGTAACTCTAATTTTTCAGCCACAGCAGAGTGCCACTGAGTACGGCATGGGTGTTTTGGCTGTGTACAAGACAGATTCCCCATGTTTAGGAATTCAGCCCTTCCCCCCCAACCCCACCACCAGTTTACGAATGCGGGAAGTTAATTATGGCTCACAGTCAGTCATCATAACAGGCTCCACTGAACAGCCAGATTGCAGTGCAACTTCTGTGTTGATAACGGCTGGGATGAAATAACAGGAACGCTGAACCATCCGTCTCTCCGATACACAGACGACCGTGCTCTGGCGGCTGCTTTCCTGTCATTTGCAGATGTTGCGCACACACTACAACCACTTCATTTAATAAGTGTGCCCGTAACCGAACTCGTTTTTATGACCTGGCAGTGAGAGGAATGGCACACGGAGAGTGAAAGGTATATGAAAATTTAATTGCTCTCAGATATGAATGTTTGGGTGCGAAGTGCTATGATGGTAATTTACTCTGTTCCGTGGGACCGTGTCGCATATCATCCCAGGCAATCGGGTCAGTGAAAAGTTATGCTTCACCGGTAGCGTTGCTTACTATCAAGCCAACAGACTTACTTGCCGTCTTCCAACCGTCAAGGATGCCTTGCTTCAAAAAGCACTCTGCAGTCTGGCGTTTCCAGCCCTTGCTAGCCACACCTCTTACTACATGGGTCCCTGAGTTTCACACAGTAAAATTCACCATGAGGTTTTTAATGAAGAATTAGAGCACTCTGGACCAACTCAGACAGTAAAGGCACTCCTCCTGAGCATAGTCCATGTCCAGTAGTTTAGGAAGCGATTGAAGCCTGAGCTACATTATCTGTCACAGGAGGACACTTTCAGTCAGCCAGAGCATCCCAGCTGGATGCTGCGTAACCACCACTTACAGACTTGTCAGGTGACTACAGGGACACCGGTTGCCCAGAGTGTGGGTCGTACTGCTCTTCCAGCCGTCACTAACTCATCCGCGCAGAGCTGTGAGATCTGCAGTGTGTAAAGAAACCTTTATCAGAAGAAATAAAGTATTTCAGAAGGAGAGTTAACTCACTGTCATGGCCCTCATTGCTAGTGTGCAAAGCACCAAGGACAGCTGAGTGTGTCACAAGACCGAAGATGGCTGGAGAATATCATAAGTTAAATATATTGTGAATCAGGAAAGATCTTCCAAAAACTTAATTTCTCTACTCCTGGATAACCATTTATGTTTATACAGATCGACTCAGGGGATGAGTTTTGAAAAAGCAGGCGCCACTTATGTAAATACCTTCCCCGAAAGATAAGCCAAACAAAACGCACCAATACTTCAGATAAACCCAATCCACTTCTAAATTAACTCACCGTTCACTTTTAATTTACTTCGATTAATTTCAACAACCACTTAGCTCTGGAGCCTTGGCAGTGTACTATTCCTGTGTCACACATATATAGTTTCCCAAACCTTAACCAAAAGGGCCTCAGAAGCAAAAGAAAACTGTCACCTCCTATCAGGTTCTTGTTAAGCCACATGCATTAAGGGAGAATTGCTGAACAGATTCACCTTGCAGGCCTGGCTCCTGGTCACGATGGAGCCCTGCAGATAGCTGACCAGTGGAGCAGCAGCCCACCCTAATATATACTTGTCTCTGCAGGTATCATCTGCTCTACAGAGACCTGTTCCGATCTCTCAAGTGAACCATTCAGAATAAAGCATACAAAACTGGTTGAGTGCTGCCCCCATGTGGTCACATCCATCAAGCTAGGTCAATAATAACTAGGTTACTATGGTAAAAGGGTGAGAACACAAACGTAACACTGGGGAAAATGGAATGGTGTTGAATTTTGAAGAATCTCCCAGCATTGCTTATGAACTATATTTCTGTGTTTGTCTATCTGCACATAAACAATTAGAGACAAGCTCGTGTAACAAATCACACAAAGAATGAATGGGGACCAAAGTGAAGGAAAAAACTACTCTTGACTTTTGAAAGTAGGGCACTTACGATCGGGAAATTGCACTAAGGCCGATTACGGCGTTCACATTCGCAGCCTCTGTAATGAGCTTATGAATTATGAGTATTTCAGAGAAAACATAATGGATTTGCATTCAGAACGAGCCAACCAATGCTCTAAAATAATAGATGACTTTCGCAGTTATGGGTACCAATTATGGAAATGTCACATAATTTTACATTTTCTCTTTGGTTGTAGAACTACTTAATACAAAGTATGAGCTAGAACAGTTATGTTAGAAGAAATATACCGCATCATAATTATAATAGTATAATCATAAAAATTATTTCCATCAGCATACTAACATAAAGTCAATTTTCAGCTCCATGATAAAGTGAGAGCTTCTAAATCTTTCGACGATGTCACTTCTTCACGATGCAAAACTTCGCTTTGTTGAGTAAGGCAGTGACAGCTGCAGCATACGTAATGTTATTAATTCCTTTTGGTTTGCGGCTGGATTTTATTTTATTTTTTTTAACTGTCTCTGACGTCATCATTTTGTGAGGTCCTTAGCTTTTCTGACACTATTTCATAAGTTATTAGCTCCGCTGACATTTGTAGGGCAGGACACCTATATTAAGCTATGTACTTTGAGGAAAATAAATGTGTTCCATAAAATCAAAATAACATTTCAGATGGAATTCTTACCAGCCTGAACACTGGTAAGAATACCTGAAGAATTTCCACAACAAACAGGATGTTTAAGATGCAGGTTTTTGATGTGTAAATATTGAAGAAACTTGTATGCTTATTTATGACATGGCAAAGATTCCACTACATTTAAATTATTTTGATATTGGGGAAAGCCTAAATTTATCTCTTCATTGTGTTTCATACTTACAAACATGTATAAATAATTTATGAGCCTGATAGATGGGATCAGATGTTTCACAACTGTTTTGAGGGCAGTTAGTAATGGCAGTAAATTCGGAGTATTTCATGGAAATAACCTGTTGATGATATATTAGCTTATCTACAAGCTCTGTCTTTGTCTCCTTCCCATTATGTAGCCCTTGTTAAATTGCCTAAATAAATCACGGGGTTCTCTTGTTCATTGTTCCTGGAAAACCATAAACTCAGCTAAGACGATATTCTGAAAGAAATAAATTCTGTGACATTTCAAAGAATTTATCGTCACATTCCCAACACACAAGTTGAGTCAAACATCAAGCTCTACATTTCTGAGGAGAAGAAAGACTCTCTAAAGATAAACAAGACCCCAAAAGTACACCAATAAGTCAAAGGGTTAAGTTCTGTTTAGGGTTTAACTATGTAGTGGTTATGACTGCAAAAATTAGAGAAAATACATTTCAGAGTCACAGCGACAGAACCGTTACCCATGAAAGCGGCCATTTCGTGTACTATGTATTTTTAAAAATACATAGAAGTCGTCTGTTATGTTGAAAGCTAGAACTGAAAACGAAAGAAACCTCTCAGTTTCTGTCAACAAGTTGCAGTATAAATGTGTCCTCATGTAAGACAACAAAGTTGTGTGATCTTTTAAAACAAGCACTACAAGGAACATTTGATTTGAACAAATTTCCCATAAAATTTTACTATAAACAAATATTTTCACTGTATCCTAGTACTTGAGATACGATGTTAAAAGTGTTCAATATATTGAGGTCCGGCAGAAACATCAGTGAACCGTGCTAATCTGGTATTCTAATGGAATCTTAAATATCGTCGTATATTAAAGATTTTAAGTACACTTGTCCACATTTTCTATTCCCACGTCAAGTCGTAAATCATCCTGGCTGACAGATGTTTCAAATTGCTAAAGTGTTGCGTGCATTAAGTGTGGACACATCATGCACTGGGCAATACAAAGCCACACAAGCATATGAGCCCCTTATCAAGAATTTATTGAGTCCAGTCGCTTGATGTACATCATCTCCCCGGTGCTTCATTACGGAGGGGCCATCCACAGTCAGCCCATCATGTCTTTGTAATACTAGCATTAGACTAGGCCTACCAAGAAAAACGTAGAGCCGATCAATTCTAGCAGACTGTGCAATTCAACTTCCATCTACCGATGAGCAAGGATACAACTATGGAGCCGGAAAGATCTATGTTTTAAAAATTCTATATAACCAATAGAATGTAACACTTTGCAGCAAAATAACATCAGCAACTTGAAGTTTCCCTGTGATATTCCTTTCTAAAGGGTTCAAGAACGCCAATCTTGCAGCGACTCTGAACACTCATCTGTGACACAGGAGACCGAGGTATGAAATTGGCCAAGGCCAGAAACACTGCTGAGGTCCTACAGAATTGTAGCCGCATGGATTTTTAATGATCTTCCTTTTTAATGATTTGTCAGTGCCGCACTGGAAAGGTGTTTAAATAATAGGCTATCATTATTCGTACGGCACTGAGGAACATTTTTTTTGATTCAACCTGTTTTCATGTTGGATGTCTGACTACATTTCCTGAGACTCAAGTCAATAGTGACAATCAAGGCATACACATTCTAAAGGCAGTCAACCACTGGTCGTTTTCCCCACTGTACACTGTTTCTTGTTTGTTATTCCATTTAAATTACTTGAACATTCTAAATTACTTGAATGTTCCTCTTTCTGTTTAAGGAAGTGAAGCACAATGGTAAAGTTAACAAATAAAAGATGATTTGAAATGTGTGGGTTATACAAAATTAATGAAAGGAAACGGTGTTTTAAACTTAGAAAATATGTGCACCAGAGTCCACTGACTTGAGACTTGATTCTAGACCCAGCATCACACATATGAGACTTGACTTGGAACTTAATTGGTTTAATGAAAACTCAGGTACTGTTGTGTTCATTGGCTCTCTTTCGATGCTCACCCTTTCAGAAAGGGTTCAACATGCACGCTGGTTACAGGAAGCTGGACTGTAGTTCCATGAGGATTTGGTCTGTTTTCCTCTAGGAAACCACTTAAGCAAAACAGCTGAAGTCTGACTCACTAATATGAAAATGTGCTCATTTGAATTTCACTGACTGTTGGTTGCTTCATGGGTGAAATATCACCAACTATTTTACACATCTTGGTGATACAATAAAGTATGAGCCATTTTAATTTAAAAATTCAATCAAATTGATTCAGATGAATGGTATTCCATCAAAGGCACCAGAAGTGTCAGTTGAGGCTTCAGCTGGTTTCCTAATTAAGTGGTTCAGATGAACCGAAGACACATGGTTGTCATGGGAACAAAACACAGCAAGCTTGGAGCAGATTGCGTTTCGAAGCTTTAATGAAACAGCACGGGGGATAGCAAGCCTGAAAACAAGCCCCTTGTTGGTATCTGAACCTCATTATGATTCGGCATGATGATGAATTGGAAATTTAATGTGAATATAACATTTCCATAGCTTCTACCAAGAAGAGTGATAGCAAATTTTCAAAAACAGAAATATTAATTTATGGGCATGAACTATCGGCAGAACCACCATTTCTGGATCACCCATAAGTTTGCCTTGTAGCAGATCTTGTGCTTGATGTCATCACCAACACATGACCAAGCTTGGCCACTGTAACATGCTGGACATGCCAGCTTAAAACACAATGATTCTGTTTGTTCAGAAGGTATAATTTCACTGAAAACAAAGTGTCAGTGTAATCAATGGCGATCATGCAGGCTAGTTACCTTCCCCTCGGAGTTAACTGGCTATTAAGTGATTATTAATAACCCAGCCTTCATGTTGAAATGCATGAAATTGAGGTGGGGAAAAAAAAAAATAATAAACCTGTAAGCTCAAGGAATAAAATCCAGTTCTTTCCCACTGAATAAGATAAAACTGGCACATCTGCAGTATGTGAGTAGATATGAAAAAAAGACTTGCATTCTGGGAAAATACTGCCTGGCAGTAATGATAAATCTAATCCCTCAGTAGATTTTATTATGTTTCATTTCCTTTTTTATTTTGAAATCAAACGTTTGGTAATAACTCAACCCTACATTCTATTTGCACAAGACCCTGATTGTTTGGCACAGACCTCTTGAATGTGCGAATGAAGTGCTGGAAACAAAGTGTAGAGTATTTCTGCTGGTCTGGTGGTAAACGTTTCAGCTACTGATTATGGCACAACAATTAGCCACCGACATCAACGCCGCGCTGCATCCAAAGGAGTCCCAGCATGAGGGAAAGAGGAGAGGCAGTCGCATAAGAAATGAGTTGTTCATCGGGATCTGAATGAGACATGACTCATTGAATGAGTTCTCATGCACAGGGAAATCGTCTCTGGATCTAACTCCCCCCTAATTAGGAAATCCATGAATATAAGAAATCAGTATATTCAATTATGTCTGCTATAACGACGGAATCTCCTGAAGAAAATGTTTTTGCCACATTTGGCTCCGTACAGAAAGAGTATTTTACATGGCTGTGAATTTGCTTTGTATGCACCTTTACATTTTGAAGAGATTGCTTGATACAGCAAAACGAGCACCTTCGACACTGACATTGTATACTATGGGCATAATTAAGAATGTGGGATAACACAAACGATAAGTCTTTTATCAGGTAAACTGATTATTAAAGAAGCTTCAGTATGCTAAAGTGAAAAAGCATTACAATGAGATTTATGTTTGAATGGATTTTTCTAGTCAGATGGTGAAGAAAAAGATTTTTTCATGCAGCACACTGTGTGGTTTCCATTCTGGTCATACAGGTAATTTTAACTTGTCTGAAGATGACTGCTGCTCCAAAGTTAATCTGAAGGGTACCGGGATGATCCACCCTTGCACCTGTCTGAACCCCTGATTAGTACTGATCTCAGTTTGTGTTTCCTGTAAATTACCAAGAAGTTTGGTCAAACATCTTCAGATCAAGTTTGGGCTTTTTTATTTTTTTTCCCCCAGTCACTCTGCAGTCATGAAGATCTGCCAACGTGCATTTAATACACAGCAATCAGTAGAAAAAAAAAATTGAAAGAAATGTCACGGAACAAGTCATAGTAGCAGCAATGTTTACTTTTTGGACAAGTTTCATCGATTAAAGGAATCGTTTATGTACTGTTCGATGTGGTTGGCTAACCTTCTCAGACACGACCGACGACAGGATGAACTGCTTGCAGAAATATAGATGAGAATGCAAAGCATGACAGGACCACACCCCATAAAACTGAACACCAGGGATCTATCATTGCAGAAGATTTGTTTTTTTTTGTTTTTTTTTTTTTTTTCTGCTTTCTGTGGAGAAAACTTTCACTTAAAATATATCCACTGGGCCTGGACAGAATTTAGCCACTCACTTTCACCCAACGTCATGGATGAAAAATTATCATATTAGATAGCAATCTCTCCCTTGCCTCTGAACAGCTGAAAAGATGGATAGCTTGATACCCTTCTGTGCCCTTCACCTGTCAAGTCTGGTTTTAGTGCATCTCCTGCATAGTTCCTGACACTCACTACTAAATTGAACAGAGCGTTTTCACACACAACACCCAGAGGAGTCACCCCGAAGATTTATCTACAGCTTGCCACACATACCAATAATGTTGGGTGGTGCAAAGCAGGGGAGTGGTTACTTTCACACAGTTTCTCAGATTAATTAATTTGTGAAATAAATCAATTGATGAAAAATGAATAAATACCTCTGGGTAGCGGTCCAAGAGGGTGGAGTAATCGGGCTGTCAGCTCTTTTGTATTCTGCAGATGAAGCAGGTCTGTCTTACTGTTAGCTGGTTTTTAGATACAACTAAATTACTCCTGCTCCCTGGTGCATGGTAACACAAACACTTCAGGTTTTCCTCGATATAAATGAGAAAAACCTTTGAATGATGTGGATGTAACCCTACTGTACTCCACAGTGCTCAAGATACAACTAGAACAGCGCTTCCTACCTGGTCTCTGGATTTCACTGGTATGTGTCTTATGAGTGAGGTGTATCTGTAAATGTCTTCTTTCTGAAAGTTTCTGTCATAACTTTTTTCATTTTTGAAACAAGCGGTTACAAATGGCTCTATTTTTATAGTCTGGTTTCTATTCAGTCTATGCTTCTAATATGGTTGTATAAACTAATATTCACCGATAATCCACAACATTAAAATAGTAGAACAATTGGCTCTTTCCCACAGCTAGATGGCGTACCTATAAAGGTACAAATGAGAAAGGCGATATAAGAGGACTGGCACTAGCTACCCAGAAGCAGCTCTATTGATTTCTCAAGGTCACTTGTCCATCCTGGCAAACCAGGTCCAGCCCTTCATGATGAGTGTCTACCCCAATGGCACAGGTTGGTTCCAGCTGGATTGAATCCCCTGCTGTGTCGCTAGGAGTTAGCCTGAATGGCATGAGGATACATATACAGGTATTTATCTATATTTTTTTTCCCAAATAAATCTCATGCAAGGAACTGATAACTTCAGTGCAGCTTCAAAAATAGCTTTTCTGCAATATAATCCCAGGTCACAAGAGAACTTCTGACAAAGCTGACGATAGCCAAGAGCAAAACAGTGACTAGGTTACAGACACATTTCGAATGTAACATCTAAAGCACATATTAAACACACACACACACACACACACACACACACACACACACAAGACTCAGCTCTGTTGTCTTTTTACATCAGTACAAAGCTTTCTACCCACCCCAGACAGGGTTCATTTGCCCCCCCCTTCCCAGACTGCCTGAGGTAATTATAGAATATAGAGCATTCTCGTGTACATTGTCAGGCAACATTAGGCTTCTCGGCTTGCGATAGCGAACAGAATGGTGCACACTTACCTGCTGAAAACACATCCTTTGCTTTTAATAACAGCAGGTCAGAAAACAGTTTAGAGACCGGCAACCTCACTCCCAGTACTCCACCCTCGGTGGCAGTCATTTAAGTACTTCCTACACACTCCACCGCACTCCCACCCCAACAAAACATACCATTCGTCTCGATGTCCAGGCCTTAGCATTATCGACTGATTTTAACAGGCAACCAAAGTCGGACTCTACAATAAAGAACATCAAAGGAATGCAAAAATCTTGCTTGTGGACATACACAATCCATACGTTCTGTCTATTACACAGCAGAATGTTTTTCGCATTTCACACAAGGAGACCTGTAGCATGCATGGGAAAGCACACAAACTTCCATAGAAATCTTTGCCAGAAAAAAATCCAAGTACAACTGAAGTGCTGCTGACAACAACAAGATACTCAGAGGCCTCAGCTTAGATCCTGCATTATGCTATATTCTGTCGTGCTTTAAGTTATGCTTAGCAAATCCTAGAAAAAATTACAGCAGCGGGTGGTTTAGCTGCCATGTTAGACGTCAGTGGGGGGACCCCTGCTGAGTACCTTACTGAATGAGAAATGCCCTGGAGAATGTCTTGCCGTGTAAACAGATTAAAACCTTTGAAGAACAAGACCTTGAAAGTAATAAATAAATAATATAACAGCATAATTGACTTAAGGCACCGATGTCAGTCAGAGTCATTGTTATTCCGGTAATCCACAGGTCAATGCAGCTATGATTTGGGTCATTCAGGTGCACAAAACAAAGCAAATTTAGAAAACTGAGGCCTGTTACGAAGATGAGCCAAGTATTTCATTACTGGAGGGTTTGTCCCTTTCCTGTATTTGAGATAAGAGACACTGGGATGGCCAGAGTCCAGGACATTACAAGTCAGAATTTGGGCAAAGCCCAGACTATAGAGAGCAAAGCACTGAACTGCAGCTGGCTGAATAGAGATAACAAAGCTACCTGTTGGGCCTGGGGTTTAGCCTCATTAGTGCACCGTGTGTGGGAGGATTTCTGGTGATGGAGTTCACCATAGAGCCAGTATAGCCCCAAGCTGTCGAGTCAAAGACGAGACGAGCTGGCGACCGGAACTGCACGGCCTTCAATCTCACTGTAGCATTTAAAAGGAAAGAATAAAACACGCTGAATCGTCCAGGGTTTAACACTACATGTACCTGCTTTCAAATACAAGAACATGGAAGATAAATAACCATAAAAAACGTTTAAATAACACTGCATACATAACATAAGAATATATAGTGCAAAGCCATCACTGGAAGAAACTTAAATACAAGAGTTATGAGATCAGGCTTCTCTACTTCGTTGATCACTTTAGTTACATTTAAATACAAAGTAAGCAGAATGCCATCAGTGGGCGGATAAAGGGATTGCTCTAATTGCTCTTTAATACCACATAGTTTTTTTTTTTTTTAATTTTATTTTATTTTATTCAAACCTGAACTCAATCACCTGCAGGCACAAATTGTCCGGGAATAATTACGTTTCTGTCGTATCACAGTGTAGAATATATCAGTCGGGATAAACTTTTGGTCACTTAAATATCTGTTTGCGTGTGCACAGTAGATATCGTATATATGAATTATTGAACGTATCCATTAGAGTCAACGGAAGAAGAGTGTGAGTCATTATGCTTAACGTCGCGCCAAATGATGGCTCTTGGCGTCACTGCTGTTGAACCGTGATACCGGGCCCTCCTCCTATACATGAGGAATTAATGCATTCCAAGGAAAATATCCTAGGGACACTACAACTCAGAGACTTTGGGATGAGTTTTACCTTGGATAAGATGGGAATTACAGCATTAACAGAATTAAAACTGACATTTCGAGTAAATTGGATATTAAATACTTGTTTTTTTTACTGTCTGTATTTACCTTGCCATATGTTGCTATTGAATTATCTAAAATATGCGTTTATAAGAATTGATCGAACTTGTATTATGATCTTGGTTAACTTTGCATAATTGTGCCAGCTGGTATTAAGAGGGATCTCAGGACCATCATCATCGGTTGCTTTGTTCGCACCCTCTTAATTCATATTGTGGAAATGTTGAAGATTGCGGCGTGCCTTCTCCTCCTCTCCGTTGGGAAGGGACAGATGCGCAGCGGGGCTCTGCAGTGAAGGCATAGTGTGCCGATACGCTCCGGGCGGGCGGAGGCACCTGCGTGTGCGGCAGCGACTGCAGGACTTACCCCAGCATCTGTCGCCTGAGAGCCGAGAACAGAAGAGCTGAGCTGAACGGAGCACCCCGGGTGATCTTCATTCAGAGGGGCACCTGTGATGCAGGTGAGCCGCTCCTCACTCCTGATTTCTATCAGTCTCCCTCATATTAATGCCATTGGGAAAAAATATTAATTATGAGAGCGTGCAGGCTGTTCGGTTTGATTCGCTCTGCAAATAGTGTCGCCTAACGGGTTTATTCTCAGTTATACTGCATGAAAATGCGGGGAAAAAAAAAAAAAAAAAAAAACACACACAGATGGAAGTAAGAGGAAAGTTGACTGCCTGACACGTCTACATTTCTGCATATTCTGAGTCTCACGACTATAATATACTGTATATAATCAATAAGTGTAAGAACATGAGCCGTAGAGGCACTGCTTGTTTAGAAATCACAAGAGTACAGAAGTCCCAAAATGGAACGGATTACAAACTTGTACACGACTTTTTATACTTGCATTGATCACACTAGTACAGGCCGACTATATGTGGTGTTCAAACTAGATGAGAAAAATACATAAAGTTTCTTCATGTGTCCAGTGTGCCATGTCTATACTCTCCTGTGCTCTTTGCAGTAAACCCTTGTATAAATGGGTAACTGATGCACTACCTTGAATTTCAAGAATAATTCATACAACTAATATAATAAGCCAAAGTGACATTTACAGACGTAGCAAATTAAACAGGTTTCGTCAAAATCCTTTGAAATGATGACAGTTTGTTATTCCTTTTTAAAAATGTCATGTACTTTCTGACATTTTAAATATAATAATATAAATCATTTCCAGGTAGCATGTTAGTAAATGTATGTACATATATACATACATTCATAGAGCTCAAATAAGCTGACCAACACAAAGCAAACGCAGAAAATCCCTGGGGACCTTTGAAAACATCCCATGCCTAAAAGGTGGAGACGTTTTAAAATGAACTTACTGTACATGTTTTATTATGGGATAGTGGAATCACAGTTAGCACTTAAAAGATACTATTTAAATATTACAAGTTAAGACCAACCAGATATGTATAGGAATTACTGAACTTTAAACATGACTTTAAATAATCAAATGTCAAAACCCGGCTACTAAATAATTTTGTTCTAAACAGGAGGGTGACAGTAAATATTTCATACCAACAGTATTCCACTGTAGCATTAGCCTGTGTGTGGATTAATTATATTTTAAAGCAAGAATTCATGGAAACAGTGTGTGGTATTTGGAAGCTGGAAGATGCGTACCTATTTGAATAACTTGGCAAATTGTACCTGAAAGTGGTTAGTGGTTAGAAATCTGTGACACTAGTGTCCGCTACAAATGCTAAATAAATGCCAATGACCGGGCGTCCACTGTGCCCATAGTTGGTTGCTATGATACTCCAGTGGCAGGTCTGTACACGCATGGTCTGTCGGCCCCAGGCAGATGAGGTCTACAGTAAAATACCACTGCTTGAGGTGTGCGTCTTTCAGGAACCTCATTAATTAAATGTTGAACGCCACTGTTGCAAATGCTGTGCACTTTAACACTTTTAACTTTGATGGAGCAATTTATAATCACTTCTGTAATTGGATTTTACAGACCTTAATTTTCACTTTCATAATTCTCTGTATAATGATACAGTCCGTTTATACCTACCCAGCACCTCTTCATAGATAATATTTTTCCATCCATCTACGCATTTTTCTGGAGGTGGATGCAGAGCATCCATCTCCCCATCACTTATCCAGGACAGAGTCACATGGGTCTAGAGCTTATGCTAGGTAGTTTAGGGCATAGGTCAGGGGTATGCCCCGGATGGGATGTCAGTCCATTACAGGGCACAAGGCTGGGGTATGCCCCGGATGGGATGCCAGTCCATCACAAGCACTCGACACAGGCAA
>JAACJT020000034.1:11043630-11088076 GCA_009936485.2 Gymnarchus niloticus
TTTGCATCACAATCTTACATGGGCTCAGGTTAAGCAGAACTTGAATGTTCTCCTTTTGTAGGTGTGATAATCTGTTCCCTCCCACAGCCCAAAGCTGAACTGGTGTCTCTAAATTGCTCGTCGTGTGTGATTGCAAGTGAATGCTTATCAGATAATTGGGCTGGCATTTTATCCAGGATGTCCCCTGCCTTGTAACCTGTGCTTCCAGGCTCACCGTGGCTGTATATTAGAAGATGGATAAATTGTTTTTATAGTGCCTTTCACAACACAGTTGCCTCAAGGCACTTAACAGATATGGTGGGTAATTACAATGTACTTAGATGAAAAAGGTCAAAAGAGTTGCCTTAGTAGAGCTGTGGTGTTTTGCTACTCAACTGCTGAGCCATCAGCCGGGTCCATCCATCATTGGACCTTTCAACTCTACTAAAAGACAAGGAAAAAGGTCAAAAGACAATGGAGAAGAGGAACCAAAAACTCTTCAGCAAGGAGACAAAAAAAAGAACCTCTGGTGGCCCAAGGTCAAATAGCTGCCCATCCCCCTTCAGCATGCTACCATTATGATGGATGGATGGATGGATGGTAGACATTGTCTGTGTTCTCAGGGCCCCACAATCCTGGCAGCATGCGCTACAAGTTCAACTTCATCTCAGATGTAGTGGAAAAGATCGCTCCCGCAGTGGTCCATTTGGAACTTTTCCTCAGGTGAGACCGCCATCATTAGGATATTTTTTTTTACCTTAACAAAACAAATAGTTTGTGTTGATTTTAACCACAGCAAAATGCAATTTATAAATGAATAAATTCATACATATTAATGGCTCATTGCAGTGGTACTAGTCAGTAAGTGGAAAACTTTCTCTTCTGGCTCTGTTTTTCTAATGTTTGCATATTTTTGACACTGCTTGCTATCAGATATGCTTTCAAAATATTATACAAAAAGCAACCTGAGTGAGCAAACATTTTGATGGGGAGGGGATGATGTGGATGTTCTGGGGTGGGCATAACCGGCTGAGGAGTGCTGTCTATCACTACACCTGTGTTTATTGCCATCATATAAAACCATCATATGAAACTAGCTTCTGTTTTTTTTCCCTCAATCCTGCAGAACAATTGCCCAGATTCTCGTAGCAAATCTGCATTCTCTTATAGTGTTACTCTCCCATAATATTTTTTTAAACCCACCTCCATTCCCATACTCAACATCATTTAGCAAGTCTTAAACACTCGATGCCCTCAATGAAAAGCCTAATTATGTCCCCTTCAGCAGCAACGTGCGTCCAGTTGAAAATCATTACTATTTCTGGGTATCGGCTCAAATCAGGCCTGACTGCAGTGTGACCAATGTAGAAAATGCTGAAAATCATGACTATTTCCAGATACCATCCCAAATCAGGGCTGACTGCAGTGTGACCAATATAGAAAATGCTGAAAATCATGGCTATTTCCAGGTATTGTCCCAAATCAGGCCTGACTGCAGAGTGATCAATGTAGAAAATGCTGAAAATCATTGCTTTTTTCAGGTACCATCCCAAATCAGGGCTGACTGCAACGTAACAAATGTGGAAAGTCATTGTTTTTTCTGCGTACTGTCCATGCAGTATTGAAGTTTGATTCTGAACATGCCTAAGAAATATTTTTATCTTCACTTCCAGGGTGCCATTCTCCAAGCAGGAGATCCCAGTATCCAGTGGCTCTGGGTTCATCATGTCAGAAGACGGCAGGATCGTCACTAATGCCCATGTACTCTCCAATAAGCAGCGCATCAAAGTGGCACTAAAGAGTGGTGCCCAGTATGATGCCAGCGTCAAGGATGTGGACCAGAAGTTAGACATAGCACTCATTAAAACTGAGTCAGATGTAAGATACTCCAAGGCAGCTTGGTAGATATTTCATGCCTTCAGGATCACTGGGCTGTGTTTTTGCTGTGTCCCACTGGGTTATCATCAATAACTACCATCAAAGAGTCCAAAAAATTGTTATTCCAAAGTTATAGGAAGCTTTTGTATCCCGATTATTATTTTTAAATTATTATCACCAATCTATCCATATTCATGCAACCGCCATGGCCACAGGAGGTGGGATTCAAACCCCTAGCCCCAGACGTGTGAGGCAATGGTACTAACAAAGACATGCAATTTAGGCTAATTAAAATCTCTAAATTGCTTAGAGTACATGATTGTATGTGCATGCATGGGCCCCGCAAGGGTTTGGCTTCCCATCCAGGGTGTACCATAGCCTTGTGCCCTTTGCTGACCGGGATAAGCTGTAGGCCGTAGTGTGATTCTGACTGGATGGATGGATGGATGAATGGATGGGGCTCTGTGGGTTAGGTGGTTGTGCCTATGACCGAAAGGTTGCAGGATCGAATCCCATAGCTGGGTCCATATCACTGTTGTGCCCTTAAGCAAGGCTCTTTGCTCCAGGGATGCTGGACACCAACTGATCCTCAGCTCTCAAGATGGGAAAATACAAATTCACCCACAAGGATGAATAAAGTAATGGTTATTCTTACTATTAAGAAACCACAAAAATCATAATAGATGTCAGTCTCTGCAGCTACAGTGCAGAGTGCTCCTTAGGTCAGTGGGAGTGTGAAGAAGTGAACATTTCATGCTTCAGGTGTGGACAGTTCCCGCCTTAGGTGCCAGACAGCAACAATCAAGATAACAGCCTTAAAATCGCATCTGAAGTTAACAGGAGGATACTTATATGGGCTGCCCAATAACTACATACCAGAAGTTATAGCAGAGGTGAATCTTTGAGGACTTCACAGTGTGTAAGCCACAGAACAGCTGCTGAAGGCAGTAGGACAGCATGACAACGGCAATTGTTGAATGAACAGACACAGAAGGAATACTTAGGGCTCGAACATCGGCATTTCTGCTAAACCTTGAGTGTAGAGCTGCGAGTTTAATGTAGAAAGTGATGCATGTTTCTGAGTTATCTTGAGACTGTGCCCATAGGTTACCTTCACTTCTGTCTTCACATCGCATTTCAGAGTCCCCTGCTTGTGCTGCTGTTGGGCCGTTCGTCTGACCTGCGGTCGGGTGAATTTGTGGTTGCGGTCGGCAGCCCCTTCTCCCTGCAGAATACCATCACCACAGGAATCGTTAGCACCACACAGTGCGGAGGCCACGAACTGGGGCTCAAGGATTCTGACATGGAATACATCCAGACCGATGCCATCATTAATGTGATTGTTTATAACCTGCCAAGTTTCTTTCCTTCATTTACAAAAGCCTTCCTCATCATAAGCAAGTTCATCACCTTGTAGCTTCGATGTTATGGCAATTCATCATCATTTTTCCTCTTAATTTAGTTATCTTTTTTTTTTTTTTACAGTATGGTAACTCAGGGGCTCCACTGGTTAACTTGGTGAATAAATTAGGCATTATATAAAATAGTAACGATGATATTACCTCAAATATATTTAATTTTAGCTAACAGAACAAAATCTCCATTTTGCTCTCATTGGCTTATATTTATAATTAACTATCATAAGCTGAATCAGTATAAATAGTACAAACTTTTAACTTCAGTAACATTTTTTAACGAACTTGAAAACACAACAAATATGCAAATAAAATTAGGACACTTGTGTGCCTTGACTGAACAGCCCAAGTGAAAACCGTAATCCATTTTGACAGTAATTCTTTTTGATATTACAGTACTTCCCAGTAAAGCAAAAACACAATGAAGAATTATTCACAGTAGTGACAACAGGCCTTCTGAAAGCTGCAAATTATTAACTGGACGTCAACCAATACCTACACCCACTTAAGCATGCCAAGAAGAAAATTTCCTGAACATCCCATTGTTACATATTTGCACAGGGGAAACTGCTTAGGGATTTTGCTGTTTACCCAAATGCCAGGGCTCTTCAGTAACAGCTGCCATTGCCAGTACTCTCTCAAGTCGCAGACACTTACCCTAAGGCATTGCTCCAACCAAAACATTTTTTTCTGTTCCTCAAATGCAAGCTGTTCATTTGCTTTACGTTTTACTTGGACACAGCTTAGTTTGTTCAGCTTGACCTTACGTCTGTTCCTTAGCAACAGCTGGGTCTATAAATTAATATTAAAAGCAGAGACTCGCATGCATCAGAGGATGAGATCTCTTGGCCGAATCCAAGCAAACCATCAAGGAGGCCCTTAAAGTCTGTGGTGCATTTAAACATTCCCTTTCCTTGCAAATTGTTTCAAGGACGGCAAAGTCATCGACATTAACACTTTGAAGGTCACGGCGGGAATATCGTTCGCAATTCCTTCTCACAGAATACGGCAGTTCCTCGCAGAATCATATGACCGGCAGATAAAAGGTATGTGGAATTTCTATTGTTTCATCACTTTTATCAACTGAGCCAACATCGCTTCAATCGATGTCAACTTCATGGTCATCCCCGCTCATAGGAAAGACACTGCCAAAGAAGTATATGGGAGTGAGAATGCTTCAGCTTTCGTCTGGGTATGTCTCCCCACAAGAATGGTTTTCTCAGTCTGGTCATTTTCCTAGACAAAAGTAATCGTCTAACATTTACGTACCAGCAATGTTAGAATGACCTCTCATCTTGTGAAGTGATGCGACGTAAAATGTAGAGCAACGTTCTAAGGGTGGCTTTGTCGCCGCAGTTTGATGCGAGATCTGAAGGACCGTGACAGGGACTTTCCAGATGTCAGTTCAGGCGTGTATGTGTATGAAGTGATCCCGGGAACAGCTGCAGCCAGGTAACTCACACAGCAGTTTTTCTACCCATACGTCCAGCCCCGTGGCTCTTTTGAAAGAATCTTGGAGGGAAAACTTAGCCAGCAACTTGATTACTGTTCATCTCCATATTTGCATTAAATTTATTTTTATTATTATGCAAGATGGTATGGGTGACTCATATTTACCACTGGTCTCGAACACCTAAAGGACTAGGTGTTTGTATCTCTCCTTCGCGGAGTTTATACGTGCTAACCCATGTCATTTGGGTGTTGTCCCATCGTCAAAAGACATGTAATTAATTTAACTGGCATCTCTATATTGCCCACAGTTTATCTGCACGTATGTGACCTGCAATCACCTGGTATTCCAGCTTTCTGTCATATCCTACCTGGGATAGGCGTTTACATCACTTTAATTTGTAGAAATAATGAACAATATTGGTGTGTACCATTTCTTCACACAGACCTATGAGATGCAAGTTGGCTATGTGGCATCTCTAAATTGCCTGTGGTGTCTGATTCTATGTTCCCTGTGACGAGCACCCCATCCAGAATTTACTCCTACCTTGTGCCCTATACTACCTGGGATAGGCTTCAGAGCCCTATAATGACCCTAACCAGGGAAGCGATAAAAGATGGATGTGTAATTTGCCTATAACATGAGTGTGTGTCCTGTGATGGACTGGCATCCCTTCCACAATGCTGCCTGGGAAAGGCACCCTAAACAGAATGAATGGTTAGAAGACAGCTGGACGGTATTTTAAGTGTCAGCCCACTATTTGCATGCAATTTTTTCCCCTTCTGAATTTTTAGCAGTTCAAAACCTCCTCACTGTGCATAACACTGAAGAGTTTCTTCCTCCAAAAAGGTGACATTTGTCTAAACCTATATCGAAAAAAATTCAAGTGTGGAGTACCAGCAGTTGGCTTAAGTTGAAAGCTTCAGGAAGTGAAGCCTGCAATCTACCAGACTGGTTGGCTGCAGGACTCGTCCTGCATACATCTCTTTGGTCACGACAAAAGAATTTGCGATGCCGCGTTAACACGGTTTTGACACAGGTCATTTATAGGGGCGGAGCATACATATCCCTGGAGTTCACAAGGCTACTGATGAGTGCCCTCAACCTACACAAAGAGGAAGACGATAGCAATGGCAATACCACATGGTTTCACTTAATTCAGTGAGCCTAGTGGTTCTCAAAGCCAGTAGCACTAAGCCACAACCAACAGGCAAACTAATCCTATTGCAGGCCAAAGCTTTGAGATGACTGCTAGATATTTTTCCCCATTATCTGGCAAGCAGATTTTAATAGGTTGAATCCGATGTTGTTTTGTTCCAAAGCATCTTGCTAAAAGCAACTGCTTCCTTTACTCACACCCTCCCACTACATTCTTTGGTCCCAATCACATCTGAGTCTCAGATAATAAGCATCTGAGCTTTGTCCAAAGCCATATTTCTGGCCACAGTTCCTTCCATCAGAAGAGGTGAAGGGGAGAAATCATCAACCTGGAGTGGGATGAGAGTTTGGAGAGAGTACCGTGTACCAGAGGGACCAGCTGAGATCTAGCCATTGTTCTGTGCTCCGCAGCTCTGGCATCAAGAACCGGGACGTGATCATCAGCATCAACAGCCAACCCATCCAAACCACCGAGGATGTAAGCCAGGCCATCCAGTCCAGTGATACCCTCTCTGTGGTTGTGCGGCGGGCAGATGAAGACGTGATGAACTAGCCAAACTCTGACCGACTGTCCAGGAAAATCTCTACAGCCCATTTGTACATGTGCCACCATGCCCACAAAACGATTAGAACCATTCATTGTGAAGGGTAAAACTTCCAGTAATATTTTGCAAAAATGTTTAAGTATATATTTAAGAACTTCTACTTCTACTCTGACTGTAATATTCATTAAAATATTTCTGTTTACTTTGTATATCTTTAGCATTATACAATCATATATAGACATACACAACAGTAACACTTTGAAACACTTTGAAACACTTTAAACAATTTTATCCTGGTGCCCATAAGCAAAAATGTTTCAAATGTTTCTCATTAAGTAAGCAAAAAACTGTCATGGTGATTGCAAGTTTTCCTCTGTGATGTAATATCTGTAAAGGTGAATATGAACAGTTCATGGATATGGCTAATAAAACATGGATCTTCAAAACATTTCATCTTCCCTTTAAACAAATATACCATAATTATATACTCTGCAAACTTAAAACATTCCATGACATCAGATAATAGGTCAACATAATGTATAACATACTTGCCGCTTTGACCCTTTCACAGAACTCCTGGAGTACCATTTAAGTCAGAGTAATCACATGTCGTGCCTTTATGTACAGCTGTTTATTCACACTGACAGTGTCACATATCAAACTATCAGGCCAAACGCTGCAGAACATTTCAGATTAATGGTATGAAAAGAGAACACTGTTTCCACATGCCACACTGCCTCACACTAGATTAAACATGTCTGGAAATGTAGCCAGAAAAAGATCGCTTTCAAATCAAACCAGCAAAGTACTGTAAGGTCTTATTGAGCTAATGAGCTTCTTTGTGATATAACCAAAAAAAAAAAAAAAAAACTTTACACACAGTGTCTGTTACACTGTAAATAATTTAAGTCTACAGCATTTTAACATTGTGTCCTTCCTATATAAAGATTTTAGACATCTGTTGTACATGCGTCAAGGAAGGAACAATTATCCATTGTGCCTCATAATTCACCAGTAAGTAAAAGAGTAAGTACAGTGTCCATTTTGGAGGTTAAAATGTTTCAGATCATATTTTGAAATGACACAACCAAAACATTTAAACACACAGCCGAAAAAGCTGAAATACAAATTATAAACAGTAGAATTCAAGTTAAACTTACTGAATAAACAAAGCCTCTTTCCATTTCTCTGTTTTCTCATTTAAAAGTCCTTCCTGCTGGCAAACATCTAACACACTGATAAAAATATAAATGCAAGGATGAATTCATTGTATAAGAAGCACTCTATACAAGTTAAACAACAGTGTGATCCCCAACAAGGTAAAGCATGTAAGCAGATGATCAGCAGAGCAAAAACCATCTCAAAGCCAGTGTGTACGTCAAAGTAGTGACGGGACAGTTGGCGTAAAAGTTCAGGAAGCTCCGGCCCACCACGGGTTTTGAAGCCTCATTTGTCCCATCGCTACATCAAAACATAGCATTCGGATGTCCTTGCTACATTTGCTCAGTGTGGTTGGCACAAACACGAATGGAAGCTTGACAAGGACATAGATACACAACGACCAGGTGACCTGGCAGCATGACATGCACATTCACTTTATGGATAGCTTTGGAAAGCCAGTAATGAGACAACAGTGTGCCTCTGCTATTCAGTTGGAGCGCCTAAGAAAGAAACTAGCATCTGTCATAAATTTAGAACCAAGATAACAGAAACCAACCCCCCCAATCATCATCCGGCTGACAGTCTCAATACGCTTCTCCTTTTTGAGCCGAATGCCTACCAATCGAAGTACCAGGCATGTTAGTGTACATACAAGGAATTGCCAGGGTTTGTCCAAAAACATTCCAGAATCTGCTGAATTTAGCAAACACAATGTGCCGGTAACACCCACTGTTCATCCAAAATGACACGCCCATTTGTAACCTAAGAGGACGGTGCCTGTCGACGAGACCCCGCCTCCAGCTCTCGCTCTCAGTAGAACGTGCACCAGTTGCTGCCGTCGCTGGGCATGAGTCCTCCAGTAATCAGGAGAATCAAATCCACGAACCACCAGATGCCCAGCCCTCCCAGGGTGAGCAGCTTGCCCACTGCTGTGCCCGTGTGCCCGAGGCAGAAACGATCTACCCCAAAACACCCGAGGAAGAAGGAGTATAGCAGCGTTGTGATGAAGTAGTGTCCCGTGTACCTGAAATGGTATGGAAGCCCAATTAGAATCGAGAAGGGCACGTAACGCAAGAGGAATGAGAGCAGAGCAATGCAAACACATGCATGGCCATCACAGGTGGCAGCAAAGGTAGAGAGCAAGTCATCCAAACTTCATGACAGGCCTACCTTAAGAAGAAATGAACTGGTGGTGAACTTCGAACCATTACAGAAACCACAAACACAGAAATAGGCTTTTATTTCCTTTAAGTCACATTTGACAGCACCATTTTGCTTCCAATTTGTACTGAAAATCTATGGAAAGCAGGCTCACAATTTAGGCACACATCTTCCCAATTTCTGAATATCAACACCTCTCATATGTATTCCACAATGTCTGTAGATAATGAGTTTCCCAGGAATCCCTGGTGTTCATGAAGAGATGGCAAAACTCTCACGGGGTGTAATATTAAAGTAGTCAACGACAGAATGTCTCAAGCAAGGACAAAAAAAAAAAAAAAAAAAAACACAACATCACCATGTCAGTGCACACACTTGAGACAATGAAATTATAAGTGGTTTGCTGTGCAACATGACAATGCACTAAGCTACACATAAACTTACTGAATTTTAAACCCAAAATTTCTGAAATCCAAAAACACACATTTCTGAATCATATTCTTTGAATCTAATCGACAACTATACAATATCCAATGAACAATAACAGCACACGTTTTTTATAAAATATACCCTGAAGATGAACAAAAAACTGAAGAATAAAGGGAACAATTAAAAAAGGTTTGTACAATTGTGAACTCTATAACAGGATTAAGATCAAGTTCACACCAGTGGCCGAACAGACGACATATTGATGGCAATTACACACCAATTTCCATGCATTTAAACAGGAGCGACTGTAAAATAAAAATGCAGCTCCCAATATCAAATGCTTGCTAGGCGTTCCTGTGACAATTTAAAGCGGAACCAAAAATTGCTGCTCTCATATGTATATGCTAAATTCTCTCTGCATCTGGTTACACTTCTGCACCCAGTGTGATCTCAGGACACCTTTTAGGCTAGAACTGGGTATAAAGATCAATGCACAGCCAGTTAGTTTTAATGCTTCATTATTTTTTAACTGCAGTTACAATTATACTAATAGCACACTACACCAGAGAGCTCAGTCTCTGTTCATTTAACAACTCCATCCACAAAAGCATATCTCAAATGAATCCTGGCAAAGTCCACCATCTCTGGCGCCAAAATTCATTTACTGATATTGCCCTCTGGTGGCAAAAGAATATTTTACAGAAACATATTTGGTTCAATGTTGGGCATAAATCCACCAAACATAGCAAGATTTAAATTCACAAAATAGATTAATTAACTCACTGATATTTAAATGTAAAGTGATGAATAAAGTCAATAAGAGTGAATGAAAACTATAGGCACACTTCAGAAGAATGAATGAATGCATCATGACCCAGAAGCTTTTGATTCAGGGGCCAATACTGAATCTTACATCTCAGAGACTATCAACCTGGCCATTTACATAAAGAGAGAGACATGTTTTACTTACTTAATGCAGGGCTCATTCCCTCTCAAAAACTCTCGAGGTCCAGCACACTCGATACCTTCCAGTGCTGTACAAATCACTCGAGTGTGGTTCACATCTTTGTAGGCCTGGCCTCCAAACTGCAATGAAAACAAACCATATATGCTAAGCAACATAAGAATTTAACATTACTAAAACACTACTGTGCCTCTGAGGTCCAAAGTTATGATGGAAGGGGCAGGTCAATGATGTGTCAATGATAAAACTTGATCCTGACCATGTTATAACAAAGATCAAAAACCTGAATGTTGCCTGAAGGTGCAAGACAGTAATATGCAATCCCTTTTCAATAAGCATGTTATTAAAAGCATGATAATGCAGATGGAATACACCAACATCAGTGCAAACACACCCGTCTTTCTACAACATATAGAGGATATATTCAATTCCCTTCCCCCAACCCAGTCCCACTGTGATAAAAAAGGCACCCATTAGACTGCCATCTATTGAGCCTATCCCAGGCACCATTAAAGAACCAACCCACCCCCATAAGGCCAGCCTGCTGAGCTGTCAACACCTTCCTCTCAATTGGATACCGGACTCCCAGGCTGACAGACTTCAGATATTCTGCATCAGCAACAATGTGTCCATCTCCAGCATGCTGAACAGCGGCGCCCCCCACTGCCGTGTGCTCAGCCCACTTCTCTTGAAGCTGCTGACTCATCTCCGTGCTGCGAAACACAGCTCAAACGCCAACAAGCTTGCCGACACGAGGTGGCTCTCATCTGCAACAGTGATGAGTCGATGCCCAGAACGGAGGTGGAACAGCTTGTTGTTCTCACACTGGTCCAGTTAGTCTCTTGATGCGGTGTGTTATTCATGGGGTTCAATAACGCACCATGAATAGCACAGCACAATTGCACACGGTTTTTTATGTGCATTCAGTTTCTGTGACTACATAGTTAGACTGGAAATATAGAAATGTTGGCACTTATAGTGAACCACCTCTATGTAAAGCACCTGAAGATTAAAACTTGGCAATGCTACTGATAAGTTTAAGACGCTTAGGTTCTATGACAGAACCCAAGCCCATGCATTAACTGAGATGACTTTTCCACCAACATCTACACAGTGTGTAGACACCACATCAGGATCTCTACTCCACTGCATTCAGGACATCTTTCTCAAACTCTTCATCTGCAAGCCCTCTGGCACTAAGATAGATGCATTTGCCCATTCCACTGCCTCTCTCCCCCCCCCCCTCCTTAGGCAGGACTCACTTGGATGCTCTGCTGATTCTGTAACAGCTTCTTCCCTGAGGCTGTCTGTCAGGACCTTCAACACCTTACCAGCCCCCTCCCCACTTGCCCGGCCCTTCAAAGTCCTATACCCCTGCCCCACTGGCACTGGTAACTAAAGGATTTGCCCTCAGTTGCCGCCATGCTTCTATTTAATGGTTTATGTATTTCACCGCACATCCAGCATTAATTCATTTCCATTAGTAAATCAGACATTACAACACATGAAAAAAAAAAATAAAAGCAAAAATCAAATCCAACACAAAAGGATCATATTGCACAACGGAACTGTTGCTTATACCAATTATATACTAATGTGTGTTTTAAGAAACGGTTTCCCACTGACACATTACAAATTGACTTGACATTATTGTAACATGTTCCATTTTTCTTTTGATGGGAAAAAAAAAACACCCATCTATCTATCAACCACCCAACTGCATACATTAGTCGAGGTCATAGGAGGGTGTGGAGCATATGCCAGGGAGCACAGGGCAGAAGGATGGGCTACACCCTGGATGGCAGTCCATCACAGGGCACGTGTGCACAGACTCACACACAATTGCACAATCATTCACTATGGACAATTTAGAGATGCCATTTTAGCCTAACTGCCTGTCGTTGAACTGTTGGTGGAATCCAGAGTACCCAGAGGAAACTCACAGGAACAACATCACATTCATATGGCGGAAATGAGACTGAAAACCCCAATCCTGGAGGTGTGAAGAAACGGCACTACTCACTGACTATGCCACCCGTGAAAAAACCAATACAGCATAAAAACAGTGTAACCTGTACATATACAGTGTGTGTGTGGTTAAACACAGTCAGATTCACTTGCCTTCACACAGCCGTGGCCCAGTCCCTGGAATGCTGTCGTGTTCCCAAAGTGGTCCACTGGCTCCTGACAGTACACGAACTCATCGGGTCTGTTCACAAAAAGTCGAGACCATGCATTGTTACATTCACATAAATGTGAAAATCTGGAAAGCAAGAACACCTTAATGGGAGAGGACTCACAAGTAGCTACAAAGAACCACTGGCGACGGGGGGTTATAGAGGAGCGAGTCGTTGCCCTGAACTACTGGCACAGAAAACGTCCCGTTCAGTTGCTCATCGAAGGGGCTGGACGTCAGCCGACTTTCTGGTGCGCTGGACGCGTTTTGAGATTGGATGCCTTCCAAACATTGTAATAACAACACCGTCACAAGTAACAGAACCTGCCCACAAAGCAAAACGTAGCTCACGGAAACCCGAAACATATTTCCTTCAAATGGATGACTGACGAGCTATTAGCTACCAGGGGTTATTATTCATGGTGTACAACAAGCGGACAGTACATACTGTGTGCATACAGTTACGGTGGCTACGTAGTTACATTAGAATAAGGGGAATGCTGGCACGTAAGGTGACCAGCTACCGAGTCGCCTGTATGTGAAGCAGTCGAAAATTAAAAGTTTGCAACGCGACTGATACGTTATTAAATACACCAATCCCACGCATTAATTAAAGCCCACGACTTTCCCCCCGACAATTCTTCCGTATTGCGTCGCGTCTGATATGACGTCAGTAGAGTGCGACGAAACGCACCGGAAGCGTGCGAGCGGTACAGCAGCCGCGCAGGTGACGTGCGCTGCTCTTTGTCACAGCGGTTTGTTTCAGCAGACAGTTCAATCCTAAGTGCGCTTTTTCCTTGGCGCTTGTGTCCTCCGTGAGGTACTTGCCGGGTACAAGGAGATGTAAAGTGACTTTAAAGGCATTATTTTGGAACAAACGTTATGTACTCTTAGTATTGTTGTTACTTTTAGTGAAGTATTTTAAACATAGTTATCAATCAACATGTACTAGTCACTTTTAGAATTTACTAGAGTATATAGCAAAGGAAAATAACATTCGTAATATAGAAACTGAAATATAATAAAGTGATTAATAGATGTGTAATATATCTACATATAATAATAATAGATAATATCGGCTATTCCAGCTGGGTTAGATAAGTTACACGGCCAATTGTTAATGATCAAGCTAAGGAATTCACATTCTGATTGGAGAAAACTAAAAACCCGACTTCAGGATTTGTCGATTCCCTGAATCCCCCCAAATTACTCCAATCAGAATTCAAGGATATGTTCAGCCCACTTTCTAGAATAACCCCCGGGATTTAAATCTCCTGAAATCGGTCCTTCAGTTTTCACCAATCAGACTTTAGGTTTGACATTGGGATATGTTAAACCTGCTTTCTGGGGTACCCCCCAGTCTTGAAGTGAAATATAAATTTGTGTTGCTAATGAAAATGACACAACTCCAATATATTTTCCTTCTGTTGTTTCCATCAGAGCAAAGACAATCCAGAACAGTTTTAAACCTGTATTTTCGACCCTTAATGTGACTGAAGGATATCCAACCACCCATCCATCTAACAAACCGCTTAATTCTATTTAGGGTCACAGGGGGCCTGGAGCCTATCCGTAGACAAATAAGGGTACAAGAGGTGCACCCTGGATGGGGTGCTATAGTCATAGAAATATATTGGCAGGTATCTTATAAAATGCCACAAAAATCAAGCGTGTTCATCAATCAGCGTATTCATGATGTGCAATGAAAATGTGGATGAATCTGTTGTAGGAAAAGCACTTCTGTGCTAGATGCTTGGAAACGCCTGACAAATGAAAATGAAACCCAACTTAAAAGGATATTTTAGGAAAGCAAGCAACTGCAAATATACATTTACATACTTAAATATATGATTTGGGAACATAATCACATATCATGATGTAAATACCACATTTACTAGGCTAGTGTACTTCTACTAAAATGCACTTGCTGGTGACATTTTAACATTGAAAGTTAAAGCTTATAATAATTAATCAACTTCAGCCATAATGAAATTACAATTATCGCATTTGGAAAGTAATCACTAGGCATCACCCAAAGCACTTTGTGCCTGACAAGAATATCAACGTGTCTTTAGCACCCATACATTTAATGCTAAATGCATATTTCATTTGTTTTAGACATTCAAAATAATGCAATGAACATGAAGACCTTTTAACTTAACACTATCAGAAGATCCACTGGTAATAAAACAACTGGTCACCATGTGGTCAAGACCCAAACTGTTTATTTAGACATTTATTTTACAGATGTACTATAATTTGCTGTGAAATTGCTTCAAAACTGCTGTACCTTAGTGCAAAATTTTATGTATATATAGTCCAGACATCCAGTAAAAGAACCTTCATTTATTTTTAAATCCTTGGGATGACAGTCTAAACAAGCTTCTGATGCTAATAAACAATGAAACACAGGAAAGTAAATGAAACAAAAAGCAAACGTATTTTCCATATTAATAAAATACAAGAGGTTACTGTTTTTCCTTCAATATTGAGATTCATTTTGGTAGATTGTTCATTAAATAATCCGTTGATCCATGAACTCTCCATTTTTAGAAATAATAACATTAAAAACATGAAAGACCGAATAAGAAAAGAAGTAAATAAAACAATGCAGCAAGGATTCCACACTTCACTTCTCCCTGGTCCTGCTATATGCAAATGAGTTTTGTCCAATGCTGAAATTAGGTAAGCTTGACAAAACAAACAATAGGAATGCCAATTTCAGATTCAAGGATATCTGAAAATACTGGTGTAAGAATCATAATATGTTCAAAAACACACTTCTAACAAGCCAAAATGTTCTCTTGCATCTACCAAATCCACTGTCAAGTCAAGTGTAAAGCTGGTGTGATAGCTAAAACTACCTATATCAAGAACAGAACAAACTCTAGAAACATCAACACAAGAAACAAATTTTAAGAGTTTAAGTACTTTCTTCACAGAAGATTAGAGTAAAATAGGAGATACTGTTCCATAGGTTGTAGTATGGTGGTGAACAAAAAGGATGTGCGAATGTTACTAATTTCGTACCTCCTCCTCCTCAGTCCTTCCTTCAAGTACCTTTCCAAGTTCTTTGTTAAGGGTTAAAGTAGTAAGTCTAAAATATACCATCTTACCCATTTCTCTTGACTTCCTGTCATTACTACCAGCCTTCACTGACACAGTTTCTCGTTAAGCAGAGGCACAATCAGAAAACAGGACACTAAGCTGTGATGAGAATGCAGAGATTCCAGGATTGATGCCTGTTAATTCAATCCTGCCTTTGCCAAAATCTATACATCAGTGGTGCGCATTCCATCCTCGTCAATGTTAAAGGGGAACATTTTGTCACTATTAGGCTGCGGCTGGGATCTGTGGCGCCGTCGGCAGCTTGCCGGGTCCAGCTCCTTCTCGGACCCTCTGGATATTGTGGGCAAGGAGCTGAAAGCCGATTCCCCCTCCTCCACCACTAGCAGCTCAGAACTGCGTGCTGAGGTGGTGACGGGGGTCCAGGGTTGCCAGGAGGGTGCCACTGAGCACGATTTGGTGAGAGGGGGCTTTCTCTCCTCAGCACCCACCTGCTTCCTTTGAGACCCAGGACCTGTGGGCTTGGAGCCACGGTACAAAGAGGTGGACCGGCCAAACACAGGCTCCTAAAGTGAGGAAAGGAACTAGTGAAATTCAATCAAAAAAGAACGGCTAAAGATGCAGACATGCACAATGAAAGGTTATTAATCAAATCGACTCAGATCACACCACATCATGTAAAACATCTGTATAATCCAGTTTACAGATTACATTAATTACACAGGGAACATTTAACATAGTAGATTTCAGTGTAACTTGTATGATTTATATTTTATACTTTGACTTTTTTATTAGCACTAATGTTCAAGTTAAAGTGAATAAAACAAGCTTTTTTAAAATATTGACTCTGCAGTTTTGTTTATATTGACTCTAAATATTAATAAATAATAACCTGACAAAGAGTCATTGCATTGACACTTCACCTTAACAGGCCCTCGCAAATCTTGAATTTTGCCAGAAATAGCCTTGATCCAGCCATGCATATCCTCTGGAGTATCTGTCTGAAGCACAACGTAAACATATTTACTGCTGATATGCCAAGGCCAGGCACTAAACATTTCTCAGAACAAAGCATGTAAGTGGGTCAAATTGAGGAAGTAGGTAGTGTGATGGTAAATCACATGGGACTGCTGTTGTACCCTTGAACAACATTAATTAGTCCATCAAATAGACAAAGCTGCACAAATCCTTTAAAAATGGCAAGGAAGTTAGATAAAAACATCCATAAATTATCAAACAAACATTACTAAAGGGATTTAAAAATGAACTTGAACTGAATCGTTAACTTGAGGTTTCATCACCAACTACAACTGAAGTTCAAGCTTCTGAGCTGTTTACCAAGCTGCAGTGACTGCTACTGATGTCTAGGTGGCGATAAAGGATTAACAAGATGAGACTAAGTTTTAACAGTTTGATAGAACTTAACATAAAAAAAAGGAAAAATATAATGCATACTGTATATAATGTTTGTTTTTATGTATCATCTTTCCATCCTTAATCACACTAAAATTATATTTAAAGCAGCAACTAATACACTAACACTAACTACACAGCCACATTCATGAAAATGATCTGGATCCATCAATGAAAATGTGGCAAGAAAAACATTTTATCAAGGTCCTTAGACTGACGCAGACACAGGGCTACTTAGGGTCCGTATTAAGGCCTGGTTAAAGTTAATGAAGCATTACTAAGTTGGATCGCATATCACACGCTATATCAGGAACTAGTTAGAGCCCCTCTTAATTAACCACAATCCCTCAGGGCACTCTCAACATGTTTTTTCCGCTATATTTCTGACTGCGAAAGAAAACCAAACGTGGGCTATCTGGAAAAAAAATGTCAGCAGCATCACACATGGGTGATAAAGCATTTCAAAAAAATAAAATCAGTCCTGTGGTAAACACAGATGGAAGGAAAGCACGTCGGACGTAAACAGGACCTAGGGACCGTGAGGCTCCTGTGGACCGTGAGTGTAAACACAGGTGCAAGCCAGGACATATGTGCTTGGGAGGGGAATGGTGTAGCTGCTCAAGGCAAGCTCCGCCCACTTCTGTGGCATACGGCCTTTCATTCTCACTGTGAGCGAGGGAGTCTACCTATTCAAAGGCTTACCATTTGTATTTGCCTGCGTTTATTAATGCCTACTGTCTGCAGATGTTACATTCTGTTGACATCTTCTATCCTCTGAGAACAATTTTTTTTTTTTTTTTAAATGGTGTGATAACACCTAAGCAGAACGGTAACTGTGTCTAGTAATGTGCCATGTCATTTTAAATTATGTCTGATCAATTTTCCAAGGAACAAATATGCATGGATAACCGTGTTCATAACGGCTTACATGACACACTGAGCTTATTTTTGCTGGCCACTCTGTAACGATTAGATTTCTTGATTAGCTTGCTAATGAAGTAGCTTTTTTTTTTTTTACATCCAAGTTGAAATTTTTAACGCATGTAGAAGAGGCTACGAAGCTCTAGGAAGGAGAACATTTATGGTGATGGTACCCTAAAGGCATTCCATGAACTGAGAGCAAAGCATATCAGTTAATTCACAATAATGATTTATCCAGTAAGGAGCAACAAACCTACCTGTATGTAGAAGGTTCTAGGAGTTGTGATGATTTCAAACAGGTTATCTCGCAATAGCAGCTCCCTAAGAAACATTATGTCAGAAACAGTGTTAAAATGAGAATTACCCTGCGTACAATGCACCAATGATGTTCTCACAGAGTCACCGTGCAGAGACAGACAAGTGTAATTAGCATGTTCTTACCCTGATTTGACCAAGCATTCATGGACTTTCAGGATGTCCTTCAAAGGAATGGCTCTGAGTGGCTCCTTGTCCTGGTAGACATGCATACGTGCATAAATTCACACTCACGTTTCATTTTAATCACTTTATAAATCTTCTTCCTACATTCTCTGAACAAAGTCCAACTGTAGGCCATCTTAAAATTGCAGCTTATCTAAAATGTGTAATATTAACACATTTCCACATATGCGCAAAATATGTGCATACATTTTTTGGACACCACTGTCATTGAAAAGGAAGCCCAACACCAAGGGGTGAGAGGTAAGGCCACAGATCACCCTGAGCTTTGTAACGGTGGGCTTCACACCAAGACGTGGGTGATGGGGGGCTTCTCATGAAGCCATTAGCAGAGACGCAAAAGTTGGGTGGATTTTCGTAACTGCATTCAGCAGCAGCTAAAAGCCCTGGGCTGTGGCCGCTGAACATGTAACAATACTTCCATATATGTGTCACGTATAAATATCCTACAGTATAAAAATACCGTTTTGCGTAGTGGACTCGGCATCGAGGAATCTGTCACTTTTGCAGCCTTGAAAGCTAATCACCAAATCATGCAGTTACCGTTTCTCAAGACCGACAGGAACAACGTTGCAACTAGTGTGTCAAAACTAAATCAAAACCACAATTCAAATGCAGCAACGGCGACTGTCACATCCTTCCTGCAGCACTCTACACAGATTGCCGTTACACTGAAGGGAATGTTTCAGGGGCGCAAGTCTTGCCATTATGTGTCCGTAACGTGCGTAACTTCTTTAAAAGCCTACGCGAGGACAATGAAACCTTTCAGGAAAATAATTAGCAAGAGTACATGTGACGTGGGGGTGCTGGGCCTCCAGCGTGCTGTTGATCACAGACTCCTGGGAGTGTTGTGATGTCGGTTAACAGCCTGCTATGCAGGAGTCTCACCGTGTCACACTTGTAATAACTGACAGAGTTGTTATCCAGGGTGAAGAACCTTCTCTTCCAGCTCTTCCTCTGAAATAATAAACGAGACCGTGTGATACATCAAGAAATGTGAAATGCACCATACTATATGACACAAAAAAATGACATTTTCTAAAAGACTGAAGACCCTGGGAGGTGAACACTGCTTAGTCCTATGACATCTTTCCCCCAGGTTTAGTTTCAGGGGGTTGGGAGCGATTTGGTACACTCACCACATTCCCCTGCTTGACACAAAAGCCCCATCTTACAACACCTGGTCTGCTGACAGCCGGGTGATTGGGCAGTCCCCGAACTTGGGTACGAAGCCCAGCCTCCCCAGTGTCAATGCCCTCGCCTTCATTCTGCAGATAAAGCCACTCAGTTACATACGAACATTAAAGTCGTGCAGGAACACACAGACACAGGCAAGCATTAAGATGTTCACAGTAATATACATCTACTGATCATTCACACATGTGAAATCCTCTGGATTGGACTCCATTTAGCATATGTTGTACTCTTGCTGGAGCTTCAGCTAGCTGTGCTGTAACTCACTGCAGTCATCTGAGGTCTGGGCTGAATAAATGAACTTGCTGGGTACTGTAACTCACTGCAGTCATCTGAGGTTTGGGCTGAATAAATGAAATGGTTACTGTATCTCACTGTATTTATCTGAGGTTTGGGTTGAATACTTGAGCTAGCTGGGTATTGTAACCCACTGAACTCATATGACTTAATATCTACACTTTAAAACTTTTCCAAGCCATTTTCGGAAAGCCTGAAACTCGTTTGAGGCTGAGATGAAGGTCCTGAGTGGTTACCGAGTGCAGCTGAATCTGATCAAAAGGAGCGCTTGACGGGTGGAGAAGGACTCCTTTGCACATAAGGTATTACACGCTCCTCCCAAGGTCAACCACATACACAGTCACGCCAGTAGAAAGAAAGAAACCATACATGGCAGTGAGTTTGTGCAAAATGTACACTCTGCAAATTCGCAGCCTCATCTGAACGCTGGCACCGCTGAACATAATGGAGGGAGATTTACCCAGATGTGCACCGAAAGGGCAATCTGCTGATCAGCAAGAAACAGAAGTGAACGGGGACCTGCGAAATGTAGTACTGCAGAGGCCAACAGTACTACAGGCAGGAAGTGGTACTAGTGCAGAGCACAGAGACAGGTAGGTGCTGGGAGGGGCTGTGGCACTGTGGCCGAGATCAGCATATCACACTCTTTCTTTATCATTTCTTTAACTCTTTTAGTCCTTGAGCTACCTAAATCCAGAGACTCACAGAACAGTCTACTGTCTTATCTCTCATCTGCCTCATAAATCCAAAAGGCAAACGACAACATAACACAGCTCAGCATAACTTGGTGTAACTGTTTAAATTTCAGTTATCAGAGAATTAGGTATGCTGAAGGACCAGTGAGGCCTAAGCATCCAGCAGGTAACTCATACAGGAAGGTGGCTAAGTAAAGTTACGTCGAGTTGCTGTACCTGGTTGATTGGGGTGTGCACCACGACTCCACCGATAATCTCGGTCTTGTACGCTTGTTGCTTTTTCAACTGGTGCTCTGCTGTTGACCTAGGAATCTCTGAGTTTTGCTGACCACTGCTTACTTTCGGCACCTGAAGAAGACACGGAGAAATCAGCAACAGCTTGGCCGCCATTCTTAGATCTCTCATTGGCTGAATCCACAATAGTGTCCACATTGTAGCAACGGACAGGGGAAAGATTGGTTATAACCTCCAAATGTCAAATCGTATCAAATGTAGTGATGTTGCTAAATGAGGCTTCAAAACTCGTGGTGGGTGGGTACATCTCAAACTACCAATCATTGCTAATTTGGGATATACCCACCACGGGGTTTGAAGCCTCATTTAGCAACATCACTACAAATGGTCCCTAACCACAACACGTACAGAATGGCCACATCTGACAGCTTGTCAGACTGTTTGACCTAGCATCTTCTAGATGTTCAGTGATTACTTCATTTCCTGGTTCTCCTTTCTGAAATATTCATACCACTGAACTGTAATAAATACAGTCTATGATATAAACCTAAACTTATAAATCCTTATTAGATTGTATTCCAGAGAATCATGCTGCATGTAATCATCTTTTACTGTGCAATATATACTACAATGTACACGTGACTTCAGCAACAGACAACGACGGGAGGCTTTTGCTTACTGGCAGAGTTTATTTCTGAAAGGGTCATGCAAGTTGCTATGGATATCAAATTTAGCTAAATTCACAAGGGAAAATGAAAAAAGCAATATGTTGACAGAATAAAAGAGTAACTGCTTAAGTGCCCTTTTTGTCAAAGTGTGGCATGCTTACATGTGGAAGAAGCTACATGTAACATGGAAGGTAACGTGCTAAAAAATACGGTTTTGACTAAAGTTTCCCCAGGGTGAATATAAAGGACAGCTGAAGATCTCCACTTCACCTCCGCCTTCAGCACACAGTGGCTGTAGAGGAAGTGCATAAAAGCATACGTCAGCACTTCCTGTCACAGCACAGATGGGAAAGTGCTCAGATTGAAAATATATAAATAAATACGTACATACAAATGTGATGCTTATTGAATTTCAAATAACCCATAAACAAATGTTGCATCCACATGCTAGCCCAAAACGACCAGCTTAAGGAACACACCATAACAAAAACATAATACAACAGAAAATCAATGCGACTGTTATTCTGAACATCATCGGCACTGCCGCTTCACAATCATTTCTGGAGTATTTCATGAATAAAATGAATTTAAGGCAGACATCATGGTTCGAACTAACATGGGCACGGTCCTTTAATCAGGATTAGATGGCACCGCCAAGATCATCCCAGCAGGGAATACCGATAAAGGTTCGACATGTGGGCGAACATTCATAATATTCTGAAAAGTGTTCAGACCACGCTATAAAATCATAAGCCTAACCCATGGATTCCAAAACATATTACAAGGTAAAAGGAAGTTGCCTGATTTCCATAAATACAGCAATATTCATGGAATATAGTATCATATAAGCAAATATAAGTACAACTATGCAAAATTTATTTTAATAAACAACACAAACACAACACACGTTTTCTTGACTTGTGAAATAATAATCATTGACAATTTCATAATTTTCTCATTCAGGGGTGTAGGTGTGGCATGAAAGTTGGCAGTGAACCAAAGCATTTACAAACAGTTGCTTCAAATATACACGTGTGAAAGCTGGTAGGGAGGTTTCCAGCTTTCCTAAAATTTTGTCTGGGCAAATCCCAACCATATCTATCTAAATCTGCACCTTTTAACAGCTGCAAGTACCAGCAGGCAATTAGCAATCTCTTACTAAAAACGAATTCACACTTAATTCCACATAGAAGACAATTCACATTCAGCCCTGAATCAGCTGACATTAAGCGCAGCTGTCTCTCGTTGAGATGGATGCCTTCTCTGAAGGGTGTTACAGTCACAGCCATCATGGCTGAGTAGCGGCCCATGTGTGGACCACAAGGCCAGAGGAGGAAGGCGCATGGCCAGCACACACAGGAGGATACGGCTCGTGTGTACACAGTGCCGACATCCCTGCGGTTAGCATCAGCCATGACACGCCAACTGAGCCAACAGCCAGATGCTCAGAGCCAGCAGCTCTCGGCAGTGCAAAAAGCCTCAGGAACCAGCATGACCCGGACCCGTCAAATCCGCTGATCTAGTCATACATCAGTATAGAACATTCCACTTATAAGAGGCACAATGTGTTCCTGGTCTGCTAGTCTAAAAGACAAACAGATTGTGTTCGTTTTATGATGACTTTGGTAACACAGTGGATAAAAGCATGGCTTATAATGTACTTCCTGGGCATGTCTACCAGATTATGCAGCTAGACAAGCCAGCCTTTTCAAAGGCAAGGCGAACGAGACCAGAGCTACACAGCTGATGAGAAATTCTTTATCGTAACTTAGCGTCTTCCTCAAAGGACAAGCCCGTGGAATCAAAGTCACTGAAGGTTGGCAGATGTGACCTGCCAAATGAACATGCACTCTCTAAAGGGCCTACCTGCCTGAATCATCTACGCATCACTGTGACCTTGGGTTCTCCGGCAATTTGAGCTAACACACCACCGGTTCCCTAAAGCAGCTCAATTCCACCCCAAACCCCTTGTCCACATGCAACTTGTTCCAGTCTCTTCTTAAACGATGTGTCTTCCAGATGTCCAGCCTACATGGACTCACCTAGCCTTTCTCTCACAGAACGTTTCTGTACATTTTTACTTAGCCAAATATATACAGTATATATTCCTCCCTATACTCCCAAGGGTGAAATTAGTTGCCGTCAGTGCTTATTCAGGACTTATGTAGTTGGCAAGAAGATAGCTAAAGTAATTAAAAAAAACATTATATCAAATTTATAAGTTGGACACCTCCTGATACTGATACCTTAAGGTGACCTTCAACAGCCTGCATCCTCCCTGATACCCTCTCCTTTATACCACCCAGAACCCCTCCATCTGGCTTCCTGTTAAGTAATTTCCTTTAGACCAAATCTGTCTGAGGGACATTTCAGCTCACAGAGCACTCAATAAGACTTCTCTATCTACCTGTACTAGGGCCTCACGGTTTTCTATAAAATCACTAGGCACAGGGACATAAACACAACGTGCAGCGCAAATGACACGTATGTACAAAGAATCCCTTCCTCTTTTTTCTTTCGAGCTAAGAGCGGCGTGCATTTCAGCATGGTGGCAGCACGAATAATGTATGTCGAGGAGGTTGCCAGTTTGCCTGCATCCAAGAGACGGCAACACATTGCGACAGCAATGTCTAAATGGAAGACAGGAGAATCGCTAAATGGTGATGGCCTCACATGTTGCATGATGCAAAGGCCCATCCACGTGCACGCTCACAATATGCCACAGTGAGAAGGGAACTTTTAGTACCACATCCACTTCCTCATGCAGGTCTTAGTAACATACTGATCACTTGGTGCTCACCGTGCGAGGTTTTTCACTTGATAGCTGCGACACATGATTGCTTTATTGGGAAAACCCAGGTTTGGTTTTCTCACCTGTTGCTCAGAAAGTTAAAAAAAAAAAGAAAAAAAGTATAAAATCTGTGTAGATCAAACCATGTCTAGTTTGCTGTTACAGAATCACTGCAAGATCTGATGACCCTCATCATAACATTTTAGTAACTGTGGGGACTTAACGCGGATCTGTTTCTGAGGACCGTGGGAACAACCGATCAGCAGACAAACACACAAGCTTTTCTAGAGCCTCTTCCATTTCCAGGCTGTCCATGGGAGTCGAACGCCCCCGAAACACCACTCACATGTCATTTCATTCACGTCAAACCTGGACCTAAAATCCAGGAGCACCCTATGAAATCCTGATGCTGCAGGGCCCCTTCTCTGCTCGGGGCCCTTGCGATGGTAGCCTCCCCCTCGCCTTACAGCTCCCCTGCTCAAATCACACCTCTATAAATATAATGGCTGCAATTGGATGAACCACGGACAGACAAAGCAGTGTGCAAGTTGTCTGACAAGTGTGCTAGCTTGTACCAAAAGAAGCAACAAAGACATCATCTGCAGGCAGTAAGGAGATATTAATATAAAAAATATAAAAACGAGGACCGTCATTCTTTAATAATCCTGAAACTGCCAAAAGTAAAACGGAACAGAAAGAAAAATAAAAGACATCAATCTTCCCCAGCCACATTTCAGAGTGCAAGTGTGCACCTCTCTGTACCTGTCTGGCAACAACAATGGCTCTTTTTATGGAGTGTTCCCTCATTTAGATGAAACCCAGCTGTGTTGCTTAGGAACAAAGAGTGATTGGCAGCAGCATGGACAGAAAGAAAGAACAAAACAAACAGCCAAAGAGTCACCCCGGACCCGGGTCCTGCAATAGGACATCCACACTGCTGTATGACTTTACTCAAGTTACGTGTGCTTCAAGTCACATTTAGCTTTGCTGAAATTCCAGGAACACTTGTTTAGTTTACAGTGACATTAGGAAGCTTGGAACACAGTGCTTACTGATATAAACCAGTGGAATCAGCAACACAAAAAAGGCAGGTTTACGAAAAAAAAACTCACTGTGATCTTTGTGGCGTTATTTAAGGCAATCACCCACTCCTTCAAATCAGCAGAGTCATTGGCTTGAAGGAAATAACGACGGGATAAGGCGTTGATGACTGTGGGGGGGGGGGGGGAGTGTTAGTCACACAGACACATGCTTGTGTACACAATAATCTGCCACACCAAAAAAGTAAATATGCACAGAGACATCAGCTGAATCTTGCCTCCTTGGGTCTTTGCCAGTTTTATTGACGCAAGAACCAATGAACAAAACTAAGGCTTTTAACCACGGCTTTATGAACTTGCAGAGTTGCAGGTTTCTCTGAGTGTGTAACTGGCGATTGTGAGTGAAATGAGAATAGAGCTACAATATCCCATAACACAAGCAGCAAGGTAAACCTTGACAAAAGCCCCTATACCCTACAATGACTCCTAACGACTGTGCCACTACCTAAACAAAACACGCACCAATTACTGGCATTACAAGCATGACACAATGGCCGGTATGATTATTATTCAATCATCAGCAGTGTTGCAATACTGTTTAACACGTGTTATGTACAGCTGTTAAGTAAACCTGTAAATAAATCAAACTAAAGACACCCATACGTTGTGATTTTGTGATGATCAAGTGAGAGCCATGTGTTTATTGCTGAGAGATCCTTTGACAGATTACATGTTAGCACAACACTGCTGGCTGGCATGCATGGTACAATAAATGTAAAGATTTAACTTGCCATGGGGCACCAGCATGAATGAGGAGCAAAGAAAACGTAGGCTGGTGCTTTTTCAACGTCGCGTACAGGCCCGGCCAATCGGCAAAGCAGAATCTCATAGCGGACCCGCCCTTTCATCTCCGACGGTACCACTCACCGAAGCAGAATTCTGCTTTTGGCTTCTGTTTGGCTGTAGCCTCGCTGACCTACCACAAGGCCGAGAAGGGAAACGTGGGAGTAAAGGTAGGGAGACAACAAAGGCCCCGTCCAGCTTTCGAAGAAACAACAGTAAAGCGCCCTATAGTTCTCACATACTACCGTTGTATTTACAATTTTTTTCCATGTGCCTTTACTATATTTTGAAACCAATACTAACTACACATATTCACCATATTCAGTTCACTTGTATGGATAGATCTTATAGGAAATATTTTATTAAGGATCATTCAATGGGAGGGCTTTACCTTGGAGATGTATGTTAGTGGAAGGTTACCCACAGGGTTTGATCCACTGGGCAAGTTCTGAAATGAGAAATGCAGATTCAGTGAAAACCACATAACACTTGTCAGCATTAAGCTGGATAGCTTATGAAAGTTTGCTGTTTGTTTATTATTAGTTACTATTATTGCAAGGGGATTAATAAAGGAGCATAATTATTACAGATGATGTACTGAAATGATTTACCCAACATGGTGACCAAACAAATTTGCTTGCTATAACAAGCAGACTAATTTCAGTTGTAATTGGGTTTCTATAAAGACTTAAACGTGTTCAAATTTAGTGGTAAAATAGTTTATATATAGGCTTATTCTGAATCTTGTTGCTCATTTTCCTAAAATTCACTAATCAGTAACTGGAGCTACACAGTCTATTTTCCCATGACATTGTGAGATTATTTTTAAAATAAAAAATATTGTGGGCAATTCATTTCTGAAAGTACACACACTAAAGACAACTATATAGGACATTTATCAGGATGACTTATTATATGGTTTAACTATAACCTAGGATGTACTTTTCAAACTACTATATAATCACAATCTTTTCAATATTTCTACTTTTTGCGTACCATTTTAATTACAGAACTTTCCTCTGATGAGATTTCTGTAAGATCTCACAAAAATTCATCAGTCCAGATGCACTGGTAATTCTAAACTGCAGGTTTCATTAATGATTGTTTGATAAAGGACTGGTGTCCACATCAGCATAAATCCCTCTTCATGCTCCGTGCTGTCATTCAGGCAAAAATAAAATATTACAGAGGAAAAGAAGCCAAAGACTTATTAAAATAAACATCATCGTTGTTATTTTCATACCACTTCACCTGGTGAGGATCTCAGGGCAGCATGCTGACCAGGTCAAAACAACCCTCTCTATCCAAGGCCAGAAAATCAAGCTCATTCTGGGGGATCCTTCAACATTCCCAAGCAGGGAAATAATCCCTCCATGATGTCCTGAGTCTTTCCTGCCCAGAGCAGCCCAATAAGGTGGGATCCTTATACTGTGCCTGAAGCACCTAAGCTGACTTCTCTCAGTCCAGAAGAACCATGTCTCTATTTTGAGGTCACAGAGAACACACCCTGCAACCCTGCAGAGAAACCTCATTTTGGCCACTTGTACTTACAACCCTGTTATTAAATCTCATTTCTTCTGGTTGAGGCCTGCAATGGACTAGCATGCCATCCAGGGCGTACCTTAGCCCTGTGTCCTATGCTGCCTGAGATAGGCTTCATGCCCCCTCACAACGGGCTACACACAGGATAGGTGCTTAGAAGATGGATGGATGGATGGATGGATGGATGGATGGATGGATTTTTTCTGATGGCTTTTTTAAGGAAGTGTTTTAGCATTAGCTTAGCCAACCTGCAAAGTGCCTATCAGTATCTTCATTATTTAGACCTATTCATGAATTCAGTTAAAACATTACTGTAGTTCTGCAGAAGCAGAATTTTATGACGTTTAAAATGTTTTTTTCAGGAATGCTTTCTAAACAATTCAAATCTGATCTTGAATTAATATAAAGTAATTTCTTTCTAAAACCTCACATGCCTAACATCCATCTCAGGCAGCCTTGGGGTACAAGGTTATGGACACCCTCAACAGAGGGCCAACCCATTGCAGGGCATAGTCACACACACTGGACAATTTAGCCATGTTATTGAGCCTTCAATGCATGTCATTAGACCGTGGGAGAAAACCTGCAAAGCACAGGAAAAACATGCAAACTCCACACTCACAGAGCCAGAGGTGGGATTTGAACCACCAAGCCTGGAGGTGTAATAGGATAGCGCTAACCACTGAGCCACTGTGTCCCACTACAGCCACCCCTTAAGTCTAGAATCATCTCCCGTGTTGTCAAACTCACCTAGTGTGAATTATCAATAATCCCCTTTTCAGCAGTTTATCAACTCGTACCATGGTTCACGGGACCACCTGCAAGTTGTCAGTCCACTGCAGTTAGCTTGCTATCATAGTAGTTAAGACAATTACAATAATATCTAAAACTTCAACCAACAATAGTTAGCAGATAACTAAAACCATAACAAACATCTTCAACAACCGTATAGCCCCTTAATATTTCAAAATTCTTGAAAAGCCAGATATCAAATTGTGCTGCAGTGAAACTGAATCAAAGCATTTTGAAGGCTCTTCTTCCACATCCAGCAAGTTAAATGAATAGCAGGCTAAATGCAGAGCCAAAGTACCAATGAGATGAGAAATGTCAGCACAATCAGTGGGAAAACAGCAATGAAAATTTATGCTTAGAAATTCTTCTGGAAATGGCCACTACTTATAGCATGTGTCTGATACGGTACTTGTACTCGTGAAACCATCTAAAAAAAATGTAGTATGACATCTGTCATTTTTTGCTACCTTAAAATTAAAAGTATAATGTGTCAGTTGCATTAAACTATCACATCGATTTTTTTTTTTTTTTTTTTACCAAGAGTGGTGTTGTTGGGCTCACTCAGTGCATCTGTTAATCAAACTGATTTTCCAATGACTCTCGAGTTCAAAAATAAGAGGCATGACGTGACCTGACTGAATAAAGATTATTAAACAGCTTAAATACCAATTAAATACATGTATATAAATGATTGAATAGTTCACAATACCTTAATTAATCAGAATTTGGGTGGCAATTATACCCCCACATAAATAAATCTTAGTATTTAATTAACAAACGTAAAATTTGAAGACTCCAATAACATTTAGCCAGTTGTTGCATATCTGTAAATGTGTACAGATGTGGTTCTCACAATGCATTAGTGTTGAAGATTACTGAAACACTTGACCTACAAACATAGATCTAATTCATCATTAATATCATCATAATCATATAGTGTGGGACTACTAAATTCAAGTTTATTAATCATACTTTTCACTTCACTTCTACTTCAGTTAACAATAACAAAACATAAAAAGTAATATCTACTCAAACAAAAACGACTATTCTTGTGGCCTGCAAGGAATTGTCACTGCTGCTCCAATTTATGAGTGAACTTTTTAAAAATTTATGAGTGTTTTGATGTAAATCAACTTGTGCATTATAATAAAGCCGGTTATTTTTGTTCCGAAGGGGATTATGGGAAGCAGCGATACAAGCAATAAACATGAATCTTCACTTTGACAAATAAATGTCAAAGTTGAGCTAAACACAATCGGCATTACATTAAGTAATTCCAGAACTTTACTAGCCTATTAAATTTTTGGTAAATGCTTAGTCAATATTGTATTTTGTATGAAATATAGAAATCATTAACGATGCAAAGCAGACTACAGTATACACAACATTCTCATTGTATCTGTAGAAGTTACGGCACCCCGTGAACCGTGCTGTTTCCTATCAGAGACCGTCGTCTAATATATCTTACAGACGCCTTCCCTAGTGATGTAAGATCAGATAAGCCTCTGTTCGCCCCTAAGAGATTCCCATATTCTCGTCCTAGTCCGAGTGCACCTCTCCAAGCTAACTTTTCAAACTTCATAGACAGTGATACCATCACTGACGTTATTTGCTGACGAGGTAAATTCAGATGAAAGACTCGGTGGGTTTGCACAAGTCGACATGCCTTAGTGGCTTTAGAGACAAAGAAGAACTCCAGACGAAGCAGTGTGAAAACATCTACTGCTAAAAAAGCAGGCTATAATCTCGTTAAGTATTTGAACAACTCAGAAAAGTGAAGCATGCGGTGAACTGGTTTTCCTTATAGGGTTTCTCTGAGTGCCTTACGATGGAATCTCGTGCTCCAATCTTGTGATACCCTCAGGCTCGGCTCGTCACTGCACTGGATGGATATACTGAAATTGTTCATTAACCCTGTCTCAGATAATAACCCTCATTCTTTACAGGGTATCTTACTAAGTCATAAACAAATTCATGTTTTACTGTAATCCATAAACATTAAAAATAACCAAAAGTAACTATTTAATAATAGAATAATAGACGCAGTTAATTATAAGTTGTCATAACAGCCAGGCAGTGAAACTGTGTTAGACTCATTTTGTAGTTTTTAATGCCGTTTCAGAATGCCAACTGGACAAAATACGTAACGCTACAATTTCAAAAGCTTCAAAAAACTGAAAAATATGCTTCTGATGTATGTTTTAATAAGTGTGTATATTTTGCTAGTTTCACTATGAAATCAAAGGATACTTCATATCAGATCATATCAGATCTGCCCTCACAATAATGAAAGTCAATATGCCTAACTACAAACTAATGCCATTCAATACATATATCAAATATATCTTTTAGCACATTGATTATGGAGTTAACCTGTGTAAATTTAAATATTGTGGCATTGTGGAGAGAAACTAGGTTTCCCAGAGTCCTGTGGGAGAGACCTGACACAGTATCAAGTGTAAACAATTTGTTAATAGTTGTAATATTAGTGTTATAAATAGCTTGCACTGTGCTGTGCCAATGTAATCTTAAGTGTAAATATGTACCAGTCTGCTATGCCTACAGTGGACACCCACGGTAGTTGCTAACAAGGCTAACACAGTGGCACTGCATGTTGTTATTGTTTGTAGGCATTAAAACCTGAGTAAACATTTGTTTTGCTGTGAACTCCGAGTGTGTATATCGATAATAGCAGCTATGCTTCCACACTCTGCTACAATATGTTATATATAGTTTAAGTCGTCGATTCACCAAGAATGCCTATGTAGATTTAGATAGGGACATCAAAATCAAATTAAAGGACTTTCAGGAAAGCTTGAAACATCACTACCAAGTTTTACATGTGCATAACTGAAGCAACTGTTTGCAAACTTCACACACGCACGGAGTGGAGGCAGGATTTTTAATATATTTAATAAACCTCCAACACTGAAAGCATGAGACAGCAGCCGTACCCAGTCAGCCAACTCAACGTCATGAAAGTATGAGAAAATATGTTGTCCACATGTAAAACTCTTGGAGAGTCTTGTGAGGCTCAACAAATGGGAATGAGAGGATACTGTGCTTTCCTCACAGAATGACCAGTGACTCATACATGCCGGACAGCGTTTTTTTTTTTGTGAATACAAACCTTCATAAGTGATTGTGCTATGCAGATGGAACAGAGTTCCATTTGAATTGCAATGTGCCTAAATAGCTCATCATCACAGAAATAATCAGACAAGCACATGAGGAAAAGCAACCCAACAGATTCCCCCTTCAGCTCTGAAATCGTTCCGGTGCAGCATATCTTGTAGCTGCTTCATTCCATCTGTCGGCCTGACACCCAACTCTGGCAAAAATCAGAGCTCTGCCTGCCCAGAAAACTGGTCCTTAGGCTTATCTACCTCTTGAGGATGTGATGGTAGATGTTGTTAGTATTGCTGTTTTATCACCACTAAACTGATTTTGTGCCACAGCGCACGATATACATCCATTCCCATATATGTACAGGAAATATAAATGCACCTGCCTACACTGATGCACAAACACTGAGTATAATATAAATGAATATTTGTTTTTTCATTGATAAATCAATGAGCCGCCTAGGGTATCCTACAATCATAAGTATTGGAAACTACCTGAATTTCCCCATAATATGTTATATGCATATGTTCAGCCAACAGACAGTAGTTTATCAGCCTAGGCAAACACAAGTTCTCTATTTCTCTTATGAGTGGTGTTCCTCAGGGATCATTTCTTGGCTCCATCCTCTTTTTAATTTATCCCTTGGTCAAATCATTCGTAGCCAGGGCCTTAAGTTTCACTATTAGTCTGATGATATTCAGTTATATGTTAGTTAACACTCCCCTTTTGAGTGCCCTCCCAAAACATTAATGGCATGTATCTGAGATTTAAGGCCATGGATGCATGGCAATTTTCTCAAATTAAACACTGATAAAAGTTAAGTTTTACTGTTAGTCCCCAAATTCTTACTGTCCAAAATATCTGATTTTTTGGTTAGCATTGATAGTGTGTGTTAAACCTGCTCCAATCATTAGCAATCTTGGAGAACTACTTGTCCCATCATTTAACTTTGATTTGCACATCAAGTCCCTCACCAGAACTACGTTCTATCACCTCCGTGAGATGTCTTGCTTTCACCCATTTCTTACTGGTAATTATGAGCAAACTCTGGTTCATCCTTTCTTTACGTTCCATACTAATTATCTTAATTCCGTTTTCATTGGCCTCCCTGCAAACTCTTTACAAAAGCTCCAGTATATTCAGAACTCAGCTGCAAGAGTCCTCACCCACATTAAGCAATCTGCTCACATCATCTCCATTCTCTCACAGCTACACTTCTTACCAGTTCTGTCCTGTATCAAGATCAAAATCTCGCTTCTCACCTTCAAACCTCACTGCCCTTTACTTCGGTGAACTGCTAACTGCATCCTCACCCCCTCACTCTCTCAGGTCATTCAGCAGTCTGTCCCACACACCAGACTGTGGGAGGCAGGTCCTTTAGTGCCATGGCTGCCAAACTCTTTAATTCCCTTCCTCAGTCTCTCCATGAGTGCTCTTCCAGTTCTACTTTTAAATCTAAATTAAAGACTTCACTGTTTAACGAACATTACTCTTCCTCCTCCACCGCTAAGCCCTTTATCTTTACCTTTATCTTATCCACACCTTGGATCTGTGAAACAGCTATATAAAAGTAACTTATTAGTATTATTTATTATTCATTATTGCACTCAACTCCAGTCCATCCAGCACCAGACTAGCTTTTAAAAACAGCTATGATGTATTAATACCAAGCTGAATCAAAGGATAACAATTTTTAAAGATCCTCCCTATAAACATGAATATTTCTCAGATGAAACTACAGCCAATGCCTATGTCTAATCTTTATCCTCCCCTGGAAAACACCCTAAATTTCTGAAAAATACATTCATTTCTGAAGGACATAAAAAAAAAAAATCAAGCAGCAAAAGAATAACTCGTGATTACTCAGCAACAGCTGAGTCTCAAGAGAGCACCTGCGATTCTTTCTATTTTTACGTTTTGGTTTCATATTCGGCTATTCTTATTTCTGACTTCTTTACTTTCTTGCTGAAGAAATGTGTACTGTGAAGTTAGTATTGGCGTGGGGTGAGTAAATAGATTTAGGTACCCTGTGATGGGTTGGCCCCCCCCCCCCCCCCCCCAAACTCTGTCTAGGAAAAGCAAATGGATGGAAGGATGGATGGCATTATTATTACTGACATTGTGTTTATAAATTTGGCAAGTATTTTTTCTTTTGGACAAGGTTGCTCTTGTTGATTTATCTAAAGCAGCATAAAGATGTTTTCCTATTTTAGACAGATTCATAACTGCCATGAGCAATTCCAGATTAAGTAATATGCCTCATAATGAAAAAGAATTACTTCATTTGCCCATTATTTCCAAAAGGCACTAAAACGGCCAATGTGTAGCTCAGCAGATTAAGACTCCGTCCCCACGTCCAGAAAGGCGTGGGTTCAGATCCCGTTACAAAGTAATCACATCACCATTTGGCCCTTGACCAAAAGGCCCCTAACCCCAGTTACTCTAGGGATGCTGGATGACCGTGATGGGATGTATGTCTATACCACACTTGCCACCTGAATGGCTAGCTTGGTACAATGCATACCTGCCTTGAAGCACAAACAGAAGAAAGGTCATCTGTTAAAAACATATACTCCCACCAGACTTCCTCTTAAAATCAAATTATAGTTTTGCATTACAGACAACTTACTCTATGATCACTCGTGTTGCTGATAGGGCAGATGGCGATACAATCTCAGAGCAAACACGAGACAAAGTACCACTTTGTAGGTAGATAAAATGGATGAAAATGATTCATTTTCATGCAATAAATGAATAGCTTTTCAGTATGTCGTTTGGATCCAACGATAAATATGCTAGCTGAAAAAAAACACTGTATACAGTTAGAAGTTATTTAATAAACCGGCTTATCACTTATACATTCCTAAGGGAAGGACTGCCATGAATGACACAATATTTAGGGTTTGTGAGATCTTAACCTAAACACAGCGTAGCTATCTTGAGGCCATCTGCCCAGCGTGTAGTAGGCATCTAGCTTTTCCTCGAACTGACGCCAGACACACTACAGGTGAATGAAGTTGTTTTGGGGATAAGATGACCAAAAAAAAAAAAAAAAAAAAAAAAAACATCGACAGAATACACCAACAGCAGATGTACACTGACACTGAGGTTGTTTGCATACCTGTGGGTTATCCATGTACCAAAGCAGAAGGTTGCCCTGAGTGTCCAGGATGAAGTACCTCCGCTGGAACTTGTTACTGCTCTCATTTTCTTCAATGTCCAAGAAGCCGCAGATACGATTCTGTCGATCCACATAAGGCATTCCTGGAGCTCTCTCTCATTACCCTGTTTTGAGGAACAAACAAGAGAAAAAGGCACTGCCTTACTCAAATGGGAGGAATTACTCACACAAACACATGCGCGGACACACGCAAGCATGAGCACACATCGCCACAAAAAAAAAACAAAATCATGGCATTACCTAACCCATAAAGCCACGAGGCATGGAGGCATACCAATTAATATTTCATTTATTTGACTGTAAAATTACAGCCTTGACTCGTTAAGAAAAATGTTTCACTGGGGCAATATCCTCATGCGGGAACGTTTCAGCAGGGCGTGTGCATGGGCCTAGTCACAATGCAAGCCGTGCGCGTTGCCCGTCTGAAATTCCAGGGCTACGACATGCAGCAGCTGCTGTACTTCTGAGCACCGTCCTGAGCTGCCGCAGCTCACGACTGAGCGGCATTACGGGGAGCAGACCGTATCGTGTACGTCGCATGGAAACGGGTAGCAAGATGCCACTATCGCCGATTGTCGCAGGCTGACGTGGTGGAAAACAGAGGCGTCACTTTCAAAACCCCGATGTGCTTTCCAACCATGCACGACAGCGCGTTGTCCCGTATCACACTGCTCTTTTGTCTGGGGGGGGGGGGGGGGGGACAGAGGGGCCGCCAAAAGAAAGAGGAAGGAGAAGCTGTCTTGTGTATGGGTTTGTGAGAAAGCCATTGCTTATTAAAGTGCAGCGCATGGGGCTGACTGAGCACATGCAGTGAGATGCCAGCCAGCAAGCTCCGTTTCTCCACTGTCTTCGAGAGCAGCCAGAGTCTGCAACCATCAGCACTGACGCTGGAACAGCCTAAATGGTCTGCAAGGGGACAAAGGGCCCTACTTATTCAACAGCATTGCTACCATCACACAGCACGAAGTTTGAACTTGCTTTAGGTTTTGTGGGATGCGGGAGTTTGTCCAAAGGAGTTATGTCATTACAAGTGCATGAGGAACAGATACTTTGCTGAAAAGTGGCCACAAGGCCCATCGCAATAACTCTACCCAGCAACAGCTCAGTATTCACACAGCCTCCACATAAACTCCCTGGGCACTATAACGGCTTAAAGGGGCCACTCCTTTCAAACAGGAGCAGGGTCATTTGACAGAGGTTGTGGTCTGAGTCCACATTGTATTATTGGCCAGCACCAACCAAGAATTCTGTTACAGTGGAACACAACTGGCTTGACTCCAGAAAGATGGAAGGGTTTAGGGTGGCTCGCAGAGGTCACGCGGCTGTCTTAGCGCCACCTACAGGACTGTCAGGTAGAGCGATTTCTATCAGTCAATGGAACACTACTGCTCCAGGTGGTTATAGCTTCATTGGCACAAATCCACATGGCCTGCAGTGTGTGAAATGACAACAAGCTGGCTAGCATGTGAAATAAAATATCACGTTATCTTGGGGGGGGTACTAATACAGCAAAAGGCTACATATTGTTTTTTTTTTTTTTTAAATAATGAAACTTAATTTGCAACTTTTTTAAAAAAAAATACAGGACATCTTTGAGGGTATTCAGCATATTCTTAATTTAACATTTCCAACAAAAAGCTGACTGACCTCCATCACCAGAGCAGCCAGAAATTGTTTGCTTATGAGAAAAAGCACATGGAATGACAAAAAAATATATAAGAATGACAACTTAAAATAAAAGAAGACATATAAAGCTCCACTACAACTGAATACACTGTGCATCTGAAAATTAGCGTAGAAATATTTAGCACAATACAAAATAACAGCATTTTAGTGTTCTTGGTACTGAAATCCACTTCAGCTGTCCACACTGACCAGCTTCCTGCCTTCTGAGCCACCGAACCTGCTCTGATCACCTGACTGCATCCTTCAATACCCTGTTGTCCTCCTGACTGTTACAACATTATTCTTATTTGCATCAATTAATTTGTCCTGCCCGGTGCCGGCCAGAGGAGGATGGGCTTCCTCCTTGTGTCTGGTTCCTCCCAAGGTTTCTTCTTCCAAAGGGAGTTTTTCCTTGCCACTGTCACCTTTGGCTTACTCTCTTTGGACCCTGGACCCAGGACTATGTAAAGTGCTTTGTGACAGTGCTCTTTGTTAAAGGCGCTATATAAATAAAACTGAATTGAATTGAAATAGCCGGACTTGTAGGCAATTCCACAGAAAAATAAATGCGGAGCGTCTCAGTAGTTTTGTTATAGTGCTAAAGCATGAACACACGGGACTGATTATTAAGTATGGGGTCAGGACAAATCATCATTCTGATTAGGGAGAGCTGTGAAAGACACAGTTTACGATAGATGTTCTTTCCAGTCAATAAACCCTACAACAATCCACAGCAGACTCACAGAAGAACCTTTTAAATGGTTAACCATGCAAGATGAATTGTGTGCACTCTGTGAACTCCTACCAATAACAGGGGAGTCTCAAATATGCTATTTTCACATTTCTAAGAAAAAAATGGAAAATAACAAATATGGTTTGTAGGAGCCATGTGTATCCTATAACCGCTTAAATATGCGGACACAGACGATTTATTACATTAAAGGTTTCACGGAGCCAAGTCTGCTAACAAGTTCTGCTCCACAACCATATGAAAGATCTTTCTAAAGAGTAGTTTGAAGCTGGAAAAATAAATAAATCTATTCTTCATTAGCCATATTGAAGTAAATTAATGCTCTTCACAGAGACAAGGCCAGTTGGTCAGAAGGAATGCCTTCTTAAGGGGTAGCCCATGTTAAAATTAAAATACACACGCAAAAAAAAAAAAAGAAAAGAAAAATCCTAACTCAAGATTTCCTCTCCATTTACGTAGTATATCAGATCTCCAATCATGTTCCTGTTGGGCAGTAACAGCAGTGTGTTGAAGCAGTGAGTCTCTGCAGGGCCATGCCTCACAGCCGACCGCTAATGAAAGGGGCTGTTATAGGAATGGCTCGGCAATACCATTCCAGATGTGTGTGTGTGAGCTTGTCCAGGGATCCATCACACACTCCTTCAACACATCTCCAAATATACAGACGCAGAAAATGGATGGAGGATCTTTGTAGTTACAGCTTCTGTGGGTAGGCCCTCCCAGCATGTATGAATAACACATGTTGGAGGTGAAAGACAGATGACATGACATGCTCGAAAGAACAGAGATACTCCATATTGGGTGAAGACTGCACTGAACATTTATGGATCAATCAGAGACGTAACCTTTAAGATGTGACGTTATTCAAATGACATGCATACTGTCATTGTGGTGAAATTTCCAAACTTATGTCGACTGCAGAAACAAGTGGTTGTAATAAACATAATTATGACACTGTATTCAGCAGCCAGTTTTAAAATTTGTCTAAATACATAAATTATGTCAAATACATGGCCCTCTATAATTACTTACATTGGAGAAAGTTGTGGGTTATGGGTTGCAGAAAAGCAGTAGGCTGTTGAAGTGTCTAGTGTCCTCTGCAAAAACGCAGGCTAAATGACTGTCATTTCCACTTTTGTTCATACTTTTAAAGCACAGTGCTTGAGATCTTTTAACTTTAGGATCACGGTATGAGCTACTGTCAAACAGATTATTAACATAATGCACCCGAGCATCATCCGCCGTACAACGATGAGCAATCAAAGAACTAATTTTCAGTTTTCAGACACGGAGACCATTTAAAACTATTAAAACCCAATAGATCACTCGTCAGAGACAAATTTATTTTCCTCAGCTGAAGCTCAAATGCCTGCCTTACTGCATGTCAGGCAAAATTACTTATTTAATTTGACCCAGACAGGAACAAGCCAATAAGGATGGATGGATGGCTGGATGGATGGCAATAGATTTCTGCTATTACTAAACAAATATACACTATTTTCAAACAGCGCATATCCGAAAAGACGCTTATTAAAACTCAGCGCTACAAAGTTTCATAAATGAGAATGATCACAGTTGTGATTCCAGGTATAATTGTGTAAATCGCCCAAACGTGCTCTTTAAACCTAAAGGAACCAGTTAAATCTCACAACGATACAAAACCAGCGCTTTACCGGTGTTACAAATGTTTAACTAAGCCACTGAGAAGTAATTCAATATTTTTCATCGCTTCAGTTGCCCATGCAGATGCCATTTCATCACACTGCACGTCGCACGCATCAGTCGAAGTATGAGGTTTACGATCCAGTTAAACAGCAGAGAGCCACAAGCCGTGCTGTGGAAATCTGGAAGGCTGTCAGATAATCAACAGGTTGCTCTTGACAGTTTCAGGTTTCCTGTGTAGCACCACGCCTTCCACACCTCCACTAACTGCACGCTGCAAATAAATAATATTAACTTACAAGAGCAGCAAGTGTTCTGTGATGTCTGGGGAAGGCGTTGTCCAGTGTACAGTAGTTCAGAGTCCCAGAACTAGTAAGCAGAGACCTTAACTTTCCATGTTGTATGATGACGAAAAGCCGCCGCACGCTCTTGACATGTTTCGCGTGCGCACCGTATGTGCTCGTCTACGTGTGTATGACCGCTCGAGCTGTCTTTTTTCCGGGTAAAGTGATACAGATTAGAATAAACCAGCCCCGGATATGATCTAGTTTTTTTTTTTTTTTTTTGTCCAGAAGGGAACCAGAAACAAGTGATGCGCTTGTCGTCCGTGTCGTTAAACGAAAATACTGAAGATTTTAATCACTTCAGTATTCATTGCTGGTGTCGTCGTAAAAGCGGCACATGTACTGTACATATGAATATGACCCAGTTGAGCCGTGGTGCTCCAGAGGACATATGACACTTTTTGTGAAATGCGGATTGACGCCTGGATAACATTTAATTTTGCATGCATATTAAAATGTTTCAAGCATCAGTCACTTTTGCATTTACTAGTTGATTATATAATTGATTCCAGCTGACCGAAGCACAAATTTCAAAAGGTTATAGTAATCTGTTTAAACCGACCCTAAATTGAAGTCGCCTGGAGCTCATTCACTTTTACATTTCGAATGATAATGACCACAGAATAGCACTGAAATCAGCTCAAACCACTCAGAGACACCATAACTACCTTAAGAACGTTTCATATGTATACATGTGTGCAAATGATGGCAGACAGATTTTTATTGGGCAGCTTTGTTTCAAGTTTACGAGTTTCTGGTGAAGGCTGACATTTGAGAAACTCTTTTCTAGAAATGAATGGCTGATTTAGTCTTACATTCCTAGTAACAGTCACTAACAAATTTTTGTTGCTATAGATAAAGTCATGCTGTTGTCGCAAATGTATTATGGTAGCGGTTCCAAATGAATTTGAATATCAACCTACCACTCTTTTAATGCACATCTCTTGCTCTTTTCTTTAAAGCCTGAGATATAAAGAAGTGGTATTCCCAATAAAGAATATTCATTATGTCAAGTAGCATGAGTAAGCTGGTGTTAAATTACTGAATAAGTCGACCAGACTTGACTGCACCGTAGCCGCATTGTGCTCAGTTTGTGGGTTAAACAGGCATCTTCATTTACCGGCCGTCTCAGTATAACAGGAAATATCCCTTTTCAGATCCATTTTTGTACTTTTCTCCCCTCTTTGGTTAAAGTGTAATTGTATAATTTTCCATAGAATAACCAGTGGTGGGTTATTCAGTTGGAAGGGACTTGCATTGGCAGGGAGAGTCCAGGATTATTGCTGTGGAGGTCTCTCTCGCCCCTGAAACACCCCTGAGAATAACAAGTTCTACCTCACTCTCAAAGCAGCAACTCAGTTGACAAGATCTACCAAGGGACCTAATCAGCTGACCCATTCCTTTATTATGGCAACAACCCAGACGACTGTGATGTCATGGACAATCACTGGGACAGCTGACTGAATAGTCTCAGTGTGATAATGTACAATTTGTATAATGTCATAAACAATAGGAAGAAATGTACCTTACGTCATATCGGGAGTAAAACAAGTACAAACCAGTTTCAAAGACAGGCGACTAGTACACCTGGATAAGTAGTATTCTGCTAAAAGAAAATACCTCTCCAGACAGAGTGCCGAACAGCAAATACGCCGCTGTTACTGTGCAGGCAAATGAGCTGAAGACCTGCGAGGGTGCTTCTGATGGCCAGCCATTTCTGACCTTCTCTGCACGGGTATTCTGATAAGCATTTCCTCATCGCTGTTTCACCTGTTTCTCTTGACTTCCTGTGGTTTAATTTATTCTGAGGTTACAGAAAAAAAAAAAAAAAAAAATCTGAAGTTTCCACCTCTCTCAAGTCCGCTGATTCCACCCACTCGTAATCTACTGCAATAACATACATCACACAATGTCTTCCAAAGAGCATTCAAGCACATGGTGTCAAATATATAGCTATTGACATTTCGCACAAGTCAAACTTTGTTTCATCAGAAGCCTTTACTTACGGTTCTGTTTCCTCCAATAAACTCTTAGTGCTTGTTGCATTCCTGAAATCACTTGAGCATTTTGATTGCCGTGATTCCAGACACATGTAGAAGGTAGTCACTTACAGTAAATGCATTTTGCTTCCTCAGTCTAATGCAACATTTTTATTACAGTTTGGAGGAACTGATTGTCCTCATTGACTGAACACATATAAACTATTTGGTTTTGTCCAACATGTGCATTGACCTTCCCAGAACTCAGGCCTTGCTTGAGCAACGGTTCTGAGTCATTCTTCTCCTCTTCACCTTGATCCACAGCCAAAATTATTTTAATTTATTTGAAAAGAAAATAGTACCTGTCCACTTGTAACATCCATTCATTAACAAAGTATTTCTATGTTTTATTCCTGAATGGATGGCTTCATAGCTATACAGATAAAAACAAAACAGTTTTTAAACCGTAATTGTTTGGTAATATTTCATTTGAGAGTTAGATGTTCTCACTTTCAATATGCGCTCACTTTAACACCTTACAGTTGTACCCAACTTCAGGAGTTAGAGGAAGCAGGGAACAGAATAATAAAATGATTTTTTTTTTTATATAAAAAGAAAAAAAGACACCCACCTGCCAGGATCTCTCGAAGGCAGACCATGTGATCTCCAACGCCATCCATCCATCCATCCATCCATGCCAGGAAGCACAGGAGACAAAGCAGAATAACTGCTGGACTGTTGACCATCTATAATATTTAAGATTCTGACTGCCTTATCCCTCATCTCCAGTTGGGCTTCCACTTACCCTTTATAAATGTATCACTCAATCTCAAGTCATATATTGCCAAAAAGGACCAGAGCTCATGAACCAGATGTGGCTTTAAGCCCCTCCCTTCATAGGACAAGATTAGTCTGGGTAATACTCATCCAAATGTGAGTAACTGAGACGGAAGGTAAATAATCTGTTATTATGGACAGTTATTATTACAAAGAACTGTATTTCAAACAACTTTCTGATCGTTGATGGTTACAAATGACTGCCTTGTTAAGCCTCAAACCTTGTTTATCGTGTACTTAAACAGTACTATGCTGCTTGGTAGACAATTTCGATACATTGATAATCATGGACAATTTTACTGTAAGAATTCAGAGCATTAGAGTAGTTTTAGCACAGACGCTCAAGTCCGATCATACCATCGCAACACAATTAACGAGCGTTTACGACTCTTCCTTCGCGAATATCATTTCTGAAACCAGCCCATCTAAAACAGTTCTGGTTTCCGCAGATGCTGAGTCTAACTGCTGGTTTTGCATAGTCATTTTCATTTGCACTTGCACACAGCCAGATTACACAGGTGTCCAAGCATCCAAATGTTCACCGATGAATACCACACCCAGGCATACTTCTAGGGGAAGGTCCTGGTGGAACAAGTCCTGGGAGGGTACACTCCATAGTGGTGGTATCGCTTATGGGGGCTTTGAAGTCATGGATGCCGCTTTACCTGGCTTCTCTGCTTAGAAGAGTTTTCCCAAGAGAAGCCGTTTCAGGAATCAAGATCACGACATTCCAGTCTTCCACATAACAGATTTGATTTGCATGTTGAATCAGGTTACAAAATTCAACCTGCTGCATGTGATGACTATTCTGCACAGACAATGCACTCTGGCACAGTGCATAGTGTTTTATGTAAAAACATGCATGCTGGCTTTATCAGCTAAACTATCACAAAACAGAGTGCATCAAGTTTTTACATAGGATTATGCACAGCCCTAATTCAGTGTTAGAAACTTCTTACAGTAACCAAGATTTCTATGCATGAAAGAGACAAAATGGGCTTTGCCCATACAAAAGTAGTGGGATTTGTTTACAGCTGGTTGAACAGCTTGCCAGCAGGGGTCACCAGACCAGAATGGAGCTGAATGAAGGGGTCCCTCAGCATTGCACTTCCTGTGGCTGTCAGCCTTGAGGAGACTGCTGTAGCTAATCAGTGAAGACATTTTCCATCATATACGTCAACACAGAAGATACAGGACTTCATAACTGTAGTCACAAAGGACAAGAAACACAAAATGGAGTTTGTACGTGGCTCAACTGGCTCTGTAGATAGTTTACTGGTTTAATTTTCATTAAAGAAAGCAGTATTGGGGTAGTTCAGAACCAGGCCCAACACCATGTTTCATAACCCAGATTTGATTTTTTTGCTTTTACAGTGTTTCACTCACTTGAAATGTTTTGGGCCAGTGGGAAGTCCATTGGGAAGGACTTTTTATCCAAATGAACCACTCAATTGGAAGAATGAGGTGGAAGCAGCTCTCTAACTCAATCTTCAGTTTCACCAGCATACATACTAAGAAGTTACTGGAGGGGGGGGAATCCCACAATACAGCTAGCCCACTGCTCAAGGAGGCAACAGACTTCCCCTGCGCAGTGTGGCCCCCACTCCCTAAAAAACCAGCACCGCCGCTGCTTCAGCACATTCTGCTGGTACACATGTGGACGCCGTTAGCGAGGGCTTGGCGGTGCTCCGGGGCCTCTGTGGCTGCGAGGGCCTGCTGAATCATAGCTTCCCAGCAAGCTGGAGGCAACGTCCAGCTGGAGCTATTAAAAGCAACAGAACGTATGCTAATCCAGGGTCTTGTGGCACATGTTCTGCGGAAAAGGGCTATGGAGAGCAGTACATCCTCCATACCATAGTGGCAGCGATGGATGTTGTTAATAAATGTGAGGCTAAGGAGAATGGATGACACAACACTTTGATATCATTAAAAAACATGGGGAAAATGAAAGGACAAAACTTCACATGCTTTTACTCCAGAGCAAACAAAATTACATGCACTTCCATTTCTGTAAGCGATGATGAGAAACGTTTTTCTGTATGCTGAAATTTCCCTAGATGCAAAACACAACAATACAACTTGGACTCACCCAACTATGAATTAGCATCTTTTAGTACCCAGACAATATTAACTAATTTTGGGTGGGGCTTTATGCTAATTACTGTGCCATCGCATTTCTAATAAAAGGGTTCTTTGCATTTTATGGAAAGTCTTGCCACCATGGAGAGTATACTATGTTATGCTGACTCCTTCAGGGATGGGAAGGGCTACAGTCTGTGGTATATATCCCAATACACAGAAGCCACATGCAGCTTGAACCACAAAGTCTAATATTCTCACCTCAGATGACCACATTCTAAAATGGATTACGAGTTCCCACTAATCTGGTGAACACTGCTCCTCCCAGTTGTTTGCAGTACTGCATCAGAATGCATAATGTGGAAAAGAACCATTGGGGGGGGGGGGGGGGGGGGTACTTATCCTAGGGGGCCGGGGGGGAAAAAAATTCGCCGGCCCACGACCGGAAGAGGGCGGGGGGGGGAAAGGGAGGGGACTCGGGGGGGGGCGGAGTCAGAAAAAAAATTGATGGA
>JAACJT020000034.1:11088176-11109305 GCA_009936485.2 Gymnarchus niloticus
GGATGGACCCGGCTATGCGGGTGGGACCGGGGGGGAGGTGCGGGTGGGGGGGGGGGGGGGGGGGGGGGGGGGGGGGGGGGGCGGAGAGGAGACAGGAAAACAGGGAAAAGTTATGCTTTCAATTACTGCAACATATGGATAGCAGAGTAGTAAAAAAAACTGGCAGAATTTGACGTGGCATCTCCTGTTAAGTCATAGGAAGTCCGGGGCCTTACCCGCACCATCAGCGGAAGAGTCTTGGCCTGCCAGTTTCTTCAGATGCTCATGATCAGGAGTTTCAGCCTCAGGTGTCTCAAAATTCCCCTCAGAGTCAGAGCTATACAAGAAGAGAAACAGATTACAATTTGCCAACTTTCATTCACCTGTTCAGGTATTGGTGCTAGAATTCCAAACGTAGCCGTGGGCAGCTAACCAGGAATGTGTAAACGGAAGAAAACGAGTGGTGATTGACTCATTTCGGCTAAAAATGAGGCCAGACTCAGCTCAAATCAAGTCAATTCTTGCTTAGCGCTGAAGCAGAATAGCAGTAAGCTATGAAGGGTCGTTCTCAGAGTGCACCGTGAAGCCCCGACCACCGTCTGAGTGATAGTGCCCTCTCTGAGCCTCCAGAAACAAGGATAGCTTCTGTCTGCATACTGGCACCGACCCAGAGAAAATGTGGGGGGGACTCTGGTCCTCATTCACACCTGCATGCTGGCAGCCTTGCTGCCACAGGGGGATAAACCACTTCAAGCCCAGGGGACCTGCACTGTTTTGGGCACGTTGTTCATGGTTCAACCCTAGACTCCCACACAAGGAAAGATAAGTGACCAGCTTCTGCTTCCCCAGCATCTACACATGGCAGCCCTGTCTGATCAGTCCACGCTATTCCCTGGAGGGAGGGACGGACGGACGGACGGACACACACACACACACACACCATGCTAATGAACCAGAGTAGGGAGCTGGTCCACAACACTCTGACAGTTACTTAGAAACGAGAACAAAATAAGCAAGCTGATGACACTTTAAGCCTCCCTTCCCCCTCCTGGCTACCCGAACAAAACATTTGTTTTCTTTCCTCTTGAGTTTTAGGATAGTCAGCAGGATCCTGATGGATGCATTCTCAAACAGGACACAAAAGGGTTAATAAGAGCTGCCTTCCAGCATGCAAAAGGTTAATGACATTACAGGCCAGCCACCAAACAACGAGCAGAACTTCAGGCAGCCCCTGCAGCAACCTTGCCACACACATGAAGGGAGGGGAGTGAATGGGGAGAAGAGAACATCCATTTGGGAAGGCAGTCTGCTGGCCCAGGACTGAGGAGCATCATCCCCTAGATTTAACGCCCGACAAACTCAAAGCAGTCTTTCCTGGGTGCCACAACAGGTGGAGCCTTGCAAGCACAGAACAGCTACCCACCTCCTCATAAAACAGGCTGAAAGATTAGCCACAGCAGCCACACACACACACACACACACACACACACACACACACACAGGCCTGTACCAAAGAGATCTGTCATCCTGGGAATGTTCATCATCCTTCAGCCCTGTCTCTAGGCTTCCGTCCTCCTCTGCCTCTTCCTCATTCTCCTGCCCATCTGCTCCTCTGACAGCTAACCAGGTCCACTTTGCCCACTGAAGGGGCGACAGCACAGACCACGGGCTGTAGGACATCTCCCCCGAAGCCTCCTTAGTCGCAGCTCTCGGCTGGATCCACAGTCCACAAGATGGAGAAGGAGAGGGACTAAGGACGCGGTATATCTGCCGCTCTGAGCGAGCCGCAGAAGTGGCTGCCTCTTCACTTCTCCCAGGCCGACTCGCACATCACGACAGAGCCCCTCCCTTCTTGGAAAAAGCCTCCAGCTGTTGGTAGTTACTTATTTGCGCAGCCTCTCCCCTTCAGAAGCCAGAACAGAGGTCTGTTTTTGCAGCTTCCTCTCTGCCTCCTAGCTCAGAATGCCGAAGCAGTGATCAGCTGGCTGCAAGACAGCAGGGGGGGCGGGGAGCTGTTTCCCCCCCCCTCTACCCTCTCTCCTCTTTCAGGGCCAAGCTATTGTCAAAGTGTGTGTGGGGGGGGGGAGGTGCAAGTTTTCAGTTTCAAAAGAACCTCCAGCTCAGAGACAGTGGTTCAGCCCTGTTTTGAAAGAGCAGTGGATACCCCCCCACCCCCCCCACACACACACACACGAAGAACGGGGCACAATTTTGAGCGTGGTTCATCCCCAGAAGGACATTTACAGTGAGCAGGCCAGACCTGGAGTCACCCTCAGGTTCTCATTAACGCTTCAATCCCTGCGCTGCATTCTGAAGCCCATCACATGCAGGCACACAGAAAAATGTGTAAAGTTCATTGGGCTGTGATGTATCTGAAATCGAATGAGTACTGCCTGCATTGTATCACAAGCAATGTTAGCTGAAAGGAGGAACCACCTCTTGACATGGCTGGCTGATCTCCATGTATTACTCTGAATCACTTCCATTTTGGCAGAGCATATTTTACAGAAAAAGAGCAAGTCTCATATTTCTGACTGTAAATGCACCTGTCACTCATACACCACTGATCCTTGGAGAAGTTCTGCACTGTTAACATTCAACAAGAACATTAAAGAGTAGAATGTGGCTCTGATGGGTAGGAGTCGAATCTTAACCCCATCTGCTCTAGAGCCCATGTCCAGCAACCCTGCTCCCAAAACTGACGCACACCTGTACACGCAAGACGGGATGTGTGAAACCTGCCCCATTCCCTCTGTGGGGATGGGGTATGATTGTACATTCTAGAACAGTGACAACACTATCGCAGCCACCCGTCAAACAGATCAGGTACAAACATCATAGCTTTGAAATATTATCGTTAGTCATGGAGGTTTCAGTTAATTACCTACCGTATATAGAGGAAAAAGGTTCTTCTGATCAGTTGAAAGCCTCTTGACCAAATGACAGAAAAACTTGTTTGGGTTTGGTACCAAGGAACCATACCAAGTGTGAAAGCACCCTGACAGAAGAAAGGATGAAGGCTACTACTTTTCAGACCTTCATATCCCACAATGCAGGGACATCTGGCTAATCCCATAAAAAATACATGGCCAATATTTACAAACCCTCTTCTGCCAGCTTCATTTCAACTAATAGATCCACGATTCAGGTCTTCAAAAGGCATGTACGAGTGATCCCTTAGACAACTCTTGCACAAACATACATAGCTAAAAGCCAAATGGACCCATTCCGCAGAAGACTGAAAGACGCCTGCCTGAAAAATCGTATGTACAGAAATGGCTCACAACGGAGACTCATCAGGAGAAGGTGTTGCACCACAATGCTGGACCTGCTGAGTCAGGTCAAACTCACACTAATTTAGTGGATAACTGCAATCAGCACTCAAAAGCTGCTCAGCTGTTGTTCACAAAGCAGTGCTTAGAATAATTCATTGCTCTGTTTGTTTACACTGCCTGACAGCAATTCCCCTGTATCTATACAAGTAGCTTGTCTAGGGTGGTCCATGCCTAGAAACCTTGAGGTAAACCTAACATGGAGGTGGAAATGGCTGGGGGGGAGGGGGGGCACCACACCCAATCGAAAGCAATGGGTTTTGGATGTACAACAGAAAGATCTACGCCTGAACCTAGAATGTTAGGGGGGGACTGCTTATAAAGATTGAAAAACATACTGCTGTAGACTGTAGAGCCTAACAATTTGACAGGTCCTCTGCCATCTCCCAAATAACTGTGGCTTAGATCTCAAAACTCCTGCCCTCCCAAATACTGGGTATCCACTTAAAGTATGAACCCTCTTTAGAAGGCTCATATAACCAATGATCCCTCTGAAAACAAAGGGGGAAGGGTTGTACCAAGTGAGGTTTAATGAACCAGGGAATTCCCAAAAACAAAACCCCACCAACAAATCTAATGTGCTGTCATGCCCCAACCTATCAGCTTCCCCAGCTTGACTTCAGCTTTGAACCCAGGCTAGCCCCCCTACCCTTCACATTCCACTGTGTTCCTCAAACTTCTCTGCATCAGACCTCCAATGCTAATCAGTTGGCAGGCTCTCAGGGTTTAGCCTGTGGCTCTCATTGGTCCACACAAAGGCTGGAGACTAGACAGAATACCCACACTACTGGAGCGCCTAGCAGCCTTACGGCTAGACCTTTGAGTTTACTTCCAACTGCACATATTCCTTGCAACAGGAGAAATGTGCGAATATTAAGCAGCAAGAAGATTAACACCCTCATTTCTGCTAAACCCTTCATCCCTCCACTCAAATCTCTCATTTAATCTCAGGCCTCAAAGCCTCCAGCAAGTACTTAAGGGGTAAAATTAGCGTGCGATATTCTCCCACGCCAACTAACTCGCCGTTCAGAGGATTAAAAGAAAAGATGCCAAAAACAGCAGGGGGAGCCCCACAAAAAGTATACATACAAAGGCTAGCTTGGCTGTCGGCTTCCCCCATGATTCAGATCAGGATGACAGGATGGATCAAAGTTTCATACCATTTGCATCATAGCTGACTGTAGCACAAATCTTCTGCAGTCCTGACGCATAGCAGTAGTAATGGGATTCGCCAGTAAGATTAGCAGTGCTGAGTTATTTCCTCAAAATTACACAGAACAAAATTGCTACCGGCCACACACACATAACCAAGGAGGGGCTTGCCAACACCAAATGCCAGCCAGCCAAGGAGCACAAAGTCCAGCCACACAACATTCAGATCAGCTTGACATTAAATTCTTACACCTACATATTATGCATCAGAATGACCAAGAAAGGACCGTCCCAAGATAAAACTGACTCTAAGATGTGAATGCAGAGCTCAGCCTAAATAAACCCTGGCCAAAAGACACAGATAACCACTCAGCCACAGCAGTATAGGTGCAACTTATGCACACAAACCAGTCGGTTTGGATTTGGTTTTTAAGCCAGAGTGTGTAGCTTTTACACACTAGTGTTAAAATAACTCCCTCGACACATGGCAAACAGGTCTGCGATGCTTTGAATCACTTGGCGGGGGGAGGTTAGGAAACCCCCCTCAGCAATAAAACCCAAGGACATTAGTGTATGGGGTGAGAAGACTAAACATTAATGTTTCAGTGGGAAACAGGACACCTAGTGGTCATTCAGATGAACTACAAAACTGCAACCCAGCTTTTCAGCACACAGATTCCCACAGCACGAGTGAAATCTTCCTTGAGAGGTTGATATTTCCTGAATACAGCAGTGCCTTCAGAGAAGAGGGGATTACTTCAACGTGGGCATCCTTTAAGATGTATTACATACTGCCAGGCTAGTGACTTAAAGCCAGATGTGCTAATCTTCGTCACACCAAATCAGTGACGCAGTCAGACTCTGATGACGCACATGGAAAGCCCCATCCTGACCATAAACAGCCTGCGGGCAACAAAAATTCTAAGACATTAGATTAAGGTATTGACGCTCAGACAGAGACAGATGTCACAGTCTTTTTTTTTTTTTTAAATTGAAATGGGGTGGAGCAGGAGGCTGGGAAGTAGGGGAGAACCAGGACAGTGCACGGAAAATGAGGATCAGCAAAGGAGGAGTACAGGACTAGGGATAGCCTCTGAGATGGCTACCCTCTGATATCCGTGGTTCAAAGCCATAGCATGAGACTCAGGGCTGAAGGAGGCCTAGGGAGCCTGGGGTTTGGAGTGAAACTGCAACAGGTATGTAATAAGGCAACCAGGGACAGCTGTTCTGGGTGAAGTGGAGGGTTACAGTTACACACTTCATACTATAGCGTTAAAAATTCAGAACGGATGTCACTAATTGCCTCATGCAAACCTTAACACTATTGTTGATGTGTGCAGTATGGGAACCCCCATGAATTACAGTAAAGAGATTACATGAACAGCAAAAGAAATGCTGGAACATTCAAATGACTCAAGTTCCAGACAAACTAAAGTTTGGGAACACGGAGCCAAAAGAAGGGACAATATCTATTTATTCAGGAGATAAACCTAGCTGTTACATAGACAATGACCTCAGCAAAGAGCAGAGGATGCTAAGGCAACCAAGTCTTTGTCATTTAATTCATTTTTAACGTTTCTTTATATCCCAAAAACTTGAGCGATTCCTTGATTTTTATCCAGGTCAGTGAAGTGCTTGAACCATGAACATAGCTTCTGATGAGTCGAGCAGACATTATGGAGCTTCTTTACAATGAGTCAATGACCCCTGCGACGAGGTCCATCCGCACTAGCAGATCGCACCAGAAGCTTCTGGCTGTTTTCAGAGCATCAGAAAGTCTACAGGCGGCCTCACATCACAATACGGCTGTCTTTCGTTATGGGAAAAGGACATGCTTGATGAGGCATCGATACGATGAGAGGGCAAGACGGCGAGATCGAAGTCGTAGACAGTCAGAGCTGCTTTGCATGACCAAACTGCCCTGCCCTTAAACGGGCAACAATGAGCCTTCCTGATGCACAGGGAGCTAGAAAAAAGGGGCAGGGCTTGTAGGGTGTGACACGCCATTGACATGCGCTGACACCACACATTTGCATGACTGACACACCCAAACTGAGGTCAGGACACATCCCAACTGTGCTGCTTTGCATTACAGATGGTCAAGCCTCTAGCTTCTCCTTGAATCTGCCCATTAGCCCACTTCCCTCACGCCAGCAGCAGTTTGCCAAACACGATACAGCAATCGCCTGAAGAGTACATCCAAGAAGCAGAGGGTACTACGCCACACCCTTGAAAGTGGCCACTGTTCTACAGTGCAATGAGGACCATTCCATTCATTTTCATAGGGCCAACTGTGTTGTGAAAGGCACTTAACAGGAGTGTGTGGTAGTTGGTGAACTCAGATTGGAAAAAAATGCTACAGGAATCCGAAAGACTCAATTAAAAAACAGCAACAGTATTTCAGTGTTCCCAAGACATGCTATGGAACATTCTAGTAAAACAAACAGGGCTGACAAGTCCACATCTGGGGAAGTAGTCAAAGTTCCATGATCCAATCAAACAGATCCTGCTTTCCCTGTTTTGTTCAGAAGTTTGGTGTACACAGCTATGGTAAAAATCCACACATGGAGCTGGAAACCGAAATAAAAAAAACCTGCAGTCAAAGACAGATTCTGGGTGTCAAATGTATCAGATCTTTTACAAATGCTTGGCCAAATGGGTCCCAGGCCCAAGTTAGATTAAATATAGCTGGTGCAGAGTTTATTCGCCCTCTTACTTGTTACTGAACCTGGGTGTGATGGCAGCAGTGCAGAGTGATTTACATGTCACTAAACACCACAGCAATGCATTTGACTACAGGACATCCAAGCCCTTTCATGACCAGCAAAATTGTCCTTATAAGGACTGGTTAGTTTACCAAGGCATACAGTCAAAGTTGTTATACAAAATCATTGTTAAATACCTCCATGATCTGCATCCATACTTACCAATCATTTCAGTTTAAGGAATTTGATCTTGACATTGTCCCAGCTAGTCATGAAAACTGGTTGGTCAAAATATTTAGGCATGTTTTTAGAGTGTAGGCCAACAAAAGCCAATGATTTAGAGGTTAAGATACAAAGATTTCCTGAGCATGTGGTTTTAAAGCACACTACCACTCTTACATCAAAGCCACAAGTAAGGAACTGATGCTAAGAGTTCTTCACAACTTTCACAGCTCCATAAGATCTGTTCATTAGAAGACACTCTTCAAACCTTACATGACAAGAAGCTCAGTGCTTGTCTTTGCACGACTGCAAGGTCGGTTAGTCGTGGGACACGTCACTTCACCACACTCATACGTGAACAGTCACTGTGAAGGAACAAGTCTTAATAATAGAAAACACTGTCGTGGTGACAGCCTGGTACCCCCTTCAGGGTTCAGGGGTTCCCATGTCGGGCCTGAATGCATGACGTCTCTTCTCCCCATGCTGCGTGGATCTCATCCCACAATCAATACACAAAGCCATCTAAATGGCTCGGTGTTTTTGTGCCGGTACATGCACTGCAGTAGACTGGCATCAATTCCAAGGTGTAGCCCAGCCTGGTATTCTATACTCCCTTGGACAGACTACAGACCAACCTTCCTCCTTGAACACAACGGAGGTGAATTTTGCCAATTAAATCTCAGACCTTCCATTGCAGACCATACCTTAATTTCATGCAGGATGACACTTTCTATTACCGGTCTAAAATATAGGCCACGTTACTTGATATGTCTTTGTTGCTTTCTTGAAGCAGGTCATCACATCCCTAAATTTTCAGAGTACCAAGGCAGCTCTATTTTTAGCCACCTCATTTAGAAAAACCTCAAAACTGCTTTGACATCTCCCCCTTTGGTGAGCAGAGCTCTGGCATCCAAGTGCACACTCATGACAGGGAGTGACCGTTCCTCAGTTGTGCATGGCTGTCAGAACTCATACATCCAAAACTAAAGCCTATTATAAGTAGGTGAAAGTAGCCAATTAACACAATCTTCATGTAGTCGTCTAGATGGGCAACTGCTAACCAAAGAATGTCAAAACCAGAGGCAGAATTCATGGACCAGGGAGGCTTTTAGAGAACATTGGAATCCTGGTCTCACTAACAGGTGACACAGAGGAGACCATAAAACTGATGGATAGTGGCAGAGACTATAAAGTCATCTCTCAATGCTACAGAGGTAATTATTATGGTTTATAGTGCCAGCAGTGGCTTCCTCAAGGTGCCCTGGCTGCTTCCTGGAAATATGCACCGCAATCACATCTTCAGACCCAGTTCGATTCTGCCAGAATGAGAAAGGAGCACTCAAATTACTCCACTTAGCCATAAGACGCAGAATTAAAACTATGGCAAGTCAGACACTAATGCCTTTTTTGGCACATGGAACCATCTTCCAAGGGGTACACCCCAAATGGGACACAACAGTCCTGAGATGGAAATTTACATCTCCACTATAAAAGAATAAAAATTAGAGGTAAAAGCACCATGAAGTCCTGAAAATACAGTCAACTTATTCACACATAGTACAGGACGCAGAATATCAACAGAGGTTTGACTTATCCAAATAAACAAGCTCTTCTGGCGGTCTTTTCAAAAGGCAAGAAAGCAGCAAGAACAAATTTTACAATAAAACCTTGCTCACCAGCCTCTGGTAATTAACCCCACAGCATCCATATATCAGAAGCCATCTTTAAAATACATGTTTGCTTGCACCATCGGTCACACTGAAGTGTTCTGGCAGCGTTAAGCCTTTGCAGGGCATGTAGAATACACAGACACGAGCCCAAACACCCCCTACATGGCACAAAGTACCAAGAGTGTCTTTATGCTGTTCCATTTTTGTCACTTATTCAAGGAAATAAACAGCCTGCGTCACAGGGTTTAAACAAGGTCTGTTTCATTAAAGTGGCACCTCTCCCCAAAATAAACCTCCAAGCAGAGGCAAGGATCTCATTAATTATTAATAAACACTTACAGACTGTTGTTTTTCAGCTGTGGGCAGTTTGCTGTCCCACTATTCTTCTTGTGCTGGCTGAGAGAGCCTCCCATCTCGCATACTCGGCAGCGTTCCGAGACTGCATGCAGGTTAAGAGTCCATCTCTCACACACACTGCCCCAGTGTCCAGGGCTGCCCAGCACTGGCTTTTCCGGCAGAGTCAGACTGCTTCAGGAGGAGTGCTGGTGCCCTGCCAGCCCCTTCACTCGTCCCTGCCTCTCTACCCGCCTCTTGTTCCAGCTCAGGCACTCCCCTCTCTCGTAGAGGGAATTTAACGCTCCAAAGGGTGGGGAGTCGATCCCCAGAGATGAGGAAACCAACATCCAGAGCCGGAGGCATCACATGCAAAACAAGCCTGTGACATTTCCTCACCTCATGCTTACTGCAGGGACAGTGGCGCACTCTACCTGTCCTCAGAGGCTCATGTTTGCTTGGTTGGTTCCCAGGCACATTAGCATGAGAACAGGGAAGTTACTCATGGGAGATTATGTTATGCAAGGGCCACAGACCAGTTCAGGGGCCCCTGCTGATTGGAGCTCAGGGGTCAGATGGAACAAAAGGGACAGGCCAAGGTTCAGCTGTGGGGGTTGTTGTGCAGAAAATGGGGGCTTTATAGAGCACGTATGTATAGTAGAACTGCACTCTTTGTAGCCAGCACTGCCTACATTTCCTCTTATATGTGAGGCTTACACTGAATAGTAAAACTGAAAAAGAAAACTGTAGCAAAAATATTCAATTATATTCAGATAGATGTACAAATTTCACTATTCTGAAAATCTGTAAAGAAAACTTCATAAAATCCCACTAACTGAATGTTTAAAAGTATAAGGTCCACCTAAATCAAGTTAACCTCCGACATACTGCTTCAGGCAGTTAATTATAAGCTCGATCTCAGTCTTTTAATACCACAATTAAAAGAATGACATTAAGGCAAAGACACACAACCCTGTGCTAGATAAGAAGATAGATGAAAGCAGAAAGGTCTGTCAACTTCCCACAAGAGCCAGAGCTGGAAATGAATAAAGGCAATCCTGAGTAGTTATGAGGAACAATAAGGGGGACTTCAGTGAATTATGACGTTCATTAATAGTCATGAACATTAGTATAAGTTAATCTACTGTTGAAACAATACCATGAAATTGACACCGCCAAAATAACCAACATGCCACTGAATGAACGTGCAGGTGGTTTTAAATTAATGTTAACGATTCAATCGTATACAGCACAATAGCTGGTACAACTTGCATGTAACAGCACCAACCCCGTCATCCCCATCGATCAAGGGTCAGGGTGTAGCCGCTTTCCCGCCAAATGACTACACCACAGGAACACAGACACCACCACGTAAGACTGAATACCTCGGCTGGATGTCGACTATGGGGAGGAAGAGCCAGACGTGACTCTGGCCAAAGGAGAGGGCGGAAGAGATAACGTAGTTAATCCAGCAAAGGCAGTCATGCAGGCACCAGTAATCGAGTCCCATATTTAAAAAAGAAAAAAGAAAAATCAAAATGATTATTCGAATAAAAGTCAAACTGGCGTGACGCGGTCGCCCATTAGTTATCTGCTTCACATGACCACCCTATAAAAGTCGGAGCCGGTGCAGATTAAATCCAATCATAGGAACCTTTTATCTGAGATGGTGGGATTGAAACGATCACCTAGGGTTTTTAAAAACACATTTTGGTTAGTTATCAACCTTGTTAGACTTAATTGACAACCGGCAATTACGTACTGCGGTTCCCAGAAGGTCAAGTCCAGTCAAGGAAACTGGCTGAATTATAACTGCACAATATTTTTCATAAGTCTTATAGAAGGATTTCTTGGCGCCGAAATTCGCTTTATTTATGACCTTAAGGTGTCTTAAGAGGAGCGAGTATTAATTAATTAACTCCATTTGTTCGTAGACACGTAGTGTCGAAGGCTTGTCATTAAACCACTCGCTGTTTCGACGTGCTCATTGTTGCAGATACTTGAAAATAATTCACTTTGTAATATCGTAAAAAAAAATCACCCTGGCCCGTTTAAAATGCTTTGACAAAGGAATTCAAAGTTAGCTCAAGCGAGAATTAAAATGCCTTCCACTACTACACTAATAGTATGTAAAAAAATTAACGACTGGCAAACCCCTGTGAAAATACGATGTAATATTTCAATAACGATCTGAACAGATACATACAGCTGGACTTAAGTGATCAGTAACGTTAATGTCTAAGCCAGTTAAGGTCTGAAACCCTATGTCAATTAAATTATCATTTAGCTCAAAGCCCTTATAGTTACAACCGGTTTAGTGATTTGATTGCAGAAAATCAGTTACCCCCTCACAGATCATGGTCGGAAGGTAGCCAAAATAGATATAATATATACGTTCACATGCATTATTATATAAGCAATGACTGACACATCAGACTGGGTCAAAAGTTAATTCATTTAAAAATGAACACCAGAAAAGATAATCATGCAATACTTTTATTATGCATACACAATATGTAAACATACTGTCTGATATACAAATACAAAATAAATTTTTGTATATTCAAACCAAAATAAAGTGCACATTTTTGTTGGAGATTAGAGGCAGTCACACTTCTGGAAGGGTCATATTGTCATGATGGGATAAATGGGGCTTCAAATGCTGTGGTGGATGGGAATAACCTGAACTAACCAATCAATGCTGGTGATAGTTCGGTATGTTCCCACCCACCACAGGTTTTGAAGCCTCATTGATCTCATCCCTACAATATTGTGCTTCAATTATATATAATATCTTAGTTTAATCCCAGCCATTACAGGGATTCAGTCTAGTAGTCCCAGAGAAAATTATTAAAGAGATAATTTTCTAAAATCTGCATGAAATGTTTTAAGGCTTCAAGGATTTGGTCATCCCTGAATTAATGAGTTAAAAAACTTGCTATGGGTTTGAAAGTTTAGGGCAGGAATATTTTTATTTGCATTATAATATTAGGTGATAACATCATCAAATAATATCTTGAAAATAAATATATTGCTCACAAAATTAAACTGAACATACAGCTCTGGGCATGACGGCTGGAAGACCAAATGATACTAGCTGGCAGTTCCTATGAAACGAATTTCTCTGAAACAAACATTAAAAAAAAAAAAAAAATCAGCAGAACGCACCGGGAATTCTTAGAACAGCCGTGCTAAAACACTCCAGATAACCAGTATTTTAGAAATGGATACCATAGCCACAGCAACATTACACATGCTATACAAGCAGACTCCAGATTATGGAGGTATGACAAGTTATTAGATGCTGTACTCAAGGTAGGTCTTTCTGTGTTGCCATGGTAAAGAAAACACAACACAGATTAGCAAAATAAAAGGGTTTTCTCTGTGCTCCAGAAGAGCTACATTAATCTATCCCTCACGTCAAAGTGAATCGCTGATTACTCAGCTTAAGGAGGATGGGAGCAGTTCATAAATTCATACTGCTACAGATGCAGTCTCAGGACACAAAATGCACGAAATCGACTCAGCTGATGCCTTTATTCATCGAATAATGTAAAGGAGATACTTGCATTTATAAACTTCCCTCATTAGATCATATTAAATCACTATTTTCTGCTAAGCGAAAGCATACTACAACAGACACAAATACAAGTATTTTTCTAGATTGAAAATTATTTGTGCGTTTAAATGTAAGACAAGGGATAGAGTGGAACACAAGTGTGTTTTTGTAGGTTAATGGAAGAGGGAATTTTGTCTTCGCTGGAGTGACAGAGGCAGGTAACAATGGCCTCAGCATGTTCCAGCTCCAGGGTGTGCAAAACCAGCATGATATTCTCTATTACAAGAACACTAATAAAATATTTTACATTTTAAAAGGACAAGAACAAGTTTATCGTTATCAGAAGAGGTTGCAGACATTATAAAGTGACAAGCAGGCATTCATTTTTTAACTGTGCAGTGGTCTTAAGGAAGAGAACTACGAGAAATGACTATAAAACTCAAACATGGCAATGGTATGAAATCTGAGCTTTCACCTTCAAAGGTCAAATAACTGTTACCATCCAGGCTCCGTGCTGGCATTCAGCTCTGCAAAGTGAATAGCTAGTCTTAGAGGAGTTGTTGAGTCCAAGTATTTAAGGCTGTTCTAAAACTACGCCTAACTTTTCGTAGATCTCTTTCAACACCAGCAAGGCTGTGTCCTCAGATTCCCTGCAAAAAAACAAGTCAAGTCAAACAAGCCTGTTGTAGTTTAAATGTATGGGAAAGGCAACATTTTTACTGTGGTCTACACCTGTTTCTTTTTTTTACTTTGTTAACTCAATACTATTGGTGTGTCGTCTAACCACTTAGTCAGGTGAAGGCCTATCTCAAGGAGCATATGACAAGGCTAGGGTATGTTGCAGGATGACACATACACACTCGTGCATAATATGGGCAATTTAGGCTCCACTATGGAAGCAAACCAGTGCACCTGGAAGAAAATCATGTGACAGAACATTCCACACACACAGAGCGCAGGTGGGATTCAAACCCCCAAGCCTGGGAGTGTGAGGCAACAGCATTACCCACTGAGCCACGGTGTGAGACTCCCTAACACAGGCAGAATAAGACCTGGACTCCCTACTCACTGACCAGTAGCACAGGTGACTCTGGATGGCAAACAGGTACTCGTTGAAGCTCTCTATAGGCTTCTCCTGCAGGACGTAATCAATGCGTCGACCGCAGTTGAGCATCCCGATTTTAATGTTCTGCTCCTCGGCCTCCTTGTCTGGAGCTGGTGCTGTATCTACCTCCTCCACCTTTGTACCTGGAGGGGTCAGAGTTGGAGCAGCTAAGTTAAACCAATCATATTATATAAAAAAAAAAAAAAAAATGGCTGAAATCATATCACATTATTTCACACCACGACCCTCACCAGGAGAAACGGTGGGAAGATGATTATATTATTACTTTATTTGCCAACTGCCACTCAGCTCTGGAGATGTAAACATGATCTTGTGTTGTGTCAAAAACCTCAACACTTACTAGAAAAGCACATCCTTAACTGCATGGCTTTGTTTCAACACTTGTGTTTGCCTGTGCAGAACAAAGGGCAATCTCACAAAAAGAGGCAGGCAGCCACTTGCGACCAGACAATCACAACCACACAGGTCTTCAGCGCAACATTTACTGACCCCAGGTCCACTGCAGAATGGTCTGTCTGAATGCTTCAAACATGTAAATGCCATAAACCTCACAGCAACAAGTGAAAGCTTTACACAAATGACAGCATGCAAGAATGAGAGAGTGGACTCCAGTGCAGGAAAGCAGATCTACAGAATCTTAGCAGAAGGCCATAAAGACAAGGCTGGCTGTTGGCACAGAGCTTGTTTACAAAGACATAAAATCTGAAGTGTTTTCCACTTCCAACCTTTTAAGCTTCCTGCCCCAACAAGGAAATTAAGGAGGACCTACATCTTCCCAATGATAGATGGGACTGAGAACAGATGAAAACTAACAAATAAGGATGCCACTGAGAAATCCCACTGATAATATCTGACCAGTCTCATAGTCATCTTTTAACCACCTGTCCTGGAGACGGCTGCAGAGAAGCCTGGAGCCTATCCCAGGTGGTATAGGGCACAAGGCTGGGGTACACCTGGACAGGGTGCCAAATCCATCACAAGGACTAGCACTCACACTACAAGTAATTTAGAGATACCAGTTAGCCTAAATGGCACGTCTTTGGACTATGGAAGGAAACCAGAGTACCCAGAGACACAGAGCAGAGGCGGGATTTAAACCCACAACCCGGGAAGTGAAAGGCAACTGTGCTACCCACTGAGCCATTGCGTCGCCCACAGTTCCATATGTTACAATGAAATAAACTTATCCTACATGAGTGGGGGGCTGTAGCTAAAATATGATTAAAATTTCACAGGGAGGCAGGCACAAATAAGGGACCCTTCCTCATTTTGGGGACGTCAACAAGTCACATGGTGTTTGACAAAAACACCCCTCTGCTTTAGGAAGCTTAAAGGGTTCATTTCAGTGACACGTTACGTGTTGTGTGTGAGTGTGGGATTGACATACAGTAGGCCTCAGGCTTGTAGGACAGAGGGAACGAGGGGATTCAGAAAAAACCGATGGATGATAAAAAGAAACCTAAAGAGATATCAGCGGGAACTACACTTTATTTAAGCATGAGTCAGCTTTTCCTTCAAAACCAGCCAATTTGTCCAAAACGTCCATAAACCCTGAACAGCAACAGCCATTGCCATAAATAGTGTAAAACTTAATACAAAAATTGCAAAATAGATTTTGGCAGTAGTTTTCTAAATCTATTTTTTGGAAATCTTTATTAAGAATGCCATTAGTATAAACACCACCTTTTGTAAGAAATAAATTTTGATTTTCTTAAATAAAGCATCTCCCATGGCCAAGTGAGAGACAGCACCAATAAGAAGCCAACGTCAACAGAGTCCGACGGGTTACCTGGCTTACCTTGGAAGTAATTTAAATTAATCACTTTAGGCCACTCCATAATTTTTTTCCAAAAGTCAGGCTTATACTCTGTCCTTTTAACAGTGCCTTTTCCGGCTGAGAAAGAGAGGAAAGCCAGCCACATCGGACCCCAAGGCAGCAAAGACCGTCGTTAGCACGTTATACGTAGAGAGGAGAGACGGGGTTAGGAATAAGGCCAACAGGAACACCCACATACAGGCCTGTCATCATGCCATTTCAGGGGACATCGTGGGTTAGCAAGGGTTAACAGCATGTGGTTACCCTGTCCTCCATAGCAGATTTATACCAGCATCAAGGGATTTACTTAGTTAACCCAGACTGCTATAATTGGCTGGTAACCCAATTCTACGTTAGCCTCCAAAGAATAATAATACCCTTGTCAAATGAAAACGACAACAGGATATTAACTGAACAGATCTTCCCTTTAATTGCATTAGGAAACCTTACTCTGCTGGAGTATTCTAGGAAAATCCTTTACCTTCGACTTCCTGTTCCAGTGGCCCTGACGAGTTACTCTGCCCCTCGACCACAGGGGGCAGCGCAGCGATGGGCAGCCGTGAAAAGGACTGCCAGGCTGTGCGCAGAGAGCCCAGCACATTGTTCTTCAAGTCGGTGCTCATACGTGTGAGGCTCTCCTTCAGCTCTGGAGATGCAACGGGCCAACATCAGTCAGTGAGAAGCAACCAAGCCCAGTAGAGGTGGGTAAGAGTGTGAGCTCACCCAGGTGCATCCTCTTCCTGCCTTTGTGGTGGGGGATCAGCATGGGCTCAATCTCCATGTCAGGCACGATCATGGGCTCGATCCTGTAGGCGACCGGGTCAAACTGAAAATGAAAGACGGCTTCAGGTTGAACACTTCCTCACTCACCCATACCCACATACACAGGAGTGAGGCTCACACAGCCACTACCGACCGGGTGGTAGATGTTGAAGAAGTTTTTGCAAGTCGGAAAGCTGTAGTTGGGATCGATTCTCTTCAGACCTCGAACTGTGAGGAACATTCCAATGGGGGAACCAAACGCGAAGAAGGTCTGAGGATGGAAGGCCAGCTGCGGGTAATGGATGGATACCTGGGGGGGGGTCATGTAAAAGTGAGCGTTTGGTGGATAGAGAACAATAGGGGGCAGTGATATGAAGAGTGAAGAGAAGCAGAAAATTCAGATTGTTCATCTGTTAGAAGACACCATTTTAACTAAATCACCAAGGAAACTAGCAATTGCATTCTGAACTGTAACCCAAAACGGGCTGACAAGCTGAAAACATATTAACAATAAATAACTCAACCGATCTCATAAATCGGTAAGACACAAATACCAGTTTGTATCATTTATAGGTAAGTAGGAAATTCTACGTTTGAGATTTAACACCTGTTTCTAAGACGCAGAAATCCGCAGAATTCACCACAACAAAACTGCGTTGGCGCACAACAGAAACCAGGGCTAATGTGCTTTGAATTAGTGATGGGACAAATGAGGCTTCAAAACCCATGGTAGGCGGGAGTATCCCAAACTAACCAATCAATGGTGGTGCTAGCCACCAACCACAGGCTTTGAAGCCTCATTAAGCACCAGCACTGATTCGTTTGTTCAGGATACTCCCACCCACCATGGGTTTTGAAGCCTCATTTGTCCTACCACCACATTGAATGGTTCCTCCGCCAGGCCATAAATGGAATGGAAGACGACGTGATTGGACCATGGACAGAAGACCCAGTGAAGGTCTACGAGGCCCAAGCTTTTGAATATAGTGGCATGTCAAATGAACCGGGAGCCAGATGTGGGTGCAAATAGTACTTATTTTACAGGATACTTCAATAGACAGCAGTTTGGGTGTTGATTCTGAGATGATACCAGCAGTCCCTCAAATCCAAACACAACTCGCCCAGATTTCCAAGTATACTTGATCAGAAGAGGAATACCATTTACACCCACGTCTGGTGGGAGCAGTGAAGTCGAAGACAAAAAGTGGTCAAATTTCACTTCAAACGAGGTAGACAGGACGGGACAGAGAAGCGCCCCCCTTTTCTGGGACCCCGCAGTCACACCAACCTGCCCCGTAGCAATGCCCAGATTCGGCTATCCAGGAAGGCAGGTGGGAAGGTTGAGGGGTAAAACAGGAGGGCCTACATTAGGTTTCCCTGCCCCAAACACTTCAAAAATTAGGAAAGAAAGCAAGCGTTGGTCTTAGACGTATAGCTGTCAAAGAACGCTTCTGTGCAGTATGGCAGTGTACAGTATGTTGGCCTCAGCTCTGCTGCATCAGCATCCATGATGGTAACGATGGCTCCAGAAGATGCTAAACCCAACAGGCCGGGACAAACGGCACCACCTACGGTCTAAGGCTGGACAGAAATAGCTAGAGAAGAGGGGAGGTTACCTGTCCAATTCCCACATCAAAGTATTCATAGTCTACTGCGCTTGTGGTGGACACCGTCCGGAGGAAAGTGTGATCGAGAGAAGCAGAGGAGGAGGACTCCTCTCCATCTGTGGCTGACTCCTGCCCAGAAGCCATAAGAGGACTCCAAGTTTTTAGATCCTGCAGAGGAGAAGGCAGTCATAGTGCAATTACAGTAGCAACTGAGGAAGAAGGTGAGAATAAACAAAAACTGCTGCTATGGCCAATTTGGGTTTTTTTTTTTCTTACCTGTGCTAGCTGTCGCCTGCTTATGAAGTTGAGAATCTTCTTGCGAGGCCCCAGAGGTATTCCCAGCTCCTTCAGGTCATTCTCTGAGCACAAAGCCTAGTTGACCCAAAAGAAGAATTTATCATGGAATTCCCGTTTTCTCACCCCACACACCCCTTCCATCAGAGATGTGTGTGTTAAAACACCTACCAAAGCTTCCAGGTCCAGTTGCTCAGCCTTAAACACTCCAATATGCTGCTCTAAGCCCATCTTCTGTAAAACCTCCTCAAGTGTCTTGTAGTCATAAGGGGAACTATCAGCACCGGCTTTCCCCTGGTACAGCAAGTAAAAGCAAGCATTATGATTACTAGGACCGTTTAGAAGATACTCCTGAATGCTCTGCAGTAGGCATGCAGTACATCTCCAACCACCAATTCTGTTGGTGGTGTTCTTTTCCCAAGACTCCTCCAAGCTATGAAAAATTAGTTTTTGTTCCAACAACAGATGCCACTATGTGGTGAAGATGAAAACAAGCTATTATTATTTAAATTTAGCCCCACATTTTTGTAAACACTCGAAGAAAGGTTTACTGGATCCATTCTCCTCCCACACCTACCATTACACCGCTGCTCTCTCTCGGGCCTGCTCTTTGATTTGTCATGAGGTCAAACAGGATGAGAGAGCCTGAAATACAACAGTCATGAAGATAAACGTAAAAACACATTCAAAAATCTATTTCCACATTGGTGGATTGTAATATCGCTCATATATCTTTCCCTGCTCTGCATAATGATGGCATTAGGTAGGGGATTTAACGGAATTTAATTAATAATTCTGCAACAAACTACAACAGACAATGAGCACACAAACTGCTAAAATTTTAGAACGTTTTTACTCTTTATATAAACTTTTCCCCCCAGATTTTGCAAGTAAGAATATTTTAAGCCCCCCCCTTTTGGGAACCACGCCGATTATCGGAAAAATCTGCAATTAAAGTTGAGCAGGAGACGAGGTGGACGGTCACGGTGGGCAAGACTCACCCAGGCTGTGGCCGGCCACTGACACGGCCCCAGTAAACTGCGGGTGTCTCTGAAGGAACAACCGGTACAGGCGATTGACCTCAGACGCCACCGTGTCCACGATGGTCTGACAGTAGGTGGGGCTGTTGTAGAAAAACAGGTCCAGGAGGGTGTCATTGGTGAAGTGGCGCAGTCGGCTGATGCTGGGGAGGGTTATCCTCTGGATGTCCCTGGCAAAGAACAGAAACGGTCACTGCACCCTGCCACCATTAGTCAACTCGCCATTCGGATTTCAGCAGCCAGTTAAAGCCCTCCATTCCCCTACCGGTAAGTAATGACTGGCATCCCATCCAGGGTTTACCCCCCCTTGTTCCCTATGCTGCCTAGTATAGCCTCTAGGCACCCAACAACGCTGCTTGGGATAAGTGCTTAGAAGATGGATACTACGCAAGCAATGGGAAAGTCTATCTAACACAAATACTGTTGATCTTATTTTTGGGATGTCTGAAAAGACCCAGAGTCATGCTTATGGGTTTGGGTGGAGTACTGGTCACGTGAATTGCTCGCGAGGGCGGCGGACATGTCCGTACTCGTCAACCCCGGTGGCATCCCCATGCAGTGCACTGTGCCAGTTGACCGGGAGGAATTCCACCCTGCCGATCTTCTGCTCCTCCTGGGCTTTCCTGAAGTGCGTGTTGAGGAGGCTGAGGGACGCACTGCGGAAGTCATTCACTGCCGAGGAGAAGAGGTCAAAGGTCAGAGGTGACTTGTCAAAGCCCAACAAAAGGCGGCCAACGAAAGCATGAGGCGGGGAGGATCAGGTAAGTGCCTACCACACTGGATGATGCTCCGAAACCGCAGGTCACACGCTGGACCAATACCATGCACCATAAACACTAGGTGGTCCACTTTCTCCGGCTCACCTGGGATGCAAACCAAAACAGAGAACAATCATGCATCTTTTCCACCAGTACCTAAACCGGTTCCACGTGTTTCCAACTGGTGCCCATGCTGAAAAATTTCTTTGGGAACGGGCACCCAAAACTGGGTAAAGTCACTGAATGAGCTGTCTTTGGATTAAGGATGGCTCCATATGATTTCTTTCCATCTCCAATACAGAAAACAACCTTAAACATGAATTGCCACCAACGCAGAACCCAGTCGTTTTGTTTCCACCTAACTTTTAAGCCATTTATATGCCGTAAAAAATATAGCCATCTAAAAAAAAAAGTGTGAAAAACTAATATCCTAAAGGAATAACGACAAAACGAAATTCTGGTTTGGCAACACAAAAGTGAGGCTTGCCCATGTATTATATTGCACGTAACTATTTTATTCTGAAAATGAACTGATCCACTGTGTTTGATCAGTGCTGGACCAACATCGATACTGTATATCCAATCGGCACATCCCTACCCTGGATGTAATGGCATCCTGCCAAAGCTAGGAGTAATGTTTGAAAACAGATATTTGTCTTCTGTTGCTGCTGGGGGGGGGGGGGGGGGGGGGGGGGGTTATGGAGATACTTCATTCAGACCGAAAATTGGGGCCTGAGGGAGGAGAAAACACCAACCGGCACGAAAGGAGCGAGG
>JAACJT020000034.1:11109405-11121059 GCA_009936485.2 Gymnarchus niloticus
CCAGCAAAATGGACGGATGGTTGGAGGGGGCAGGCCTGCGGGGTGGCCGGGCGCGCCCAGGGCGCCGCGCGGCCCGGGGCGGGGCGGAAAGGTCAGTGATGTAGCTACTACGTCATCACCTAAAATTTGGCCCTGAATGCGATGGAAACACAGACCGGTTCACAGTAGGCTCGTTTCCAGCACCAGGCGAACACTGGCACCAGCACCAACTGTGCGGTGGTGAAAAAGGTACCATGCAACCTGTCGGAGTACCAGAGAAAGATCACCCCACCTCACCTCTGCTTCTAAACATCCAGAGGAATTAAAGCTGGTGCTCCTGTTCCTCTCAGGGAAAATCTGATTCACACAAGCTTCCTGTAAAGTTTACGTGATTGCGTGCTTTACAGATTCTAATGGGCAGCTGGTAAGTCAGCTTAGCTGTTCAGGTTAAGATCTCTCCTCTAGGGTACCACAGTAGGCGTGTCCAACTAGCGAAGTACCTACAGTACATGCTAAACCTTACTTGCTAAAATCAGTCTCTTCTGCTGGTCCTATTACAAAGACTATATAAAGAACATCCATAACTGATTAAAGAATTCCTGCAGGGGCAGGTGATCAGTCGCAGGCAGAAAGTGGTGCTCACTGTCTGGGATCTCCACTGAGATGTTCTCGATGCCCCTCTTGACGGTGCGGGGCCGTGTCTGCTCCGAGGGGGAGGAAACCCACTCATCCTGCAGTGTGACTGGCTGGTACTGCATGATCAGCTGGAGGCAGAAACAGAAGAGGAAGGGTTATTTATTGGCTGGCATGCTGCCTGTCAAAAAAAAAAAAAAAAAGTGACCTTTTCAATCAGTCTGGTGCTTTCCTGTTTGCACGGATTGTCAAATTCTGATTAATAGGTGAAATACTACGTAAACAGGGTGGCACAAGTGTGACTCCCTGAGAATTCTCATGCAGACAATATCCTGTCCACACTCAGGATTAAAACACCCTCAATATATTCAAGTCTACACAGCAGTTTGCGAGCTAAAAGTCAGTGTTTTGCTCCTATGCATTTGTCACTGTTTCATTCTGGATCATATCAGGGTTCCCTCACTGTTGCCTAAACATCCTCTGCTACAGGGCCAAGCAGAGACTTTTTGAGTGGTAGGTGCTGAACCGTTAAAAACTGGTTCCCAATACTATTAATGGTGTCACACAAGTTCATATCCTCAAAATTGGTATTAATAAAGCTGCAAAACTGGGGTTATTGATGTGATTAGAGAAATGTGTGACCGGGGGGGGGGGGCATGCACAATCTAGGTGGAGGTGGGGACAAGAAAAACTACCAACCAGGAGAGCAATTTGTTGGTGTAATTTGGGCGCTTGGGCACCCCCAGCTCCACATGCCTGCTCTTCTGTCACGTTTTAATTATGCTCCCATTGCTATTAACGCTCACATTATGGCAGCTAATATTTCAACACATTATAAACATGTTTTAACTTGCATCCCAGCCCAGTCACATCTATAGGCTAACAACATCCAATCTGAAATGACACCTGAACAAAGGACCCAAATGTAGGAAAGATGCGGTGCCAAAACAGCCATCTGCTGGGATCCTCAAGTCAGTCATTTGGTCATGGCTTCATTCTCCAGCTGGCACTACCCACAATCTAGCCCAACGTATACTGTATATGTTGAAATGCCATTTGTCCCTGTTACTAGACTATTCAACAAGAGCTGGACTCTATCGTCAATGTCTTTCAAAGAGTCACAGACCAATTTTCAGTTTATCCTTCAATAGTAGCAAGCAAACGTTTCCCAAATATTTCCCTATTTCCGCATCTTCTACTTATGACCTACAGCAGCGGCAATTCAACCTCACATTCTGAGCGAGCCACCCACGTAACCAATTCCTTGATATCAGCTGGCACAAGAGCGGCTTACGGTTTCCTGCAGGAACACGAGTAGCCAAGCTGGGCTCCAGAGGTCCAGAATGAACCCGGCGGGCTGGCTGGTGGAAATCATACCTTCGGGTTGTGCAGGATCACCGTTTCCCCGGTGGGAAAATCTAGCTTCCTCTTCCACTCATCCAAGGTGACAGCAATCATGTAGGCCTCCTGAGATGGAAGGTGGAAACACGAGAACTGTTATTCTCCAGCTAAACTCCTTGTCAGCTACTCAACCAAATAAAGTGACAAACAGGTGGGCAAAAAATAGATACAAATTATGGTTTCAAAATAAGTGGAAAAAAAATTCAAGAGTACACTGACTCTCTCTGTACATTTGCCCATTCTTCTGATCCCTCCTACAAGCTGACGGAAGTCCAAAGTCAAGGCAGACCAGCAGAACCTGACCATGTTCTGGACACCACCTCCCAAGTCCAAGGATCTCTGGTCTCATTTCCCAGGCAACCAGAGGCTCACCTCCAGCCTCTCGCTGAAGTCCTCAGTGTAAGGCAGGTAGCAGCTGTCCTTGTCACCTTTGTAGAACCAGGTGCAACGGCGCACCTCCGTGGGCGCCTGCTCCCAGTACACCGCGTAGCACCTCCTCTCCCTCAACTTCACATCGTAGCGCTCCCCTTCTGTGGCTACCACCATGTCCCCCCCCTCCCTCCTATCTGGGGAATAAAAAGTCACGAGAGTCTCAATCACATGACTAAGCCTCACCTGACCGATGGAAAACGTATCGAACCGAAGGCACCTGTTCAGTCATCACTAACTGCCATTCGTTGCTTTGCCGATTAGTCCAAGGGTCATACTTAGACCAAGGTCACAGGTAAACGCTGTATTTTGTATTAAGCGGGACCATGCATTTAGTTTTGCTCCAATTTTTTTTTTTTTTTTTTTTAACAAATCCAATTCTGGAATTCTCTAGCTATACGTGCATGCAGACTTTTGATAGGGTTAATTTAGATTGTGGAACAAAATAAGAATTTATTGTCCTTGCTCAAAAACTTCTAGCACTCTAGAATTCAAGACTGTTACCAAAAACTGAAGCAAACGGTGAATACTGTGCATTAAAGTTATCATCAAAGCTGAAAACGGTTTCGCCCCATCACGACTACTTGGTCAGCTGAGCTTGGCTATGGCCTCCGCAACTATACAAAATAACATTAAGATCATCTGTGTAAGCAGGGTTCCATATCAGAGTTCTGGCACACCAATATCTGCATGAAGCATCATTTAATAAAAATTGTGCATGAAATCCCTCAGGACAATATGGACCTAATTAATAATCACAAGTGGTGGCCATGGCACAGATCGGGCAGCTCGGGCTTCAATCGGCCCCTTTCTGCCGCAGGCTCTGCGGAGATCTGTTTTACGTCACTCACCCAACAGGTAAGCCTGCTCCAGCTTCTGCGAGTCCTCCCTGCTGAAGGGCATCCAGGAGTCCTTGGTGTCGGCCCGCCGGCAGTAGAACCAGTGAGGCTGTACTGGTTCATAGGCCGGAGGGATGGCCTCCATGTCGATCATTTCAAAGGAGCTGGACGATGATGGCGATGTCTCGTCTACGGTGGTGGTCATCTGCTAGCAGAACGGTGAGATGAGCACCAATCACAAGAGATCAAAGAGGACATGTACAGATGGACTACAAGTCTTCATACTCACACTTCACCCTTTGAATCTCTGACCCGCTAATCACAATGCTATACATAGTAATTCAAAGGGTTAACACTGGAAAACATTACTAAGGCTAAAATAGTTCATTAACACCACCCCCCACATTATAAATTTCACAATTCAAAAACTGAAAACCTATTTAACTTAAACTTTAACTCAATTTACCATTTTAGCAAATTCCACAACACCCAGGACACTTTCACACCAAACGATGGTTTAACTCTAACCCAACCTTACACCTGCTATAAGCAAGTTTGTAACGCCCTACAGACCTGGATTTTACACAAGCAAGGATCTCATCAACGAAGAAAGTGAACAACAACAACAACACTGACCCATCCCAATATTCTGTCAAAATAAATGAAGTTGAAGAAAAGAAGGAATATGTCCCACCAAAAGCATCTCCTCACGCACACAAACACATTGAGGAAGACTGAACCTGCTGTCCCGTTGCGAGGCACTCAGCAGGTATCCAAACATAACCTGCTACTAGGGTTTCACGGCTTCACTTTAATAATTCAAAACATCCCAAAGAGCTGAACTCTGCAGTTTCCAGCAACAGTGAGGACACAACGAAACCAGAGGACAAGAAAGACAACTCCCAGGGCTCTACAAAGCAACGCCTTATTCCAGCAGTAACAATATCAGGCTTCTTTTGCCCATTATAACAATGGCCATGCCTATGATGCACACAGCTGCCTCTACCAAAGGAATGCAGCAGTCCAAGGCGAGTGTACCATCTGGATCCCTCTAAGCTATTGATACTACAGAAAATTGCTTGGCTGCTTCTCCTACACAAGGTTGCAGTGAAACGCTAAAACAGAACTGCCACGGTGAAATGTTTAATCTCATTACCAAGCCTACTCATAACTCAACAGGTGCAGATGAAGTATGTTTATGAGACACGCCAATGTACAAGCCCATTATATAACAGCCATACCTTAAGTTTCTAAGAATACCCAAGATGTCTAAAGTTTCAGTCTTGTTTGGCTGACTCAATTTTACTTCACATCATTTGAAAAGGAGCTAGTTATGTAAGCAAGCATTTTTTCCCTAGGTTTAATTAATGCCCAAATAAATCTCCCACAAAACTAACACCTTCACGTATTATTTAACACATATAAAAGCTTGCCAATACCAGACAGAAATGATTTTCCCCTTAAAATCAATGAAGTAGATCTATTTATATAAACAAACTGATACCACGGCACACTATACATGAAAATACTGACTTTCATAAGCCAGTTCCCAGCTCACACCAAATCAGGCATGTGACAGGAAAACCTTTGCTCTTAACACAAGACAGTAACTCTTTATTGCTCATTACATGCTGAATATTTCCATGTGGTTATTTTTTCATATACAACACACAAACATCAGGTATCGGTTTCTCAAAGGATATGTACATTAGACAAGGTCAGTGGTAAACATAACGAGTTACTCTACCACAAGTAAATGAAAAAGCAACAAGGTTAAAAAAAAAAAAAACAGCACATAAAAAAAAGAAAAGTAGCTAATACCAGTTAGCTAACCTGGTCAGTGTCAGTACCGCACAGGACGGTATCATAGGTCAGTGTGAGAGGAAAGGATGATCCAGGAGGATTAGAGAGGTCCCGCACAGAGATAACTGGTGCAGGCAGGGCCGAGCCTGCGGATGTTCCCAAATCCTGTGACATGATGCAGGATTCCCGTGCTCCAGACCTCGTTAGGTATTCGAGATATGTGGTCCAGTACCAGAACCTTCCTCTTCTAAAAATACATCAAAGCCCATGGTTACCAGACACTCCCAGTCACCATTTTAACTATATCTTCCCTGTGAACAAAAGATACAAATATGACGAATTTTAAAAAGTTCTAAGATGCTTTCGCTTCCTGATAATACATCTTGCACGGTTTATATCACCATTTTGTATCCGAGTGCCATCACAGAGACACTTGGCATGATTCTGTATCTCCTGCATATGTTGTCTGTAAAAGTTCCAAAACCAAGCGATGGTACAAATGAGGCTTCAAAACCCGTGACGAATGGGAGCATCCCGAACAACCAACCAAAGCTGGCGACTCTGGTAGTTCGGTATACGCCCACCCACCAGGGATTTCGAAGCCTCATGTATCCCATCACCGCCGTGACAGATGCAGTGCCCTCCCAGGTCACGCCACTGTCTTTACACCCGGCTGGCATCCTAGGAATCTCTCCTGATGGCCGGTACGCAGACAGCGGTACCTTAAAGTAGACAGTTCACAGTATAAAGGACGTGACATCGGGTTATAACACACGACAGGGGTGGTTGTGCCTCGGATCCCGTTCACACATATTATTTGGACACCGGTACCGGGGGCCTCTTTATTGGTTTGTTAACGTAGACCATAAATACATCCGATCGTCATCCACGAAGAGGCAGACAGACAGACTGACAGACAGCGAACGTCACACAAACATAACAGACTTTAAAAACCCGAGTGTAGCACGCTTACAGTGTAAGGGGGCTATCGTATCGTCATAACGCCCGATGGCATTAGCTAGCCGGACGAGATGCGGATGATCCGATCGACGAGACGGGTCCCAGGACCCCGACACCCGATGATTCCCTCACCGCACAGCCGAGTCAGAGAGCGGCACCGCGGATAGAAACGATCGTCGGCAAAAGACGCAAACACCGATCGGTCACCATTTCACACGGAAGCCAATCTGCTGCCCGCCCCCCCTCCTCCGAACGCCCTACGCTGACGTCATCCGTCAGTAGGTCAAAGGTCATGGAGCCGGGAGTCACGTGGTCACGCAGACGCCGGCCGTTAGTGTAATGGAATATTAATTATGAAATCAAAATGGGGCCCCTTTTAATTTCAATGTCTTCTCTACCGGGAAGGAAAGTCTTGTGTAGTTTGCTCATGGCCAATAGCTTTTCATTGTGTTAAGAGAATTTTGTGTTATAGAAATGAAATGTTTCCAAAGGTAAGTTTCATTTTAATAACATTATAAAAAAGAAAAAAGAGCACATATGATCAATACAACGTAAATTAACTGCATTAGTCAAATATTTATTATTACAGTTAATTAATCTTAATGATTTAAACTGTATAATGGTTTCTCATGTTATATTGGAACACTTGACTCACTTCGACCATTTTTCGGGAACTCCATTTTTTCAAGAGAATTGTTTGCAAAAGATTAACTTTATTTTAAGAAGTGTAACAGAGAAGACCTCTAGAACAAACTGAGTGGAATTAAACAAAACCAAAAGTGCTTATACTGCCGGCTGTATGGTGCAGTTTTCATGACAGGCTCATAAATGAAAAAGGCACGTGGTTGCCGCTATATGCCAAGAAAGTAAAGCCATGATATGAAACTTCTGTCGTTTATCAAATTTTATTTCTTCATGACCTAGTCTTGTAAGTGAATGAAATTATGATCTCGTCACTGATCCGTTCATTTCGTTCAATGAGCAACTCGTTCGTTCACCAACCACCCACTACCCTCGAGTGAAACGTTTTCAACAGTCTATTGTGCCTACTACCATCACTCAAAAGATCCAGGGGATTCCTGGAGGATGTGTCGGAAATGAAGGGATTCATTTGCAACCTACTGCAGGGTCGTCACTGGAGACTTATGGATAGGGGGGTAAGTCCTTTCGGGGCTTAGAAGGGAATATGGTTATTTTCTTGGCATTCGGTACGTTGCAAGTGAATGTCATAGGTCTAATATTGCTCACTCATAAAACGATTTATCTGTTGTAATATGGATAATGATGGATAAGTTGTAAAATTAACGTTACATTATGATCAACGGCATGAGAAATTTTCACTGATTATGAAATCAAACAATTCCTACTATATGATCGCTTCTATTTGCTTGGAAATGCTAAAGCGTTGACGTCGTTTTAGTTCGAACAAAATGAAACTGGCAACTTGTCAGCTTGTCGCTTCCCCCAGGTCCTAGTGCCCGCTTTTAATTAAGACTGGCGTCTTCATTTGGAGACGCCATGTCAGGTTTTAAATACACTACCCCAAATCAGAAAAAGTTGGGACGGTATGGAAAATACATAACAAATGAAATGAAGTTGACCAGACATAACATGGAATATCTTGGGTTCATGCTGTCTGCAATGAAATAAAAGTCAGAGTAAATTTAAGAATCACTGCGTTTTTTTTTTTTATTTGTATTTTCCATACCGTCACTTCTCCTGATTTGCGGTTGTATTTTAGTGGAATAAACAAAATAGACTTAGGAAGCAAGCACTATTTTAAATGAATTAATGTGCATTTTTGGGGGTGGGGCTAAGAAAAAGTTTAAGGGGGCAATAGCTATAGCACCAGCTTAGGAGTTGTGTGTTCCTTCCGCTCTTGGTGATTATGGTGGACGAACCTTAGCTCAGTTACACTAGTGACGCCACGGGAAACATTACCTGTAACGTTGTAACATCCCTTATTTAACCACAAACTGGGCGATGGGTGTCATCACAGTCAAATATACCCCAGATTAATCCAATCCCTTACTGTCCACTGTGAAATTAATACCTTAGAAGTCCACCATGATGGTAGCATAGCATGTGTTAATTACTTTTAGAACAGTTTAACCAGTGCTCACATTTATGACAAAGTGCACAAACCTAAAGCAAACCCCAGTGTATAACCGCAAGACGTTATGGCCGGATTCAAGCACACAGTACCAACAGGGACAATATAAACCCTCGACTAAAGCAGAGGGCAAAAGCAGTTTTGAGCATCGAACAACACAAAGACCCTTGATTTGGAGTTTGAAGCAGGTAGTGTTGGACTAGGCAGTTGGGGATCATAAGCACCTATGCCACCAACTGCCTATGCCGGCCTTTCATGCTTCAAACCATTTTAACCATTCAGCACTGCTTGCTTCAGCCATGCCCCATGTGCCTATGTCTTTCCAACTGCCTGTGCCAGCACTGCCTGCTTCAACCTATGATACTCATTCCAGCAATGCATGGGGTTAGTCCATGTGTTGACTTTGCGTGTAGTAGTAGGTAGTGCTGGCATAGGCAGTTGGGAGCATAGGCTCTTGGAGAGTGGCCTTTGGACAGGCAGTGCTGGAATGGGTAGCATTGGATATAGCATACAATGCTGGCATAAGCAGTTGTGGGGCATAGGCAAGGTCTGCAGCAGTGTTGGCATAAGCAGTGAAGCATCCATAGGTGCTTTGGGCGTGGCCTGTGGCCACACAATGTCACACATAGGATTTTTGGGAGATCTTTTGACCAGCTACGCCTCCAATGCAAGCAGTACTGGATTCGTTAGAAAGGGCTGTAGCAATGGAGTATAGCCATAGACTGGGGGGGGTTGGGGGATAAGTTCCTTGACCGTGACCTGTGGCCACACCAAATGGCATACATGGGATTTTTGGGATAATTTTTGACCAGCTGGGTCTCCTGATTACGATACCAAATGTGTTCAGATTGGATGAAAATTCTTATACTAGTATTGGGCAAATTTTGCAAATTTGCCAAAAAACTGGGCTAGAACTGCTTAATTTCTGATTGGCAGCCCATGGAATTATCCAAATTAGCAAAGATTTTGTTTTGATTGGTTCAGAACTCAGTGGACTCTATGATGTCATAATGTGTTGCTACGGAAAAAACAGAACATCGGGGACAGTGAAGCACTCCAGATACAAAAGGGACTGCCTATGTGATATATGAAGACATCTTTGATGCTAAGGACACCTGCAACCATTTGTCTGGATTTAATGTCTGCAACAGCTGTAAATAGTGCATTCCAGAAAATGGACACAAAAAAAGAAAAGGTTGAAACTTCAAGGAAAAATATGGGATCAACACAGACCGTCCGAGATAGATCTCCCTCTTACACCCCAACCCCTGAAAGAGGTTCTATGTACAAATTCTTGTAAGAAATGTCATGCTTTTCTGTTTAAGTGTTTTTTTTTTTTAAGTCTGTAAAAGATAATTCATTCAATAAGGAACATTTGCAATAATTTTTTTTTTTTTTAAATAATTACCTGACTTGTGTACATTTGTTATTGCTCTCTCGGGCCGTCTTTGTTCATTTGTATAATAAATTTTTTCCCCCAAAATAGAAAATAACTCCAAACAAACATCATACCTTAGATCATTAAAATGTTATGCCTACGGCTCCTGTGCAAAGCAGGAGGCGGAAACATCCTGATTCACAGCAAGGTGCTTTTATTTAAAGCTACCTGCAATTTAAACAGCCACACACATAAACGCCGACTCTCCAAACAATGCAAACACAGGCGAAGGAAAGACACACATTGTACTAACCAAACACGGTAGACACTTGACATGCACACAAGAAGTTTCACAATACAACACAAGTACCCCGCTAATCCCTACAACACACCCGATATCTATACAGCACATAATTACCAGTTTAATTACACAAACTTACAATATAGAAAATAGTTTTAAAATAGGTGTTGTCTTTTGTATAAGACTTTTTGATTTACTAGTAATTTTAATATTTAAAAATCTTAATATCAGGTGTAGGCTCCAAGTGCCTGCAACCCTGTCCAAAACAAGTGGTTGAGAGATGGATGGATGTATGTTCTCTATCCATCTCTAAGAAAATGGATCATTGGACAATCAGGTGTTTGAGAAAGGCACCATTTGGTAATCTACATAAACAAAGATACCCTTTGTACCACTATTAAGCACAATTATTCAGGCAAAATACTGCCAATTTATCCAGTCAATACCCAGTGTTATTTGGGTCAGCGAGCAAGTTAGTTTACCTATCTTCATCCCGATGTGAAACAGTGAATAGATGATGTTGGTAATTAAATGATGACCAGAGAAGCTGGCTTGCCTTTGTCTTTACAAAAAATTCTTAAGTACATTTAATTCATACAACACCTGTTAGCAACACACAACTGTAGCAATCAAAAGGGGGAAAACAAAAAAGTATTGGAATTGACCAGCCAAGTCAATTCAACTGCGATAAGGTGAATGCACAGCAATGTATACAAGCACACTCTACAATTTAACAGCATGTGCACACACAAAAGATGTGTATTTTTCAAGGTTCTTGTATGAAGGAATGTGAAATAGAAAATACAGGCTACTGAGAATCTCAGCTTTGTGTAAGACAAGGCTTAGGTTTAAGTGGTAAAATTACACAGCATGACTTTCAGTGCAACATGTCTGATGACAAATATCACATTTTCAAAGGCTCAAAAATATACAATTGCTAAGGTCTCTTGCCACTGTGCTATAATTCTTAAATAGTTAACTAATTCCCCAACCACCTACTAAAACAGCTTAAATGTTGCTCCACACATTTCAGCAGCCATTTCAATGTCAGGTAGCATTTCTTGCGATAATGGGAAGACTTAAAAATGTCGAGAATTCTTAATTTCATAGATTTTATGTATACAAGACAGGAACATGGGCATCTCACTTAGGCCCAACATATGCCAAGCCATGTTCTGAATGGAACTGTTCTATAAAAGATCTGTACACACAATATACTAACAGGAAGAAAACCACACAGGCAGCACCAAGTCAGAGAGGGTAATACCTACTACCCTTTTCCTCAAAGGATTTGTGGAAGAGGCCAAACAGCTAAAAGCCTACAAGGGCAAAATGTGGTTGGAATTAGCCAGCTTGCGCTCCAGGGCAGCAGGAAGAGCTTCTCTGCACCGCAGGGGTCTGTGGCTCTCCAGGTCACTCAGGGCTGGGTAGTGTTGCCTGTAGCACAAATACGAGAAGCCCAGCCCCAGCAATGACCCGACCACCACATCTGGAGTAAGAGAGCACAATTACTCAGCAAGCCACGCAGACAGTCCATTCTTTCTTTACAATCCCCACAAAAATCCCAGAGATGTCGCAGGCACAAGAATTTCACCTTGCCAGTGGTGCTTGTAGTCACTGGTTCTGGAGAGGGCAATCATGACAGCAAGGAGGAGGGGAGCAAGAAAGGCACACAACCGCCAAGCCTTGCCTTGTCCGACCGGACTGAAGCAGTGCAGCTTCCCTGCCAGGTATAATGCCGTGAAGCCCAGGCCTGCGAACGCAACTAGGGGGGTGGGGGGGGGGGGGGGGGGGGGGGGGGGAGGGGCGCGGGGGGGG
>JAACJT020000034.1:11123757-11142941 GCA_009936485.2 Gymnarchus niloticus
CAGCTACATTCTACAATAGCATGCCTTCTTCTTCAAAGCAAACACCATCTGGTCTCAATTCTTGTTGCAATTAAATTCGTTTTACCACCCCTTTCCTGGGCCCTCTGCCTGCATGCCCTTTTCCCAGGTCACCCTACTTTGTGTATATCTTATTTTATGTTCACCCCTCACTGCACGCACCTACTCACATTGTTTCCTGGATACATTATGGATATTATTTTTAGGATGGTCCCTTTAATGTTTAATAAAAGTCAGCAAAGTTTCTTACACACACACACGTAAAATACGATTTAATCTTGTATAAATAAAGCGGTTTAGTCTGTTTTATTGACACAGCTGTCAGTGATTATTCATGGCAGTCCGACGTTTAAACAATTTGTGACCTCAGTGTGATGCTTTCCTCTGATGGACATCAGAACTGGACAGAAAGGCTGCCACACAGCAACATTCAGTACAGTTTTATTGAACTCAAACCTCAGGCATGTCTGAAACTGGTCATAGTTGTGGAATGTAATTTTAAAACCTCTTTAGGACGAACTCTGGGAGAAGCATAACATCTGTTTCCAAAATGACTTTAAATAATACAAACGACATAGTAATCTGTAATATACATAAAAAGTTCTAGGTTTACACATTCAGAAGCTTAAAATTACAGGCAATCTAAACACTACATGACAGTTGTGTTGTGTACAAATCCGGACGAGCATATCATTCTTGTACGGTATGCAGTAAGAAAACGAGCAATAAAACAAAATGCCATTGTTATAGTATAATTTCATTCTTAAAAAATAAAACGTAACATCAATACAGAAACTGACCCCTAGCAGAAATTCAAGGGACGTTTCCCTTGTGAAAGTAACATGTTTCATCATCCAGTATTTCATATTTTCCAAAATATTCCAAGCAAATCAAATCTCCAGAATTTGTCAACAGTAACAACATTACAGTCTGATAAAGTTGAAAAGGTTAAGATGACATGGAACCACAAAGTCGGTATGGTTAAGATCCCTTGTGTAGTTTTCTGTAGTCCTTGTGTTTAGTTTTACAGTGTATTATGTACATATGTTAGCCATTTTTAGAACCCTTTAGAAATGAATAAAGCCTGTGCAACACCCACCAACACAGAATACATGTATAAACATTTCTTTAATGTTTTCAAATAATATACATTTGACATTTACAGAAAACTGATCGGTGATGGGCATTAAAATACAATGCACCATGTAAGACATGGAGAGGTTGTCTGTGCTATATTCCAGCCAGTTGATGGCAGTGTTTGATTGCTGTCACTTTTTCTTCAGAAATTGTGTGTGTGTGTGTGTGTGTGTGTGTGTGTGTGTGTGTGCATACAAGATATTCTAACCAGAGGATGTTTATAATGTTAATGTGTATTCACCCTATTTAAGGGTCACAAACTCAGAAACTTTAAACATTTTATAAATAAAAAGGTATAAAATAAAGAAAAATACAATGCACGAGATTCAAGGTATCGATTTTTTTTAAGGTAAGAGATTCAGCAACATACAAGGGTAAAAAAGAAAAAAAAAAAAACATCTCTGGAGTGGGAGGCTTTGAAAGCACCCCCCATATGGAACATCACCAGGCAGGTAATTACATAACTTTACATTTACTTTAGTACATTACAATGCTAAATAAGAGGCACAATAAACAAAATTTCAAGTAAACATGAATTAAAAAAATATATCCAATATCTGTGTGTGTAAAGTGATTTTACATAACAATGTCGCAGTGACCTCTGTAAAACTTTTGGCTCTCCGTGTGTGTAATACAAGCATAATCAGAAATAACACGGTGATGATAGGAGAACATGACATAAATGTTTCCCAAAATTATTTATATGGTTTGGATATTAATCCCATTCCACACGTAACTGCTTGCTTACGTACCAGAGGTGGGTGGAATGGTGAGAATTAAAAGGAATTAAAAGTGCAACACATTCACACAGAAGATGAACAGATCCCACGACAATGGTTTACCTTAAAACAATCAAGCGTGACCAGAATGCAGGCATTGTTAGAACCTTACACAGGGCATGATGGACCTCACACCGGGTAAGAGGACTTCATTCAGCCGCTACGGGCACACGGACAACTGCAGAAGGCTAGCTACAGCTCCCAAGATTAAAAAGCTCACCAAAATCAAATTTTTTTTTTGTTTTGGTTAATAGTCTGAGAAAGTCATTTTTCTATTAGTGTTTTAAAAATACAGCATCTAAAAAACATACAAGAGGGTGTGAGTCAATGCATTTTGCAATATGTGCAACTAAACAGTAAATATGAGAAAAAAAAAATCATGTGATAAGCACTTCATTTGTTTAAAAACTATCAAGGCATAGAAACACACAAAGGTGACACTGAGGGAATAATAAAAGACATACAATGCACAGGCCAACATTAGACAACACCACTCTACATACGGTATATACGCAAACCATTACTATAAAACAAAACGCCTCATTAATACTTCTAAAAAAAGACGGTGTTTTGTGTCACTTTCGAGCAAGCAACTAATCTCACTGTACCAACAGTATGAAATGACAGTTGTATGGAGAACGGCAGTGTTTCAGCGCTTAAGGGGAAAAAATTAAGCTATATTTTGAAGTTTAGTACTGCTGCTTCATTTTTTGTAGCATTAAGAGGTACAGCCTGGTAAATTTTACTTTAAAATCCTGTCCAATTCAACATTCAAAATTGTGCAGTTGGTCACAGCTGGATGGAAGATTGCTGGCCAGACTACAGAGCAAGAAGCTGAATTAGGTAGTCACAGCTCCAAGGTGGTCATCAGAATTAAAGAAAAACTCATTTATTAAGCTATGCAGTGAGGTTGTCTGGAGGTAAAATGTGCAAAATCCTGCAGTAACCTTTACTGGGGGGGGGGGAAAAAATCAACCTAACTTCCTGAATATTTTTGTGTTATGCTTTTAACCACATACAAGATAAAAATATGGGAGGGGGAAAAAAAAACAAACAGATCATAAATTTGATTTTTCACCCAACTCCTTCAAAGCATTCTTGTTTCAAATACTTTGCTTTTATACTTGAGTATTAAAGTCATCATCTCAGAAAAGCTGCATAAAACAACAAGCCAAGATTACAGCTGAAATGTCACTGTGGTATGTTATCAAATGTGTGGCATATCCAAAGGAACTGAAATGCATTTCCTGCCCGTCTTCACATGATGAACCCGTTTCATAAGAGACAGATTTTTGTTAACCTGGGCCTGAAATTTTCAATTTGGCAAACTTTGAGTTGACAGCACTGCGACAATATCTAGTACAACGTGACACGTGAACATAAATTTAGTTAAACCTAAGAAAAGAAAATCTGTAAAAGGTCACTAGCACTTTAAAACCATTTACCTAAACATATAAACACAACGTGGTGCATGTCCTGCAAATGAAAGACTGACAGGATGCAAGTGCAAACATAAATAAATACTGATTTTCCATAAATATATCAAAATAATTTCCACCCTATGGTAAACAAACACGCCATACACCTTAACAGCAGTCTCTTTAAAAACCCTTAGAAAGGTACACCCAGCCACAATTCTGAAATGTAGTGTGTTTTCTTCCAATTGCACTCTTTGCCTCCTCCTGTAGCCCTCTGTGCCCCCAAAATATGTTTGCCATCTTTTCTCTCCCAAAGTTGCTTTTTAAAGCAAGAGGTACGTGCTGGAGGACGTTCCTGAAGTGCCCTATGAGTGTCAGTGGGAGGAGGGGTGAGGCGTGGGTTTGCCCTCACATGACCCCACCATCTCCCCCCACGATTCACAGTAATTTAGCGGAATGGAAATGTTATAAAGGCCTAGAACAGGAAGTGGGTTTATGCTTAAAAAGGTCAATCTATGACACCTGGTTCTTTTCTGTGATAAAACCATAAAACTCAAAACCTAAGTGTGCACTGTCGGAGAGGCTTAGAGCTGCCATACACTCCTGAATTGGTCAAATCGGCTTTACTGACTCACGCTCCAAGGCTCAGTCTAAGACACTGGAGTCTGACGTCACGTACTCCCACCCTCTCCAGATCATGTCTTTCGCTGCTTCCGCTCCACCCTTGTATATGAACATGACGCCTTGGGGCCGCTTGACCTTACCATCCCCTACCCACAAATCCGTGGGACAAACAGTTAGGGATTTCCTCACTCCCCTGGCTCCTGTGGCTCCACTTTGACTGCGATTCGGCCAACATCTGCTGACCGGGGATCCAGGGGGCTCTGAGGGTCGTGGCTGGAGCAGCAGGGACGGCCGTCCAGGATGGAGGGCACCAGCATGCCCTGCTCGTGCTCTCTGCAGAAGGAGCTGGGGCAGAAGTGGCAGAAGGAGGCAGCAGCACGCTGGCACATGCTGCACTGGTGCCACGGGCACTCCCAGCGTCCTGCGCGAGGAGAGAGGAGCGTCACCGGAAGTTAAATAGTTTCAAACGGATGCTCGTCTGCAGGTGGCCGCGAATTGGGATGTCGCAAAGGACAGGGAGGCACTCACCAAACGGCGGTTTGGTCAGGTTGAGGCACAGGAGATGGTATGCTTTGGGGCAGTCCTTCTTATCGCACATGACCAGTTCGCCGCCCTCGCCGCAACGGAAACAGAAGTATTCGTGTGTCTGCCGGCTCTCCGGCTTCAGCTTCCGCTTCTTGGGCTTCAGTTTGGCATTGCGTGCCTTTTCCTCCTTCTCCATCACCACTGCACTCTAAAGAGGCCAGTGAACAACCGGGCCATGCCATGAGTCAAGAACAATGTGGTTAAACCTCCACCTGAACTAGTGTGCTAATCAATACCTTAAAGGAGAGCAACAACTATAAAACTGAGACTGTGTCCCCACCCCTTTCTACTATTGACCAATAGGCTGGCAGTATGTCAGGGCTCATACCTTGGGGCGCACCCCCAGAAACCCACTGCAGTTCTCTGCTCCACAGTGACAGGAGGTCCGGCCATTGCCCAGGCAGTCCAAGTTATAGTTGAACGTCAGCTCAGTATCTGCAACGAAATTGTGAAACTAATCACACTCTAGGCCGAGTGCAAAGGCTCAACGCCGATGCCTACTCACTGTACCCCCACTAAACAAAAAGAACTTATCTTTAAACATGTCAGTGGCTCAAATTATTAATACGTCTACACTTCAATAACACTGGTGCCAAACAAAAAGATGCAACTTTGCAAACTAAGTAATTTTCTAAAGACAAGCAAAAAGGTGCGATCTTCACCAGCCTGGATGTCGCAGAGGGCAAAAAGGCCGATTCGAACATCCCCATTCACAGTCCACTTCTGTGTCTCGCAGTTTGGGCTACAGCTGTGGTTCATGAACCGTGAGAAGTTTCCTTTGGGCCCGGCATCGATCACGCGGTCCTGTTGGGCAAAAGGAAACATACATTCATAATAATTTTTTTAAAGGTATAGGATGAAAGAAAACCCCTGCCCAAACTGCCAAATTCATGAGCGAGAAGTCCAAAAGGGATGTTTTGATGGGACGGTACCTTGGTGAGGGTCAGCATGTAGAAGTTGGTCACGCGGTTTTCATGAGCCCGTTTGATTCGTAGCCGGCACTCCTCGGAGTCGATCAGCTCACCGACATACTCCAGCACAAAATCGCCCTGGGAAAGGAGAAAGCGTGCAGCGAGTCACATGATGCCTCAACGGTCAGCCTGGTCTGACCCACTGAGCTGAAACAGTGGGACTCATTAATGGGACAGTCTTCTGACTCAACCGGGCAGCCGGTCAGCGGACTCACCTTCTTCAGGTTCTGTTTGGTCTTGAGGCCCCAGCCTCGGCCCTCAGTCCTGATGACCTCTGTCTCGGGGTAAAGGCGCCGTGAGAAGTTCTGGTTGTGGCAGTGGTCACCGGCAGGGCACACCTGCGGGTGGCACTCGTACTGCAGCATGCGGTTGAGGCACTGCGAGTCCAGGCCGCAGGGATTCTCATCCATTGGCTTACAGCTGCAGCGCGGGATCTCCGACAGGTCAGCCACATGCACCTGCACCTTCCCCACTGGCCTGTTGGACTGCAAGGGTGGGCGATGCATGTCAGCCAGCCAAAAACACACTTGCCCTCCTCTGGATAATCTGCTGCATCTGGACTAATTAACCTCTGAACAAACCTCTCTACCCTCCATATCAAAGGCGGCTGTTTCCCCACCATCATTCAAACTATTGAGTTCTGGTACAAGTGAAAATGCTTCCAGGAGATCAATGTGATCCTAGGCAGCATCTTCACAGGACTGAGCAGAACTGAGCCTTTTCTTTTCTGATGCCTGCCCCCCACGGGCCAAACAGTGGCTCACCCTGATGAACTTGTAGGGTGGAGGTCTGCGTGCACTGCGTTCCTGCTCCAAAGCCTCCCGGCTCTCCCTCTGTGCCTTGAGCTCCTGGAAGCGCTTGGCTGCCTCCTCGAGGGCTGTAGCGGGACAGAGTCGGTGAGACTGCGCTCTACCAGCACTGAAAGTGGGGTTGGCGGGTACGTCAAGCCCCGGCACCTTTGCCTTCTTACCTTTCTTGAATGTCTTGCTGATACCCATCTGGCCCTCGGCGAAGTTCTTGTCACTCTCCACGTAAGGGAAGACGCGTCCACGGCCAATCCAGTAGTAGTCGTGTGAGCCAAAGAAAAACACTGGGAACTCCCCGATGTCATGCTTCAGGGTTTGGATGTTGAAAGGGACAAGCCGGGGGTTGCAGATTTCAGCAGGCCACCACCTTGGCAGGGGATGGGAGTCATGGGTAAGGGAGGAAGAGACTCGAACAGCAGCAGTAGTTTGGCAGCCTCTGTCCATTCATTTTTAAAAGCATCCCTTCTCTTTGTTCACATCTGGGACTGTCTATAGCATTGAGGGTCCCGCCACATATGGCAGATAAATGACCGTGAGAACTGTTTTAGTTTAGCACACGTAAGTTAGTACACAGGCTTCAGAAACGATTAAAACTAAACAAATTGGTCTGCGCAGATATACAAGCAGCACAGTGTCTAATAGGGTGAGATGTTTTATAGAGGAATGGGCATTGTGATGCTATACTGGAACAGACGACAATGGAATGTTACGATCATTAAAATCCTTAAAAGACCCTCCAAGGAGGAGGAAAGAAAAAATTAGGATTAAATTATGGAGGAAGCTTTCAGTCCGGGGGGCAAGGTGCAAAGTACATGCATACAAATACATACTGAGATTTGCAATGCAGGCACAGGTGTATTGACGTGACACTTGAGGCATATGGAGAGGTGTACCTGCGGCCCTCACCTATAACTGCCTAGCTTGACCCAGACGATCTGCTTGTAATGTGGCCTCTTTCCTGCCCGGCACTCGCTGCAGCACCAGACCCCCTCTGGCATCTCAATGCTCAGGCACTCAGGGTGGAAGGAGGCGGGGCACGACTCGCAGCACAGCAGTCTTCCCCCTTCACAGCGACACGGAAGGCAGTTGTTAAGGCATGCAATTCCACAGAGTGGCCACAGGGGGCACCATTGCCCTAACCTTATCCAACACAGCACTCCATGAATCCCACACCATGCCCCAGCATGCATGCAAGCACTGAATCACGGTGTTCTCATCGGTTGGAGGCACATTATTTTAGTTTTGGAGTAACGCCGACAGAGTAATAGCCAATAAAACTGCTCAAACCTTCCCAGATAAAACCTTAAGCTCACTGTTGCCAAGCATTCCACACCAAGTCAGAGATTACTCCCCTAGGCACGGCATTCATCCTAGCATTCAATAAGAAAGCTCCATGGAGCTGCTGTGAAACAGGTTTAGGACACGGTGCCCCGCGAATACAGCTTCCAACAGAGAAGATGCAGGATAGGGGCATCTCCAGACAGACATGCAGCAAGGTCTCCCTCACGCCCCCATTGTACCAAACCACATCACACTACACGCAAGAACTCGGAAAAGGTATTCCTTTATTATAGTTCTATATTATGTGCATCATAAAAGTGGAACACTTTATTAACTCAGGTTCTTCCCCCACTTCCCAGCATATCCAGAGGTATAAAGTCAATGTGCTGCCTGATTTTACACACCCAACTAAAGTCCAGTGCCATAGCCTTTAAGTCACAACAAAAAAGACTCTGCCCCACGACCAACCTGAGACGAAACGGGCAACGAACAAAGCGAAAGTGAAAGGGGAACCACAAAAGGGCAGAAGCGGCACAGCTCTGAACATCCAGGTGAGCCAGGCACCCGTGGCTTTTCTCAGCAGGCCGAGAGCATTACAGCAATGCGGAGGCAGCGACACACAGGTGATGATCAGAGGAACGCCCCTCATCCACTTGTGGGCTCCTTGCTAAATCGCCTTCAGTGTTGCATATTCTACTAACATGTCTGACTGTAGAGAATTGAAAGCTCAACTTCAAGATTTGTTGAGATTCAAATCTTGAAGTCGAGCTTTCAATTATTTTCAATCAGATTTCGGGTTTAACTATAGGACATGTTAAGCCTGCTTTCTGGAATACCCCCCCCCCCCCCTCCCCGAGACAGGACGACGAAAATGAGATGGGGATCCTGCCATTTGTCTCCGCCCGCCGATACTGTTTTACGGCCAATGGCCCTGGGTGCCGTAAGCCCCGCATTGCAGTAAGAGAAAAGTGGTGTCCCCACACGAAGCAAGCCCTTCGCTGGCAGCCGAAGCCTCGAAAGATTTGAAACAAACGTACAGCGGAAAAACGGGACAGACAAAACACACCAAGGAGAAAATGGAAGAAACTTTTCCGTTACCTTTCCCAATATTCTTTTTGGTAGCTGACGAAGAAGAAGGAATCATAGGTAATTTCATCAACTCAGCACGATTTGACTCAGTCAGAAGGTAGTGCGACTTATAGGCATACGAACTTAATATGGTGTCAGTATGGTCCTGCACTAACAGCCCTACATATGAGACAAACAGGAAGATCAATGAGCCACCAGAAACTACCCATGATTCCAGAAAACAAGACAAACATTACAACATGTAAAATGTTAGGGAACAGAAGAACAAGAATAAAAATGACAGTACTTTAAAAGACAGACTAATCATCCCTTTATGCTTGTCTTTTTCTGTATTGAAATGGCACTGCATACAAGTAGCGGACAAAAAAACGAATAGAACACAAACGGCCATATAAAACTACACAGTAAGCATGTGCCTTGTGTAACGACTCAAAATGATGGTCCACGAGTAACTTTTTGGCAGGTTTTAAGAAACATATCTATGGGAAAGGCTGCAGTAGAGAACACCATTTTTGAAGATGAAGGTGAAGAAAAAATCAAGTCAGGGGATAAGTCACTAAACGGATAACTAAAGAAAATAATATATGAAAACTGCCTTGAGAAAATAAGTTGTAAACAAAACAAAAAGGCAAAGCAAACCAACTGTCAAGGGAGAACTCAGTCTGGTATCTTAGGAAAATTATAATCACAAGTCCAGTGGTGCCAAAGTTGACAGGCCTCAGATCAGTGGAGAGCTGCAACGGTCAAAGTTGAAGGGGTTTCAGTAAACAGGTAAGAGAAAGTACAAAAGCAGCACAAAGTGGGTGTGCCTTAGGACCCCGAGTGAGCTCACTCCTCCACATTCTTTACTAAGACGAGGAGTTAATCCATCCCAAAAGACAAAAACTCATCCCAACTGACAGGGTTGTGTCTCATGGTGACAATCTCCAAATCTAAAGATGGTGGGTTTTGAAATTATCCATTCTCAGATTCTTCAGTAACCAGGCAACTCCCACAGAGAATTAAAAAACAAAAAAAATAAGGTCTGATAATTCCATGACTTCATGGTAACAACGTCACACAGAGAGGCACTTAAGATTCAGCTTTGGTGCCCCACCAAACGGATGGTCTGACAGACACATGGCCTAACCCCAGTTCTGGAGGCAAGTTCAGCTCCTAAGTACGTAACTACACATTTACATTTAGACACGACTGGGCACAGAAACTGAGCATAAGTAAAATTTGGGGGGAGCCCACTTGTCCATGGGACCATCCATATCATATTCATGCCAATATGGAGGTAAAAGGAGAAAAAAAAAAAATACTCAAACAGCTTGAGTAAAGTTTCCATTTTTTTGTCCACTACCTGTATGATTTGTAATTTAAAAATTTTAAGTGTTATTAAACATACATCACAGACATTAGATTAGTTACATAAACATATAAACATGATAGTGAATAAGTTCTAGTTAATACAAAATTTAAACTTTCAGATTTCCTGCTTCAAAACTACTGAGATTACAATTCATTTTGGGACTGACAAAGGAATTGAAAAAAATAAATAAACACACACATAGAAATCTTAAGATGACAAACTTCTTGAAGCTTGAAAGAAATCCGAGCGACCCTTCAGAATATTTATCGAGACATAGCCAACTACAAGGAGGGACCATGTGCAGTACCTAAGGAGGTTGCAGGGGCAGACACTATTCACTGAGAGTCTTTACAGGTGAACTGAGAAAGGATCAATTCATTAAGCTGATCCTGAATGAACGTGACAAAACACAGGCAGGGGCCTTCAAAGGCAGAAAAATATACTGGAGGGTACAGTGCTGTTTGAGCCAGACAAGCTCCGAACCTATTAGATTTGACCAAACATTACAGTTGCTGATCTCTGCATGAAATCAGTGGTTGCTACTGAACAACATTTTAGTCTCACATTTAGAGTTGAGTCACACAAACATTTGAAAGAATGTTTCAAGAGAACTTCTATTCATACTTTCTACGTTTGATTTAAAATGTATTTAACTATAAAATTACACCAGGTGCTCCACTGATGCATCCAGTTAACTGGATATAAGCTGACCAATTAATTAAGACATCTGCAGAAAAAGTGGTGGTAATTAGGATCTCAGCATGCATTTTGATAGCTTCCCCTTTAGAGAAGGTGAAGAGTTAACACCCTCTTCTAGGATTATCTACATGCCAGGCACACTGCATGTGTGATGTGCTTGGACGTATTCACCACACCGGTGATGACAGCACAGTGAAACCTTCGGTAAACCAGCTGGAGATCTTTTTTTGCTGCAGATATTAAGGGTCCCTCCTTAAGCACAGGCTCACCAATGACAAATCCACCACTAGACCCCTGAGCTAACCTGACTGGCCAGGTTCTCATAGGCAAGTGTTGCAAGACATCATCATCATCAGCACCACCATCACGACAACTCCGCTCCGGAGGGTTAAGTTCCGAGAGAGATCAAGCCTACCTCGAGCACAGATGAAACACCAGCCTACATTTACCGATGAGCTTAAGTGTCCATTCCGTTTGGAGCTGGAATGACTGCTACAAATGATAATGTGGGGTGTGATGACCACACTGCCGGCGGCTATACAGCCGTCCCCCGTGTGATAGGCTACAGGGCAGCGCGTGCAGCGCATCAGGCGACCTGCCAGGGGAGAAACCAGCACCCGTTACTGTCAGTCAGTGCCTGAAGAGGACAGCACTTTTCAGCCATGTTTAAAAACACACACAGGGATTTTATTCAGTTCAATTTATATGTCACATCATTCACAATACAGGTGCCCCACTACACTTAACAGGATTATGTGGCAATACATTGTTACAACATAGAAAGAGAAGAAAAGGTGGAAAAAAGCTTAAAAAATGGGAAAAATTTACACCAGCTACACACTTACAAAAGCGTAATGTAAGGGGCGGGTCAGGTAAATGTAAAAAACTTCAGCTTTAGAGGCGTGAAGAATAAACAGGTTGTCTGTGGAAAGAGGTGCACGGACAGTACCTTTGCTGGCTTTCTGCATGTCTCTTTCCAGGCAGCAGGTGGCGCAGCAGTGCTGGGGGCAGCAGAGGCCTTTGGGCTCGAAAGTGGCGCCGGGGTGTTTATGTGCGCAGGCCTCGTGGTAGAAGCGGCCGCAGCCGCTGACCGAGCAGCGGATCAAGTCACCGCCTGGGACCTTGCAGGAGAAACAGGTGTGGGAACCTGGGGGGCGGGAAGGCAGGGCAGGTTTGGCTGAGCTACAGGCCAGCCGCTTAAAGACAACGTAAACACGGAAGGAAGACTAAACCAACAGCATGCACTGTAAAATACTACATAAATCTACTTAGCACTGGCAGGGAAGCAGTGCTAAAAATATTATTCCTGCCAAAACTATTGCCGCCCCCATACTCCTCACAAGATAAGGCTTCCCACACTCCCCAAATGCACGACTTTCGATAAGCGGGCACCTCACCGTCTGTACACTCAACGCAGATGAACCTCCCTTCTGGCAGGCCCGTCAGGCCCAGGCACTCGAGATGAAACAGCCTGCAGCAGTCGCCGTCACAGCTGACCAGAGAGTCCCCGTAGCTCTCACAGACCTGGGGAGGGCAGACACACAGTTAGCAGGGAACCCACCCTCTGCCCTCGGTTGTCAGGTGGCCGGAAACCCACCTGACACACAGTGTCCTTCCTGGAGGCTCCACCACCTTGCCGCGACAGGCTCGAGTCCACCGATTGCGTGTCCGAGACATCTGCGGCCGTGGGGCTGTCTGGACACTTTCCAAAGAGCACCTATGGAGGTTTCACATGCAACCCACCTTTAAAACGTCAGGACTCTCCATACGTTAATCACGTTTATATTCATCAGCTAAGCCGAGAGCGGGTGTGACCCACTAGTCAAGGCAGTGGTCACCATAATGCCAAATGGTCCAGGCTAAGTACTATGGAAGCTCCCCTAACAAGAATAGCGGTCCCAAACCCACCTGTGGGTCACTGAGGCCCCTTGAGTCGGAGTCGGAGGTGTCACGATACTGGGAGTTGGCCACTTCCAAGTCAGTGGAGGCCCGACTGCGCTTCTTCAAGGGCTTGCAGGAATCGGAGATCTCACTGGCCCCTGTTGGTGAGAGGGGAATTTGTTCTAGTGCTAGGGTCAACTATCATGATAACGACTCGTCCAAGAAAAGTGAACACAACTGCACTTCTGAACAAATGAAACTGGAAGAGAGACGACCAGCGGACCCTGCAAGGGTGTGACTAATTAACACACTTCACATGCCATTCAAAGACAGAGGGATGAGTGTCACGTTCAAAAAATATGACAGATTCAACTCAAGTCAAACTCCACGTTCTCTGGAATCCTAAATCGCAGCAGTAGGTCATTTTTAGTCAATTTAGAAACGAGACCTCCGATGCTTTTGTTGACTATCCAGTTAAAGATCCTCATGAGGACGACGGTAACATCATTGCAGCACAACAATCCCAGCGAAAAACATAACGTACTGACAGTACTTTAGCTTTAGGTATTGAGGCTAAAAGCAAAATACCTTTTTGAAAGCCTGTCTTCAAAGCTGTTTGTGGAAGAGCTTCCACCTGCAGACACAACAAGAACATCAGCCAAAAGTGGAAATCTTAGCAGATTTTTAAGTCTCTTTTCCCCACATTGTAGAGTCAGGAAAATGGCCTCACATGTAGCCGGAATCCTGCCGTACCTGTTCCTTCTTTGGCTTCTTCTTCGGCACGGGCTCGGCACCTTTTTCCGACTCGGAGCGGCTCCGTACGGACCTACGCTGCTGCTTACGTTCTAGAGGTCCTGTGGGAGACACAGAGTCTCAGCACGCCAGCCCCCCGTGCCTCTGAGGGTCTTTCGGGGAGCGGCCACGGTGTCTCGCCAGTACCTGCTGGGACCTCTGCTGTTGCATACTGCAGCAGGCTGGACTCGCTTCTCCGGCTGGGGGGGCCGATGGGTCGGTCCGGCTCTGGCTTACCACTGCAGTCCTGGCCCTGCTCACCTTGCCAGCCGTGTGCCTCTGGCCTCCCGGGGGACGGGGCCTGCTCCCTGGGTGGAGGCCATTCGCATTTTGTGATCTCCACATTGAGCTTTTTCATTGTGACAGAAAGGGGGAGCAGCTTGCGTGCGGCCGCCGTCTTCCAGGCCGTCTTCACCGGGGGAGACTGCTGGTGGGCTTCCATGGGATCACTGGGTACCTGAAGCTGGGACTGGCAGTTCAGCTCTTCCCCCTCCTCCTCCTCCTCCTCCTCCTCCTCCAAAGGCCCCTTTGTACTGTTCTGGCTGCACTGCCGACGGGGCTGCTGTCGGCTGGAACGCTGGTCTCCTAGCGGGGACCCAAGGCTGTCCTCCCGCCCGCCGGTACTAGCCCGGGACCGGCGTGCCTTCTTTCCTACCTTGGCAGCCCGAGGTGGTGAGGCGCTGGGCACCTCATCCACATATATGAAGGTATAGTTCTCAATACGCTCCTCCTGTGTCATCAGAAAGGCGTCCTCCGCGTGGGCGACGCCCACCTCCCACTGGATGCGCTCCCTCTGAGGAATGGGCTTCAGGAGCTGCAAAGACAACAACAAACCAGTGTGGAATTGGAGCCTCAAGACCCAAAAAGATCAGAAGATCTTAGTGGCTCACCAAGTGCATCATTCTCCTTGGATAACACATGATGTACTTGTTTGACTCTGCATAAGTAGCACCAGATTCAGGATCAACACTAAGTTGTGTCTCATGTCTCATATCAAACAACTCGGTGTAGAATACAAGCTATAAGCTGTGCCATTCCCATAAGTTTAGGACAACTTCGACCCATATTTGATGGTTCATTACTACTTCTCCATACTGTAGAAAATTAAGCGGCAATAATTTTTTTTAACGAACAGAAAAAGCAGCACACCTATTCCCCAATGGACTGAAAAGCCAACAGACCCGAGCGAGCTGCGAAGCTGCGGACGTAAGGGGCAGAGTACCTTGTGCCTTTCGACGGGATTGGAAGTTTTTCGTAGGGTCTCTGCCTGCAGCTCATCGAACTGATGTTGGCCCTGGTAGACCACCACCCTCTTCTCGTGAATCCATGCCCTCTCTGGCACGCTGCCAAAGAACTGCACGTGGTACTCCTGGTGACCTGTGAGCCAGGTCAGAGACGATGGGAGTTGGGAGCCTAGGACCTGGCGAAGATGCTCTGCGGCGGAGGCAGGCTGTACTCACCTCTGGTGTTTATTCGGGTGTGAACGTTGGCTTGTGGGTCATGGGACACCATGCAAGGCCACCAAGGGTACGTCCCCACCTTGGCCCATACCAGGTCCCCGACCTCGTGGTTCTTAAAATCACCGGCGCTTGCTGCCACTGCAGAAAAGGACTTCTGAATAAGCCAATGAAGGCCCAGGGTAGGGGAGAGAAATCACATCAATTAGAATCTCAAAGATTATGCCAAAATAGGGCAGCCAATCACATCCTGGATATTGTGCTCAATAATTGGTGCACATCTCCTAGCTAGGCATACGCTGATTGAGAGACAGCTCAGCACTCACTTTCTGATCCTTCACCTCTGCCTTGGTGTCTTTACTGTTCTGGGGTGCATCGGGCCCCTCCCTGTGTTCACACGAGTGCAGCTCCTGTGCCACCGTCTCCCCCACACCTTGAGTCTGCTCCAGCGGCCGCCCCTCCGGCTCTGTGTTCTGGCCGCCAGCTTTTTTCCGCTTTTCCTTCTTGCGCTCATGCCTGCGATGAGAGGCCTCGCCGGATTGGACCTCATGTAGTAGGTCGCCGCACAGGGCCGACTCAAACAGCTCCCGCCCATTATGGTACGTCTTGATGATCCTCAGCTTGATCTCGGGGGACCCGTTCTTCTTGGAGGGGTTGGATGGCGGCGCTGCTGCCGGTGCCGAGGGATGCAACGGTGTCCTGTTCAGCGGCGACGGAGCTGGGGGGGGGTTGGGCAGGACTACAGGAGGCGGCACAACGTGGGGCAGGAGATGGGGTGGGAGGGAGTGGTGCTGCGGGTGTAAAGGCACAGGACTGTTGGTGCTCCGAAGATGGTTCTGCTGAGGCTGCTGATGGTGATGAGGTTGATGGGAAACTGGCGGGGAAGAGGATGGAGGTTTCTCATGGACAAGAGGGGCCCTCAATACAGTGCCGTCCCCCGGGACAAGATAGTGATCTCCATAGTTACGGATGGCACTGTAGCCATTGGCGGAGCCGTTGGAGAACTGTGAATACATGCCATATTTGGCCTGGGACTCGTAAAGACCCATAGCAGGCAGGTAGCCGTTTGTGACACCTGGCAGGTCTTCAGGGGCCGAGGGAGGGTAGCAGAAGCCTGACTCGAGAGCCGAATCATAGGCTGAGCGGCCTCCATCCTCCCCCAGGTTGCTGTTGACATCGTATGCATCCTCCTGCCGGATGTTGGCCGAGTCAATGAGCTGAGGTGGTTGCTGAATTGTGTTTCCCATGATCCCTTGCATGAAAGAGAAGGAGAAATCCATTGTTCTGCTGCAGCATCCTTAACTTTCCCTTTTTCTTTCAGGGCCTGGGAAGGAAAACATGAACCAAAGAAATTAAGTTAAATTCTTAAATTTTAATGGAATGTCCCTGGTGTTATTGTATAAATACATCAGTTAAACTCATCAATTTCCAAACACGTTTTTCTAGGCTTCTTGTGACATCTTGAAATGGTGTTGGAAATTGTATTCAGTAACATCAAAACATCTAAAATGGCTGAAAAGTGTTGAATTCATTGATGTAATCAACCTAGAAGAGGGTAAAATTATGAAAAATGAATGTTTTGCTGCCAAATGTCAGGTGCTTCTCACAGCAGACTGCAGGTGCATACAAGATCTCCCTGTCTGAACAGCTCTGACGATAAGTGTGTGTTCAGCTGGCTTTACCATGTCACCGATGGCAAAATCAAACTGGCAAAATCTGGGCTGCTTCTCATGTTTAAAAAAATCTTCCAGGCAAATCTTCATGCTGGATTTATAGGAAAATATATTTTTCTCTAAATTCCATTTCAGAGCATCTTATGACAAAAAGGCACTCTTTTGACTTTCAAATATAATGAAATAACAATGAAAAAGTTCATTTTAAATGTCTCTTAAATGTGACAAGCTGTTTTTTGTGATGATCTTCCCCTACATTTCATTCACTAAAGAGGAAAATAAACCTTAGTACGACACAAAAGTCTTAGGCAGGCAAAGAAAATTATTAAAGCCATTTATCGGGGCAGTACATGTACTATATTTGTTCAGAAAAGAAACATTATTTGTACATATTCAAATGTTAAATCAACGCAAAAATAATTTCTTTTGTTCTCCCAGATGTTACTGATATCTTCCTGGACAGCAAGAAGAACACTCAAACGTCTCCTCGAGACCCCAGCCATTCCACATTTTTGCTACATTTCACCAGCAGCTCATTTAACTAGTGAACTTCATTAGCTAATTTACTTTATGAGGTACTGATTAGCCAAATAAGGTGTCTTCATAGTTCAGCTCAACAAGTACATGATTATTGTTTGGTAAATGTCAATACTGGGGTTGACGAGAAGTTTTGAAATATGTAAACTGGTACACTTTGTCAAACTTAGAGTCATTATATTTATGCTGGGATAAAAAGAATCTAAACATTTTCTTTGCCTGCCTGAGATTCTTGCACAGTACTACTTTGGCAAACAATTACAACAAACAAGAACAACATTTCAGGATATTTTTCAAACTGGCATATAAATAAATTGAAAATGATGTGAACTTCATTTGGGTATAATAAAAAGCAGCATAATCATAATAGCTGTGCATTTATACAATATTATGTTCTTGCTTGATAGTGCTACACTGCGCTTTAAAAAAAACAAAAGCCTTTCCTCTGCAATAACTAAGCTGATCCAAAATTAATTTTGATCATTTTTGTCCAAACAGCTGTGGGCCTGTGTAAAAGCTAATTGACAACACTTTGAACACTTGCTCCAACTCTATGGCCTCTATTTTGACGATCTAACACAAAGCGTAAATCGCAAGGCGCAAGTAACATTTATGTCCACATCCATTTTGCTATTTTGACGGCGGATGAAACAGACTTCATGCCACCGCAAGGCACCAAAAGATTGTCCTAACTCTCTTAATTATTCAGAGGTGTGTTTTGTGCATAACATGCAACAAACAAATCAGAATGGCACACCACCTCACATTTAAAAGATAGGGGCGCATGAGCTATGGTGGATTGATATTATAATGGCATGTTTACCTGGCAGACCAGATTGGTTTTCGGCCGAGGAAACAGACATGCTTGTTTGCAAAGTGAAAATGCGCGAGCACATGATTTACGGGAGCACCACTGTTCCACCTAAGCTTTTCGAGGTGAAGCAGGCGTGGGAATATGGAGAGAAATTTGTCTCAGAATGATTCATTTTGGGACAAATTTCTCCCCATAAGTTGTACTCTATAATAAAACGTATATGAAATAAAATAACAAAAAACCATTAGTGCACTTTGAGCACATACCTGTGTCCGTAACGAGCGGCATGCACCCGCACATTTCTAAAACGCGCCCCCTAAATATCATTTAATAATACACCACTGACTTTAGATGTGGTTTTTGTTGGTCAAAAGTGCAAAGTCATTTCACTGCCTTAAAATAGCAACGCACCAACAATGCGCCCAGCCACACCTCGTTTAAAAAACACCACGTGCGCAAAATCATTTGTTATTTTGAAAATGTGCGCACTTGGCATGAAAATGAGTAATGCGCTGGCATGAAACTAGCAAAACCACTTTGCGTCGACCTTTCTGCTATTGCAAAATAGGGCCCTTTGACTTGTTTTGTCAGTGTTTCTGACTTGACTGATACCTGACGTTGCTGTCTGATTTTGATGTTTATCACTAAAAATCAGTCAGATGTATTGCTTGTGTTACAAGGTAGAGTAGGAGTACATGCAACTAGGGTTGCAAAATTCTGGGAATTTTCAAAGTTGGAAACTTTCCATGGGAATTAATGGGAATAAACTGGAAATCTGCAAACTTGCAGGTTAGCCTATAACAGGGAACTTTAAATGTAGTTGAAAAAACAACATCTTGCAGCATAATCTTGGTTAAAACAAAATGTTTATATTTATGTTTGTATATTCCCCAGCTTAACTTCCCATGGAAATTTTCAGCTCCTTTGCAACCCAACATACAAAACTTTTGGTCAGAAATAAAATATACATTTTGTTACAATTTTCTTAAGATGTATTTCTAACAAACAAAGATCAAAATCAACACAGGATCAAAGTTATTGCAAAAATAAAAAAGGTTTTTTTTTTTTAACACATTGTATATACAAATGAAATACCTAAACTTAAGTTTTTTGTTTTTTTTTACAAAAAACAGACCTCCACAAAGTCAAGACAGAGCAATAAACATGCATATCAGACACCATGACAAGCAGGTTGTAGAAAAGGCCCTCAGTCTTCTAGAACCTTCCAGAAAGTAGGTAGAATGTTGGGTTCTATTTCCCTCGTTAAGG
>JAACJT020000034.1:11143152-11178331 GCA_009936485.2 Gymnarchus niloticus
CCTCTCATTCGGAACAGAGCCACAATGGGGTCTGGGGGAGGACTGTCCGGTGCGAGAGCCCTGCCAGGACCCGGGCCCTCCCCCCCCCCCCTGCAGGCTGTTACCTCAATACAAACCCCCCCCCCCCCCCACAGAGATGCTGCAAACACACCAGATTTCGTGTGGGTTCTCTAAGATCTGCTAAGAATGGTGAAACAGCACACTCCTTTCTAAATCTCCCCAATTTAATCTTAATAAATTAATCGAATTCGTTCAATTTATAAATTAAGGACATCTTGGTGGCATCTTGCTCACATAAAATAATCAGATATACTTTCCTGATTTACCTTTATATTCCAGATGTTCTAAACTGATCTGAGACATTTCGGCAGCATTAAAACACACATACCACGCTGAGCTGATCCTATGTTCCAATTAAAGAAATGCAATCTGAAGTGTGACATCGTAATACAACAGATCCAATCATTCTGGGCACAAACAAGCAGCATCCCTCATGTGCCAACACTGTAGCGGAGCTAAATACGTGTTGATACTGTCCACTGCTTAAAGCATTAACACTTCTCACAAATAAATAAGCCTTTGAAAAGAAAATCCAATTCAGTTCATGACTAAAAGCAAGTCTTTGGCTTTTCTTAAAACATATTCCACTCTGCTCAACTTCAGTTAACTCAGCGGGTGGCTATAAATATACAATCCATAAGGATTTATCTTAAATTTGGAGCCCGAGTCACGTCACTTTAAAGCCTCCACGTCCATAACTAATGTACACACACGGACCACACATGCACTACAGCCACACACTTCACATCATGTCAGTCTTCCATGTTTACCATACCACCGCTTCCTCAGAAAACTACTCCAAACTGCCCGAAACAACCATCCACACCGGAGCCATGCAACCCCAAGATCACAGCAGCAGTGTGTCCCGTTAATACCGGCAGAATAAAATAATCCACGTCCCCCCGGTAGCTGCTACTCGGTCCCCGAATAGGCAGCCGAGAAGCCGAAGAGCTGCCCAGTGTCCCCCCAACATGGCTGCCCGTGTCCCTTTAAATCGAACCGGCCAGATTACACCAAAAAAAAAAGGGGGGAACAAAAAAAAAAAAAAACACGACGACGAGCCGTCAAGTAAAACAGCCAACGCTGGATTCGACGATGCGGCTACTGTAATGGACAAGGGGTGGGAGAGAAAGAGGAAAAGACGAGAGTAAAATGAAAACGGCAATACCTTCAGCGAGTTCCATTCTAAACATACGGCCGATATGAGAGCCTCAGCTACAACAAAAGCGGGCAGAATATCAGCTAGGCCTCTTCTCCAGCCAACTGCATTTACTCAATAAAAAAAAAAACGAGAGGGCTACTTCAGGGTGAGCTTTCAATCCCCATGGCTTTTTTTTTTTTTTTTTTTTTAAGTTGGAACGTTGGAGGGGTTTTATATTTTGTCCTAACGTTGGTGTGAAATGTAAGGAGAAAAAAAAAATCCACCCCCCATCGATTTTAACGTTACTATCCGCTGCTCTCCCTCTGGCTGTAACAAAAGCTCCCTGCTTCGGGCCCTGTGTCTACGATCAGCGCCAAAATCACAAGCTCCCGATTGGCCGGGGTGCACAAACCGAAGGGAAAGCCGGGAAATGTCGTCTCTTAAAGCAGCCTGGCGGCTTGAAGGGAACGTCGGGAAATGTAGTCTCTTAAAGCGATATTTCATAGAACCTCGCACGTACGCATCTCAGCTGCCTTTGCGCGCGCTGTAACAGAAAGGATGCCGGAAAGAATTGATTTGTGGAAGACTGCAGATTTCTTAACTAACATTTTAATCTCACTTAAGGCAAATGCAATCGTCCAATGTAGTGTCCGAAAATAAATTTTAATAATTATATATGTGGCAAACGGCTCATTTTGAATATCTATTCAAAGCTATAATATATACAGTCGTGTAAATTAACAAGTCGAGAATGTAATACTATGTGAAGAATTGCACGTAACAGTGAAACTTATAAAAATGCATTGACCGTCAATTTGAACAGGTTTAAGCTGTAAATGTGCGCTAAAAATCTGATAGTCTTTTAAATAGGCTGATGCATAGAGATCAATTACAAATACAAGGCAAATGCAATACATGGACTGCCACACCTGCATACAGCAGGCATTATGAAACTGCAGGAATGATATTATGCAGTCCTCATGTGACACATCAATATGTGACACATCGGCAGAGTCACATTATATAAAATTCATTAATCAATCTATTCAGATGAAGACTGCGAGCCTTGACAGCTGGTGCATTAAATGTGTTGCGATATTTTTCACTATGTGACTGAGTATAGTTAAATATTGTATGATTTTATTGGCAATTGTTTAGTTTCCATTTGTTTAATGATTTTATGGCACTTGTACATATCTGGATCCTGAATGGGATTCGGATATTGGTTTAATGCAGTGCTTAATAAAGTGTGATGTTAGCATATGGTCTATATAGTGTTTACAACGTATAGATTAGTAAAACACAGCAGTATCATAGTTGGCACAGCTGACAGCACGGTTTTCTTAGGCATTAGTTCTTGTGGGTTTGAAACTTGGCTACAGCTAAGTGTGTTTGTATTTGCGTGTTTTCCCTCTGAACAGGCTTTTTCTCCTACTCTGAAGACGTTCCAAACAATGAGTGGGTGAGTGTAAGTCCCTTGATGCCATGAGAGTTGTAAAACCTACATTGTCTTATCCTTTCCTAGAAGTCAAAAAGTGTTGCAAAAATCTCCAAGAAATGCCATTATTTGATTGTTACCTATGCCACTTCATCCACCAACCCTAAAAAAAGCATTTATAACGTGTGTTCACAAAATGTGGCAAACTGATTATGTTTCCTTCAGGAAAATTATTTAAAAAATAATTTATTCCTAATTATGATATATAACAGTCATTTAATCTTAAAAAAAAACATTCAGATTGTGGCTTTACCTTCTATGATTTGAATCCATCCAAATCGGCACAACTCAAATTAGACAATATTTTATTAAAAATAGACTTTGAACTAATAATGTACTTTGTTGTACATTGTTACAGCCAATGGAGAATATTTGGCCAAATTTATATTTGATATACGTTTTTAAATAAATTAAGCAACTGAAGAAACAACTAGCTATGTGTTTTTTAAAAAATATATACTTCCCAAAATCATGAACACGAATAATTTAGATATATTAATATGTCAGATTGTAATCACTAGTGAATAAATAGATTAACAAAGTTTAGTTAGGCCAGTTGTTTTATTTTCAGAACATACACAGAAAGGCCTGAGTTAATGGATCTGATGGACATTTGTTGTACAGTAGGTGGCAGTGCCAGTCCCTTTACCGATTTTAAAAAAAAAACATTATGAAGATGCAAACTTACCTGTTTATGAGAATGTAAGAGCTGGTACAGTTTAAAAACCAACGAAATATATTAGCCAGTTGGTCTGGTGTTTTCAGTAGACAGTATTACGTGAAGAAAGAGTGCATCAATTCTTCATAAATGGGCTCTGCATTTCAACGATGATATCAGCATCATGAACTCAGGACCTCAATCAGACAAAGCGAGAGACATCAAATGTGAGATGGGGCCACCAGAACATGCTCTGGGGGAGCCACATGAGCACCCCAGTGGTCTACCAAGACCGAGGCGTGGGCTAAGTTGAGTTTGCTGCACTTGTCTCACCAGGGTCTCCCCCTCTGAGCAGAGTAGCATTGCTATTCTGGTTAGAGGGTGAACCGGGAACAGTCACCTGAATGCTGGGCTCAGACTGTCAAGAGAGTGCTTTGGTCATGGTATTCTTGGACCCGGGCTGATATGTGATGTAGGAGTTGAAGAACAGAACCTACAGGGTCTGACATGGGTTCAACTGCTTGGTGTTCCAGATCACCAGCAGGCTCCAATGATCCATCCAGGCCTGAAACAACTGCTTACCCTCCTCCCTCCACTGCGAGGGGACCACAGCAGCTCCCAGACCTGAGGTGTCAGGCTCCATGATGAAGGGGTGTTCATGGTTGGGATGGCACAGGATGGGTGCAGAGGTGAAGAGACACTTGAGCTGGTCAAAAGCTCTCACTATCTCCTCCAGTGGTAGTGGTATCTCATGTGGATGAGCTGGGTGACTGGGCTGGCAACCATGCTGTAATTCCTAATGAAATGTCGGTTACGGTTGAAAACCCCAAAAAACACTGGAGCTGCTTCATAATGGTGGGTCAGGGCCAGTTTTGTACAGTGGAGACCTTGGTAGGGTCCATGGTAATATCATAAGAGGACACTACTTATCCTAGGAATGGTTATGGTACTGGTATGGAAAAGACACTTCTTAAGCTTACAAAGTAGACCATGGGGAAGAAGATATGGCAGAATGGAGAATAGAAAACATGAACAGGCAGAGAATGGGAAAAAATATCCAAATGTACGAACCAGTTTATATACTTATGGAGGATGTTGTTTATAAATGACTGAAAGATGGCCGGACCGTTCTCCAAACCGAAAAGCATAACGCGGTATTCATATTGGACACTAGGTGTGATAAACACGGTTTTCCATTTGTCCCCATCCCTGGACTGAATCTCACAGTAAGTGTTTCAGAGATCAGATTGCCCTGCAGTGTCTCAATGGCAGTGGTCATGAGTGGAAGGGGGTACCGGTTCTTAATGGTGATAATGCTCAACCCACAGTAATCAATGAACGGTTATACGCTGCTGGAAAAGACGATGGTCAGATGTGTCCAATATGTAAGGTTTCTGTGACATATTCCTCCGATCCCATCTGCTCTGGCTTGGAAAGTGGGTAAAGACAGCCTTAGGGAGGAGCTGTGCCCAGGAGAAGGTTGATGGCATAGTCATGAATTAGAGTTAGAGTTGATGTAACGTTATATAGTAATATCAAAATTTATCAAAACTGAAGACTTAAGTGGAAATTTCAGCCTGGTTGATGTCAAGGTTGTGAACATAACACACAGGATTTGCTGGAAAAAAAGACTCAGTTTCTGAGGTTTACCGAGCAATTTTTACATTCTTTGTGAAGCTGCTAACATATAAATCCTTCTATCTTCTGACTGCTTATCCTGGTCACGGTCATAGCTGACAAGTTTGGGCTACACCCTGGAAGAGATGCCAGTACAGTAAACACACAGACAGTATTTATGTGTATATATATATACATACACATCCCAACATGAAGCCCAAAGTTACTTAGGCTTTAGTTCCCAACCATCAAGCATCAGCACCCTCAGCTGACTAAAATTATTATGGCAAGTCTTGCAATGACTGAAACTAAAATATTTCCTAGCTATAATAATAATCTAAGCAGATGTGATCCTGCTGATGTCCTTATACATATTAACTGCATTTTCGCTATGCTAGGCTTAAACTGTCAGTGGCATCTGACCAGTTAAGGGTAAGTATAGATAACTGATGAGCAAAGCTATTCCAAACAAGAAAAAAAAACTAATTGTATAAAAACGGTGTCACAGCATAGGAGGACAAGTAACAGACAGAACAGTGTCACGTCACAGGGGAACACAGCGCAGGCAGAACACATACGGAAGTGTAACACAGAGAGACACTGAACACAGGGATCGACAGCGCAGAACTACACTCAGGAGGAGTTCTGACAACGGCAAGAGGAGCACTGGAAAAGACGTGACTCCCAAAAAGGCACCTAGGATCGGTTTGGCTCATTGAGGACAGGCTTGGAACAACATGATTAGGGAACAGAGCAGAAAGGACAGACACGACATGCCAGAGAGACAGACCAAGATGTTGGGAGACTACAGGGAACCAGAACTTGACATAGAGGTAAACACAGATGCAGGAGCAATGTTCCAGGGGGATGCAGGTGCACTAGAACAGAGGAACCAGGAAGGGCACAAAGGCCCCAGAGCAGGGACCGGAGTGGATGTCCAACCATATGCTGAATACCCATAGACCAGATCACCTTTACCTCCATTGACTGGGCCACTGTCAGATATAATTAATTTTCCCTAAAGATTTAGCCGTCATTACACTGAACAACCGCTTGGTGACGTATGCGCTACCTTGCCACCGGTCTCGTGCATTGCTCTTAAAGCGCACTTGTTCGTCCTGCATTTCCGTAAGGCTTCGCGAAAACGCGCACAGAAAAAAGGAGCGCAGCATCCACAACGCGCAAACAGCCCTGCCATAGCACAGCCCTTTAAATTAAGCTCGTTTCCCCTCTGGTCATCCATAGCCACTAAACCGAGGCATTGTTTGCTGACGACTTATCTCAAGCTGATTATTCAAGCGTTTCTATTCACAGACGTCGCCTTTAATCTAAGCGGTCAAGGTAGGCTGTAAATCTTCAAAATTACTCACACCTTATTTGTATTATTTTTATTTGTTTTATTTGGTTTCTGTTTTGTTGCATCAGTCGCGCTGCAATTACATGGATTTATCTGATGTTGACGTGCGTGTAACGGAGAAAATAGGCCGCTGTCTGAAATTCTGTTATAAATTGTCTCAAGAAGTGTTCTGTATGATAAACCGCTTAATATAATAAAAACGGAATGGCGTATCAGCCAGACGTGGTTGTTACAGTTTCACTTCGTATCGGCTAAGGCTCTACATTGTATTAAGTAGTTGTGGGTGATTTTTCTTTATAATAAGGGCTGTCTGGTTTTCTGCGTTCACGACGACGGGTGTCATTGCCGGTTATCGCCATCTTAAATAGGAGAGCAGAGCTATTTTTGACGCCGGCCGGGTTTGCAGGAGACTGACGCCCAATGTGGTGTTTTTACGGAGGACACTGACGCGCACCGACCGGGAAAATGGTCTGTCTTCATCGGCCGGGAAGAGGATGAGGATGAGGATGGTGTGTCCGCAAATTCCTGCGTTTTCACACGAGCGTCAAATTATTTATTACACACACGCCTACGGATTACAAACACGGGCTCTCATTTAAAATTAAGCGCATTCTCCATATTGTCGATTGCACAGTCCAGTGTTTAACAAGGGCGATTTATTTCTACGCCTAGAATAAGAGGTTCAGTCACCGGGGTTTGTTTAGGGAAAGGCGCGATACAGGCGCTGTGAGAAATTCCCATCAACAAACTGGAGGAGCATTGAAGCAATTTTCTCTTCCTTTTTGGTCCTGTATTTTGTTTATGTTCGTCTTTAGCCGTTAAATTAAAACTGTTAATTCGTATGGACGCGATAGTGATGCTACGGTGCAAGAAAGACTCTTAATAGCACCAGCTTTCGACACGACTGCGTTTACACGCTATTCAGAAAGCAAACGGAACACGGTGACAGTACACACACAGCGCATACGCAGATACACAATAACTACAACACTCTTACAACACATGACAACACAGAACAACAATACAGAAGCCTATTTACAAGGCTTTTAAAGAAGTAGATCTGTATACAACAAGCCCGATGCATGCTGGGGCGTAGCCCGGCTCACACCGCCACGATACGGTTAATTCGATTTAATGGGAGGAATAACTAGCGGAGGTTACAGAAATATATTTTCGATTGTTCTTCGGACTCCTAAGCACATATCTAAAGGCGTTGCATACAATATGGGCTTATTTAACATCAAATGTACTTAGTTTATCCGTTTCATTTATCAAAAATATCATAATATGATAATGGCCGAAACGACCAAAATACATAATTTTTGAGAACCTTAGGTCTTGACTCTTTGTGGTTTTACTGTTTCATTGTGAAAATTACTATATCATGGGATATTTTGTTAATAAACTAGTAATCAAGCCTGACGTTTATACTGGTTTAAAAGGTGAATGTATGCAGTCTTATCCTTCTAGGTGTGTTGAGAAAAGCTCTTCCATATGCAATAGGTAGTTTCTAAGTGGTGGTATTCCTGGAAGGCCTTTAAGTGATTTTGTCTTTGCCCTTGCAGCACAGTGATGAGGCTTCTCTGGAACCTGCTCATTGTGTCTCTGCTCCTCCTGCTGTTGCAAAGTCACCTCAGCTGGGCAAAGCGTGGAGGTGGTGGGGGCTTTAGCTTTGGCAAAAAAACATCTTCAAGCAAAGGCAACACAGGAGGGTCACGCAAGCCGGGCTATGGGACACACACTCAGTCTGGACAGTATCCTAGGCAGCCACAGGGCACAAATCAAAATCCTGCGGGTGGTTACCCAGGAGCGGCTGGTTACCCAGGAGCGGGTGGGTACCCTAACCAGTATCCAGCAAGAGGGGGTGTTAATTCTGGAGGGTACCCAGCGGCGGGAGGATACCCAGCGGCGGGAGGATACCCAGCGGCGGGAGGATACCCAGCGGCTGGAGGATACCCAGCGGCGGGAGGATACCCGGCAAGAGGAGGAATGAATCTTGGAGGTTATCCAAACCAGTATGGAGGAGGAGTCTATCCTGGGGGAGCAGCTTACCCTGGAGGTTACCCTAACAGGGCAGCTCCAGGGTGGGGACAGCAAGGTGGTTTCCCTGGGGGTTATCCAGCAGGAGGTGGAGGGTACCCCAACTGGAATCCTAACAATCAAATCCTGAGTCCACGCTATGGTGGAGGGTACGGTGGAGGCTATGGTATGGGAGGCTCACCGTTTTCTCGTGCGGTGAATGGCATGGGAATGGCTCCCTCTATGAAATCCAAGGGATTTGGCAGGAATGCAGCCATGGCAGCGGGTGTTGGAGCATTGGCTGGCATGGCAGTAGGCTACGGCTTGGGGCGTTTTCCGCGCCCTCACTTCCAATTCCACAGCCCCATGGAGGAGTACTACTACAATCAGTACATGTATCGCCGCTATGGCAGAGTTTCCACCGATGAGAACGATTACGGCCGTGACTACCAATTCAAGCCCCCTCCGCAATCGTATGACAACTACATGGATTCCTGTATGAAAAGGACTGACTTGCTACAGGGGCTGAACTCTCAGGATGACACGGATGCACCAGGGGACGCTCGGAACGATGGGACTGGCGGCGGTGGCACCATAGAAACCACAGGTGACCGCTTCGCCAGCAGTAACTCCTCGGATGACACCAGGAACACGACATCCACGCAAAGGCCGCAAACCCCAGCAAGTAGGCTCCCCACGGTTCCTGAAACTCCGCCGGCCAAAGAGGGCGACGATACGGTGAGCATCCTGGATATCGGCTACCCAGAGCTGATAGAGCAGCTGAAAGCGCGCCGCTGCGTGGAGCTCTACGTTGTCTACTCGGAACGCTACCTGGAAAAGCAAACGGCAGAACGCAGCGACACCAGTGGTGGAAGGGAGCTACGGTGCCCCCTGAGCCCAGCACTGCTGGTGCTTCTTACCGGCGCTGTCGGGTTCCTGGCCAACCATCCTATACTGCCGTGATGCATGCATTGTATAGCTACCAGGGAAGAGCTCACCCATCCATGTTCCAGGAAGCCTGAGGTGTATAGTAATGCCGTTGAGGACGAGGCCCTCTCACAGCTTCTGCGACTGAATGTGAGAATGTAGTTTTTGATGACGTCTCCTTTCATTTTGGTTCTTCTGTATTTTGTGTTTCATTCACATATACCAATACTCATAATGTGCTGGAGTTAGCAATGACAAACATTATGGGGCAATGTTTATATCACTGGATAAATACTAACGTGTTCTTGTGTGTACGTGTCTAATTAGTTATTACATAACTAGTCAGAAGATTACCATTATAAGGGATCCAGTTATTAAATAATTTGATTTCTAGGTAAATTTGATCCATCAAAATAATTAAATCTCCTCATGCTAACGGGCATGTGACCTGGATGGCTTTTTGGCAGACACTGAAAGATGCCTTTTACGCATAGGCAGGAATTAATTAATTCCAACCTGCAAGGTGATCAGTTGCTGTGGACATAACACTCTTTTGCACTTCTTGTTTCTGTTGCTATCAGATTTAGAATGAATGTGCTGAGTCAGAGCAAGTATGTACAAAAATATCTAATGTATGATGCATGGTAGCCCCAGCATCAAGCTGATTCTCTAGTGATATTGGTACTGTACCATTAATAATGAGCTGGACTGGTGGGGGTAATTTTGAGTTGATACAAAGTCTGAATACAAGATTTCAGGGATGTTAAAGTACAGCTATACAATGTAATATGAATAATAAAACAAACAAAATGATCTTTACTATGACACTAGTTCCCAAAGGCAGCTGAATTGTCACTCTGGGGACCTACAAGTAGACTACTTATAATCAGATACAAGCTGGTCCTCCAGCTCAATAGGCAGAGGTTCTTCTTTGTGATGCCATCTTCTCAATCACAGCAAGACATATGAAAAAAGTTGGATTGGAAGACGAATGCAAGGAACCGAATATAATTAAGAAAATCACAAATTCATCGTACTTGCAGACAGAATACAAATTTGTTCCTTTTTGTGTGTGCTTTGATTTTAACATATTTAATTTAAGCTTTAATATACGATGCATGGATGAAATACATGTGCAATATGTATTTGGTAAACATGCTCAACTATATCAGCATGTTTCAAAAAGCCATTATGGTCAACCGATAACCTTGGCATCTTTGCACGCATCTTTTTTTTCCTCCTGTCCTGACACTTCCTTATTTGCCCAGGAAGTCAGCTGCTTCAATCCTATTGGGTCAGACCTTCCCATTTCCAAGGGTTCTACATCCAAGTGTGGCAGGCTTGTAATGCATTATTTGTATACAGCTGATTTACTGGGTCGAGAATGTGAATGCAGCCACTCTATTTCAGAGAGTCTATTCCATCAATGTTCATTAGCTTCGGTCCTGTAGAATCCTCCTCTGAAAAATTCATCCTGGTGATAAATTTTAACAGTATATCTTTGATTCACACATAAATTCACACATTAAGAACACCATTTCTCTGATGATTGTAGATTTAAAACAATCACACATTAAAAAGGTAAGCAAAATCCCACATTTATACTTGCACTAAATACTCCTTAAAAGGCCTGTATATACTGAAGCTGTATTATACTTTTTACGTCCTGTTTGTGCAAATATGTATAACCTTTTACCTATGATCTGCATTATCTGAAAGAGTACCTTCATCTTACTTCTTCATAGACTAAATAAAGTTCTTGTGACTTTTACAACCATTATCTTGACTATAGTTTCCCTAAACTGCCACACCATCTGTCGCTTGTTTCTCTGTGTTCATTCCCCAAACATTTTTTTGTCTGTTATTTAAACATTGCACGTTTTTGTAAGTTTGAGGTGTGGCTCTCATAATGTGAAGCTAAGTCATCCATTTCACCTGTGCCTTATTACCAATCATATATAAACAGATTTCACTACATGCTGTAGTCCTTTGCATGACTCAGCACTTGTCTTGTGTTTCCTTTTGTGATGCTAAAATGTGTTTTGTTTCTTCACTACTGTTGCTGTTAATCCTTTATCCATCCCAACAGTACAATAAAGTCCCTATTCTTTCCTCTCATCCCTGTGTCACATGGTTCTGTTCATTATCTTTTCCAATTCAAACAAGCTAGCAGGAAAAGCAAGAAGGGTTTTCCTCCGTGGTTAACTATATACTGTGTGTGTGAAGTTCTAAATTTGCTTTTTAATATTATCGAAACTGAGAAAATAAATGTTAACCGCTCTTAAATGAATGCTCTAACAACCACAAGGGCTAACTCTAGTTCTGCATGTTTAGCCCATTTATACGTAGGTATATATTTGCATTTATAAGCGATTGGCACCTGTAGAATCTGGACAATGAGTAAAATTGTGGGGTAGCCAACTTGTCCATGAGACCATTGAAATAATATCCCCATTAACTGTCTAATAAATCATAGTAATGAGAATACAGAGGTGCAGTCTGATTAACACCCTTCAGTACAAAGCTTGAAATGAGGGCTTTGGCTACAGTAAACATTACTGGACGTGCAGTGGAGCGTTCTTCGCTACAGCTTTAAATATAAAACTTCTACATGATTCTACCTGCTTTAACTCTCATAATGTGTCCATATGGGCTGTCGCCTCTCAAAGCAGCTGTTACTAGGTAACAGGGTGGTCCCTTGTTATGTGTTTTATTTGACTCAGAATTTGACTTTCACCATGGTAAGCCACGACTGGGATAAGCGTAAGCATTATGAGGAATGCCTACAAGTTATTTGTACACCAAATGTGTGACAAGCAATAGTGAAACCTAAACTATACTGGCAGTATTACTTAGCCCACATTGTTTCCGGAAAACCTACTAATTTATTACTATTATAACTATTGATCTCCATTAACTCACTATAAGCCGCAAAGAAGATGAAGAGAAACTGAAAAGCAGGCTTGCCAGGTCCTGGCAAACATTCACCCAAAGTACCTCCCAAAAACTGAGCCAAAGATGTTGGTGGTAGCAGGCTTCTAACGATGGGGGGGGGGGGGGTCTCTTTGGACCTGTACAGATACAAGCACCACCGACCGACCGTTAGATTCTGTTAAATTAGCCAAGAGAAGCACAACCAACCTGAATGCAATTTAATTAACGATCTGCTGGAACTGACCAGGAAATCAGAATGCCTGATTAAGGCCCTGGCACTGGAGGTATAGCCCTGGCCATAAATGAATTAAAAACAATTTTTGATACAGACTTGCGAGTTTTTGTTGGTGATGCAGAAGCAGATTGCTAACGGTACGATATTGTGCAACGGCGAAATAACGCGAACCGCTCAGGGAAATTTCGCGCGATTTTGAATTGTAGGGTTTTTTTTTTGTAAATAAACCGTTTAATAACTCACCGGTTTCGCGTTTAGGTTGTTCCACTGGTTTGTATCGTGCGATGCTGACAGACAGAGATCCTCTTTTAATCTATTTTTAAAAGTCTGCGCCCCACAGCTTAACGATATTGGCGCACGTACAACTACGAAGTACTAGAACTTCTTTTCCACCATTGAAACATGTAGTGTCTTGTTTATGAAGTGAAGTTAGTATGCTAAACTTTCTTGTTGACAAACCAGCTCATGGGCGATGTGTTCATGTCGGACCAGGTTTCGTAAGCCCCTAAACCAGGGGTGTCCAGTCTTATCCGCAAAGGGCCAGTGTGGGTGGAGGTTTTCATTACAACCAAGCGGAAGCCACTTCTGAGTTCACTGAAATCCAAGATCAACTGATTAAACAGTTGGAATCAGGTGTGGCTCTTGCTTGGTTGGAATGAAAACCTGCAGACACCCCTGTGGCTTAAACTAACCCAATTTAAATACCTTGTACATGATTGTGTCTGTAATTGCATTTCCCCCTTCATCTGAATGATTATGGCTGTTAGATATAGACTTGTCAGTCTTTATTAAGTTAACATCAGCAGTTTATGTGAATATTTGTTTGAGGGTGTATGGCATGTTATTTATACATATTTTCTTTGACTAAACATAGCAACAGCATGTGAAATCCCTATCAAGCTAAATATTTTATTTCACTATTAAATAATGTACATAACTGTGATCTGGATAACTATCCATCATTTCTGTACTGTACAGCTGACATTTACTGTAATTATGTTCTATTTTTGAAGGATTCTCAATTTACTTTGTACTCAATTGCTGCTAGACCAACAATGCAGAGGACTACTAGTCATTAATTATTTGTGAAAAGGTATTTCCCTTCTCATTATAAAAATAAAATATGTAAAGGCACTCATTGATTGAAGAGGCAGCCTTGAGGTAGGGTTTACTATAGTAAACAGCAGTGTGGTAGCCTGATATATTGCTGTATTATGAAATGAAAAAGTTCAGAATGAAATGACCTTTTCTCCAGTATGATAAGAGAAGAAATAATGACAAGGAGACAAAAATTATGTTGCTTGCACACAATGTCATAGACATATTAGAGTCACTGACAAACATAATTAGGATTAACTACAAAGCCTTCTGACTGAGTACAATATATCTGTCTGGTAATGTTTGGGTAATCCTTACACAGGCAGACTATTTGCACTGTCTCTTGCAGTCACTCAAAAACACATCATATGACACAAGTCACAGAGACTGCTATTACTGACAGACCTGTACATGATTATGCACACCATGGGCTGATAATAATATTTCATTTTACTGGATATCACTATCACATTTAATCTTGATATTCTCTTTGTCCCTCTTAAATTACGTTACATGGACAGAATACAAATCAAATCTGTGCTATATATGTATGTGAAGATTGACGTATGTCGTTGCCATTAACTCAAATGCATGCTAAATTTATACAACTCAGTTGATTATGAAAAGCAGAATTACTAATTATTAACACACCATGATGAAAAATGAAAGGATGATCAGAACACAAATAATATTTTGACTAGGTCTTCCTGGCTCATTCTCCCAGGATGATGAAGACCACTGTACCCAGGATCGTGAAACTGTTGGGCATTGGGCCAGCACTGGAGTGCCCAGTCTGAAATTCTATATCTGTCGTATTGAAAAACTCCAGGTCATAGGCAGGGTCTTCAGGCTTTTGTTCAGAGGGATATGCTGCATTGGAGCCATATCGGTCATATCCACTGTAGCCAAAGTCGCTGTAGGCATACCGCGGTTGTCCCATAGAACTCAATCCATGGCCTAGCATTGCCCCGCCCAGAGCCCCTGCTGCTGCTGCACCTGCAATCTTAAGCCCTGAACTGGAGGACCCGCTTTTCTGCATGGGAAGGGCTCCAGCACTGTACCCTCCCTCATAACCTCGGCCATGCATGATTGGGTTCCCAGCTGCCATTCTTCCAGTGAAGCCCCGGCTTCTCCCTCCCCAGTTCAGGCCCCCCTTCCTCATCTGGACATGAGGACACAGGGATGCCATCAGCAGTGCCCACACCCACAGGAGGAAGAGTCTACGCTGGCCAATCATGTCTGGAGTTCTCTGCAGTGATATAAGTATGCAATTGATTTTTATGTGACAGAACCATTTATAAAAAAAAATCTACAAACTGTCTATCAAATACTGTTAGTCTTTAAATACAATGGCTAATCTCCTTCAGAGAACTGTTTTGGGTGACTTGGTGCCTAAAGAAACTACCTTATTTGATAAGTTTGCAAAATATATAAAGATGGTTTGACATATCTGTGATATAAAGGTATTTTTAAACACATGCATATAAATCAAATATCCTGTTTATATTGTTAATAAATATTCTTGCAAATGAAAATATTAGTTTTATTACTAACCCATCAGTGAAGGTGACCATTAGACTACGCTTGGCAGTCAGTACAGTTATTCAAAATTCACAACTGCAGTTTCAGTTAGCTAGATAATTTGAATATGGAAGAAATGTTTATAAATAATTTAAATAGTTCATGTAGTTCATGGCATTTAGTTTTTTAAATAGTTCAAATAGTTCAGTGGTTTCTGACATCAAGACCACCTCTGTGACTGTGAACCATAACCGAAACTGTGAACCAGGTTCCTCATTGCCTAGTTAACACTAAATACCGTTTCTATTTCTGCCAGGGTCTCAAGTTTCCTTGCATCAGGTTGCCAATGGACTGACATACAAGAAAAATATAACTCATGAATTATTTGTGAAAATTCATTCCTGTGCTATGGGGAAAAAAATAGTATCATTTTAATATGAATGCAATCCTGCATTGTGTAATGATTTATATTTGAATTTACATTTTTGGTCATATCAGTGAATACCTGCTTGAACAGGCTGCTTTGGAGCAGAGTTCACTGTATTTGAGGAAGGAAACTTAATCTTCTGGTATATTTTAATTATTTGAAAACATCCAGGATGATAATACCTTACTCCGGCCAAAATATGCTGTGAGAAAAAATGTAATGCTAAGGATACAGGAATTCTAAAACCGTACCACATATATTGTGGTCACTGATGAACATAATTAGGATTAACTTTAAAGCCTTTTGATCAAGTACAATATATCTGTCTGGCAATGTTTGGCTCATCCTTACACAGCCAGATTATTTACACAGTCTCTCACACTCACTAGAAAACTCACTGCATGGCTGGAGTCAGAAAGATTGGTGTTACTGACAGAAGTACTTTGTTACATTTAATCTTTAAAATCTCTTTCTCTTTTTTTAAACAAGGCCATATACACATCAAAAACAGATATGCAATACAGCTGCATTTATGTACATTGATGTAAAATCTTATGTTTCTAATAATCAAATATAGTTGCTAAATTTTACATTTTATTCAAAAAAGACTAGACTACTGTTTACTAATTACACAGAGAAATGAGTAACTGTTCACAGAAATAACAGTTTGACTAAATTGTTTGGTCTATCAGGATTTGAAAAGCTTTGCATTTACCTGCTGTCAAAGTTGAGCTTCCCACGGATGGTGATGGTATTTGATTTACCTGTTCTAGTGTAAAAGAAGCTGGTTTAGTAGCTGTCTCATAACGAGGTAGCCAATGTCAAAACAGGAGGTGTGACCTGTTGTGTTTAATTCAGCAGCATTAACCACCCCTCTTCCCATAGGCAACAATGACACAAGTCCTAACCATTCTTTTATTGTCAATGTGCATACGGTCCTCTAGTAGGCAAATTCAGTAACTCACCTACCCCTGCTGCCCTCTCATGTTAAAATACACACCATCTAATAAAAACAAACAAATCATGCTTATTCTCTTTTAGCAGCATGGAATAAGGAAAAATCCAAGATCTTTTATTAAATAATCATTTTAATCAAAAAAGCCCGTTTCAGAATGCTCACATAAACCACTAAATTTTGAAGAATTTTCAGTTATCCTGGCCCTTTAAGCACACATAATCACATGCACACAACTGCAAGTGGAGTAATTCAACTCTGATATTATGAAGTTGCATTTGATTTCGTAGTAAATCCACAGAAACATGCACAAACTCCATCTGAAGCTTCACTGGGACATCAGAGTTGGTGTCATCTTGCAAGCTGGGCTCCTAATCAATAAGGCTATGTTACCTTCTGGTTTTGCCAAGTCAGATTTTATGTTACACCAAACATCATCATGTTCTCTCAAACTGACTTTGTGTTAGTTTAGGAGAAGCCTGTTAGAAGTGGCTAGATATGATAATTCTCAATTTAAATAAGTGATTTTGTGAATACTATTTGTGGATCAGAAAAATACCTAGGGGGCACTGTGGCTTCGCTCTTACTAGGTCATCAGTTCAATTCCCTCTCTGGAAGGTGGAGTTTGGATATTCTCCTCATGAATGCATGATTTTGCTCCCACAGTCCAAAGACACGTCGTTAGGTGAAATCCTGTTTTTGACCTGCTTATCACACGTGTAAGTACACTGTACTCAGTGCCACCCTTTTCCATACCCCTGCATAAGCGGGTATCGAAGATTGATGGACAAATTAATCAATCCCTTTTTAAATTGCTCAACTAATCAAAAATTGATCAATAAATTTCCAGTTGAAATACACACAATAATTCATTTTAGAAGGCAAAACAAATACAAACACAAGTAGCCATAGCTGTCTTACCCCTTAATATTACCGGTAACATGACTGGAATGCCGGTGATTTCATTGCAACATGATTTCAACAACCAACAGTTAAGTCATAGATTATTAATAATGATCTAACCTGGAACAGGCACCAGCATAGAAGATGGTTTGAGAAGCGGTAGGCTGAGCAACAATCCTCCTTTTGGCCAATTAGCACGTACAGCTTCATATCTTCTTTCTTTTGATACCCAAACGCTTCCTTGCACTAGTGGCCATGCAGACACACATTAATATATTCAGATTCATACAAGTGCAAGCAGGCACGCAGTCTTTCACTCCGGATCAACTCGATATAAAAATTTCAGGCCACGTGGAGGCATCATTCATTTCCCGTTATTCTTCAGAGGATGGACTTCTTCAAGAGAGCCTAGGTATATCCGTAAGGTGTGAGAACATCAAAGGAATTGTGCTTTTACAATGTTCCGCTCTGATGAAGGTATGGCGACACTTGATAATGCAAATGCATGACGCAAAAAGGCAAAATGCAAGGGGATTTCAGCAAAGAGCAGCAGAGCAGTCACCTCTTGAACATTGAAAGGGCAGCAGAAAATGACCCACATTCAAGACAGCGAGCCCAGTATTGAGAAATGACTGAACTAGGTGGTACGAAAGGACTACATTTGCTACCTTTTGCTTTTCTACATTCAGCAGATCAGAGGATATACAAAGGAAGATACAGAGATACTCTGGGGCGGCTGGATTATTCCAATGGCAGAGTAATGGTCTCAGCTGAGTACATGTCTTCAATAGGTTTATTAGGAGGAAAAAGGAAACTTCAGTAACCCACAGCGTACCTCACGCACGGTCAGTGGTTCAGACACAAATCGGCTTAGAAATTCATTTTTTCATATTCTTGCGAGTTCAAGTTGCCACCTGCCAGATGGACTGCCTTGACATGTTAGTGTCCATGGAAAGTGCTTGCAGTTACCATGACGGGACTCGTCACGTTCTATGGAGTGGGGGCACATCGCACTTCATAGGCAAACTAGGCCAGAATAGGCGGCTGACTGGTGGCAGTACTCTTTGTTATGATTCCTTTTCCACATCTTATTGGCTAATAGCCTTAGAAGACACTGGAAGGAAGTCCCACCTCCCCCTCAAGCAAAGGCTTGCCTACTTCCTTAGAGAAAGAGAACTAGATAGTTGGAGGGAGAAGGGTGTTGGGTAATAGATTTTAGTTGGAGAACTTTGTTATGACCTTTTGTTTGGTTTAAACTTTGGACTGGAATTAGGTTTGGAGTCTTGAAATTTTAAGAAACTTCTTGTCTTTGGTCATGTACTTTTATGTGTGCTGTGCTTGTTTGTCGTTTGTATGATCATTGTTTTCAAGTGACTAGTTTATTCTGTGTTCCCCTTTAGTCATTGTACCACATGATAGAGGTGAGGTCCACTTAAATGATGTTTTTGCTGTGTTTGCTTAGTGAGGGAGTTAGGAAGGTGAATGTTTCTATAGAAACATTTCTATAACATTTCTTCTGTTTTCTGTAGGATAATTCATCACGAGTCTTAAATGTCAGCTGCTATTTGCTTGTTGTTCTGGCACTAGTTCACCCTGAAGTTACTCGTTGTTGCAGGGTTTGATTTAAGAAAACCTGTGGTTGGACCAGATTTTTTGTTCAATGGCTCGTTTTTGCTTATAGCTTAGTACCCCTAGACACGTAAGGCTCATAGCATGGGACCAATGGACACAGATCAGAGGTAAGGGAACTGGGTGTGCAAATGAAAAGCTGGATGACCTGGGAAATATGGGTTTTGCATCCTGGGGGTGTTCAAATACAGGTGGTCCCCTCGGGTAAACACTGCAGCTGCTTTTCAATGATACAGCGCAGAGTGCTGTACCTGGAAAGGGGGATAAATTAAGGTGAACGCTTTAGAGAAAGGTAACATCACATTCACAACTAATTTATCATCTATTCAGGCAAGTGAATCAACATATACCTGACAATGTATATGACAAGGTCTTAATTGTAGCAGACAGAGACTGTACTGCCCAGCCTTAATGATGGGAAATGAGGCTTCAATACCAGAGGTGGGTGGAAGTATCCTGAACTAACCAATCAAAGCTGGTGCTAAATGAAGCCTCATAACCCATGGTGAGTGGGAGAATTCTGAACTAACCAGTCAATACTGGAGCCAAATGAGGCTTCAATACCCAAGGTGGGTGGGAATATCCTGAACTAGCCGGTTAATGTTGGTGCTAAACGAGGCTTCAAAACCCCTGGTGGGTGGGAATATCATGAACTAACCAATCAATTAACTGGTAGTTCAGGATACTCCCACCCACCATGTGTTTTGAAGCCTCACTTGATCCACGACTACTGCATGTTATGTCTTGCTAAATAAACACTGACACCTTAAGACATTATGGGTCCCCAATTTAAATTGCTTTGACTTGCAAGCATTGTTCTTCTGTCCAGTTTTCACATTTCACATTCAACCTAGTATGATTCAACTATATAGCTGCATATGTAACTGTGATTTTGTTACTCTAAGGTCCTTTTTCATGCGGCCTTTCTCCATCCTATACACATGCCGCGAGACAAACCTTGTGAGAGAGGAGAAGCCATACCTGGTCCTAAGTTTCTGCACCTCCCTGTCCTCTTCCTCTTTCAGTTTTGTAATGAAACTCTGCAGTACAGGCATCTCAAACTTAATGTACTGTGCCACCTAGTGGAAAAAAAATGTCAGTGCACTGTGTTAGGAAGTCGGGTCTTCAACATTCCGATTAAGGGTCTACCAGAAGGGAGGAGAGCAGGAAGCACTGAGAGGAAGAAACATGAAGTTAGTGGGCTCTTACATCATAGGTGACCTCTTGCCCTAGGTCTGACTCCATGAGGAAGATCCGGCTCACTTGTTCGCATGGGCCTTCCAGCACCCTAACCGCCAAAGGGTGGTCAGTGCGCTTTAACTTCATGCGCTCTGAGACCAACAGACACACACAGATCATTGTAATGTACACACGTGCACATTGAACACCTCACCAAACAGTGCGCCTGTGTGTGTGTCTGCATTTTCTCCCTCAAGTGCTGTCACTCCCGCCCACTTATACACACAACATTGTATAAATAGGCCTGTAACCATCGACATACAGTAGGCAAGCAGTCACATTTACATACACATGGTTAAGAAAAGACGTGTAGCTGTACATCCTCACACAGGGAGGCATGCATACTCACCGCCGCTGGTATGAACAAGATAGAGGACGAAGTCGTCAGGGCTGTTTTCAATCTTGAACTTGTTGAGCAGGACCCGTAGGACCTGGGGCGTGGTCATGCAACTGTTAATACGAACGTTGGTCACCGAGCCATAGGCAGGGGTGAAGACGGCCGTCTGGGGGAGGGAGGAGGGTTAGACGGCCATCCAGGCAAACATAAGCCTCTACATTGACTGGTCTATTAAGCTAAAGGGCACAGATAAAAGTTTTCGTGCATCTTCAATTTAGCATTCAGTTTTTCCTTTTTCAAATGCTGATGGAGGTCATTAGATGCAGCTTTACCTTGTGGTTGTAGTAATGCCCGTTGATGGAAAATCGGTGTCGCCGGATTTTCCGCAGGTCGCTAGGCGACCGACGGGTACCTCGCCTAAACACCCCCGCGTCACTTTTGGTCCTTAGAAGCTGGGAGGAACCCTCGTCATCTTCTCCTGATAAACACAGTGGGAAGAAGACGACAACAGAACTGAGCATGTAGGGATCAAAAAATTAATGGTGATAGGATGAACACTCGACCATTAGAAACATCAAATACAGTACATGGCCAAAAGCATGTGGGCACCAATTATTAGGGGTGTTCACAAAGTCTTGGATATGTCTAATTAAGCCATACTTGTTGCTGACACAGATGTATAGTTAGGCACACAGCCATGCAATGTCCAGCGACAAACACCAGCAGTGGATTGGGTCATGCTGAAGAGGTTAGCGACTTTCACATCACAGGGTGCCACCTTTTCATCAAGTGAGTATCATATGTCTGTCCTGGTTAACTTCATCTGAAGTGATTATGATGTGGAAACTTTTAAAAGCAACAACACTTCAGGTGTAATGTGGTAGGCCATACAAACAAAAGGGGACCTGATCACCCAACATCAATACCCAAACCCACTAATGCTGTTATGGCTGAATGGCAGCAAATCCCACCAACAGTATTACAACATCCAATGGAAAGCCTTCCTAGAAGTGTAGAGGCTATTGTAACAGCAGAGGTGGACCACCTTCCTATTTATGCTGTTGGTATGAGATATTTCACTGGCAGGTATCCACATACTTTCAGCCCAACTGGTTTGGATTTCAAACTATTTGTATCCAAAAAGACCCTCCTCTCCCAGTGGATTCTTTCTCACCCGTGTCTCTCTCCTCCTTCACCGTAGGGCTGTTTGATTGGTCCTCGCATGCTGTCACTGTAATGGTGGGTGGGGCTTGCTTGGAGCCCTCCTTACTGGCGACACACAACACGTTTCATTTCAGCCTGCTTTCTGCACTTGTCCTTGCTACACCCCAGTCTGGTTAGGCTAGTTAATTCCATCGCAGCTCCAGAGCGAAGGGATGACCCAAGTCCTGCCTTCTTTACTTCAGTGGCTTGCAGGTTTCAATGCATGCAGTCTCACATAGTGCAGCTTGCATCTTCCTAAATGCTACTTGGTAACAACTCTGAATTATCAAGGATTTCAAAGCACATGCCACATATGGTAAATAAAGAATCTTTACTGGTTCGTGGCCCTGCTGTTCACCAGCTGTTAGAAATCCCTGCAGACTGAGATTACCCCAGGCGACTAACTCACCCGATGGAACTAAACCTGGTCTGCATTCGCTGAACCCTCCACTATTCCACATGACAGGAACTGCAACCCCTCCCTACTTCAGGGCGTGGCTCATAGTGACATAAGTTGAGTGGAATTTTAATCACAGCTATAATTAAATGATTCGTTGTCCACTAACCACTGCTGCTGAGACATTTAGGGGCATTTGGTTGATTTGTGATTAAAGTATGGTAATATCCGCATTAAACAGAATCAAAAATCATTCTGCTTTTAAATGAAGATGAGGGCACCTGGAACACGTGTTTCTGCGATTAGCCACTCTCTGTTGAATTAATTATGAAGCTCAGCTGTTAATCAGTATGGGCCCAGAGAAACATTTCCTCAGGGGCCTTTAACAATGAATGCCCTATCACTAGTAAACTTTACAGCCATTCATGATGGAACCAGTCATTCTGAGCCAGAAATATCTGACCTTTGGTAGTTTCATCTCCAGTAAAATGAGCACTAACCTCTGCACGTCCAGGCTGCAACCTGAGTGCCAGGATGTGGAGGAAGGAGGAGGCCGGATCCGCTCGTTGTCGTCCTGCATCTGAAGCCTGATTGGTCTCCGCAGACCCCAGTAGATGTTGAGCAAACCCTCCACAATCAACTCCCCCTCCTCCTGCACCAACAGTGGCAAGGCACGCAGTTTTACCACCTTACTCGCATATTCAGCCTTTGGTGGGAGCTTGTGGTGGCTTATCAGAACATGCCTATCAAAATCTGAGTCGGTCAAACATGCTTTAAAAACAGCTCTGAAATCGCACACCCACACATGACAACACCCCCAGTTTTGCAAAATGAGAATCCACCTTTACACACCTCTGCACCCCTATGCACTCACTTGGAACCCTTCACACAGGTACTAAGCCCACAGAACATGGTGAATTATTGAGCATGGGCAACAAGGGTTAAATTAAGCAGCACCTGATCCCAGAAGGGCTGTTGGTGAGCAGTTTAAGCTGAGAGGAATGGTGGTGGTGGTTGTGGTGGGTGGAGAGGTAACATTAAATAGGAAGTTGATCTAGTGTTAGTGGGTAACAGACTACTCACGAGCAATCATACACCGAAAGACTTGGGATACTTAACCATCCAGGTCCTCTACCCAACTGTAGACATTCTTAAAGGAACAGCGCATCATTACACAGGTCGGGGCAGTGTCGGGCTCACCTCTCTGTGTCGGAGCTGAAGATTCTGCCCCTCGTAATACAGATTGTATGTCTTCAGGTGTGACAGCAGGGTACTCCTGCAGACAGATGCACGCCATTGCAGGCGAAATAATTTTGTTCTCTTCCACATACTGTGTATCCTAACTACCTCCCATTCAACAAACACCAGACGAACAAACATGTGAGAACCTCCCTGGGGAATTGCATTTAATGGCATGATTACAGTTAGCGATAATGAAACCAAAATGAAAACCAGATTGTCTGTAAAGTAGATAATGGGCACCGCTGTCAGTCCGTCCTTACTTGCTGACATATTTGTTCTCCCCAATCTGGACCTCGTCCTGCTCGTCACCCATCCTTACTGAGCTGGAAGACCATGGGTAGGGCTCTGGAGGGGCGAACAGAGGGGCTAGAGTGAGCACAGGAAGTGACACACTCTACTGGTTTCATGTTGCCTCATGATCCAAGGAGAGCCCCCCAAAACAACATCCCACACTATGCCTCACATGACACCATAAGGCCATGGCTTGCGAAAGCGGAGGACCGGAAGTCGGACGGATAGCGATGGCCACACGCTATCCAAGACACAAAGTTTGTACACAAACAGATTTGTAACTCAGCATTTGACTCAAGTTACGATCGGAAACCTCAACAGGTATAGGCACACAACTCTGGGGACGGTGGCTAATAGATTTTGTTGCCGGCCCTCTTCCAGCTGTCAGCGGCTCCATGGGGAACTCCCGGAAGGACCCGGAAAGCAGAGATAGGTGGAGGGCAGACCACCGCTAGTCCTCTTACATGAAATGTGTGGCAGACGTCTTTAGATCCTTCCCCAGAGCAGCTGTCCTGCTCAGAGTGTGTAGGACACAGAGCCTCCTTTACAACCGAAACAATCGCGTGGACACACACACACACACATACACACACACAAACGCGTGGATATGCACAGACAGACTAAACCAGGCAGCCAGAAAACGATGGACTTACCATTCAGGAAGGGGTCCAATGCATCGGAGTGAGGCGGAAGCTGATGCAGATAAATATCAACAGCATGGGAAACGAGGGAACGAGGTGGACGTGGAACGCGCCTTGCAGAACGTGGTAGAGAATGCTGTCTGCCCCCCTACGTGGGCAGTCGAGGGGGGTGCTAAGAGAGACCTAAACTGAGGCCAGTTCCAGATTTAGAAGGGCGGATGAGCCCTGAAACCACCACCCCCCACCACTGCCACCAACAGTGACGATGCAACCTTTCCTCTTGCAAAAGCCCACACCGGAAGCCAACATGGAGTGAGACTTCCTCCCTTCTACTGCAGGCTCTCAGATGCAGCAAGACGACCTCCCCCCCCTTGCAACACACAAAAACACACACACACAGATGAAACACTACCCCTGCTGCCACCCCACCACACACACACCCTACAATAACAAAAGCAGACATGGACACACAGCCTGAGACTCTGATGTACAAAACACATGTCCTGTTCAGTCTTGCCCCTGTTTTCTTGTGCATATCAGACAACACAATTCACTTAAAAAAGGGAAAACAAAATACCAAACACCAGCTAAACTTCTGCATCATACTGTACTATTTATAGTGTAATTACATCTCAGTCAGATGCAAATGAGTCACACAGACATATTAATTCATCTTCTTAGCACTGTTCTGGTGCTGGCTTGTGGCCCACATTCACAGTCGATCAACTCCAACAACCTAACTGGGTCAAATAACCTCTTTCTTCACAACAGTCGATTCTCAGACCTCTATGAGAAAATGGCTGAACGGATAAGGAAAGGCATTTGAAGTGTGAATGGAGCGTAGGTAAGGACCATTTAAATGAAATACGCAGCGCCTATCAGAACTGATGAATTAGAGGTTTATTTGGGGGTGTGAAGCAGTGTTGGGGGTGCGGGATTAGAACCTGGAGCTTGATGGGCGATGGAGAGAGGACACTCACATTTATTCTCTGACTTCCCACAGCGCATGGCCTTTATCCCAACTTTCCAGAGCCTTCCGTTCTTTATCCACTGTGTGGAAGCCTCAGGGGCAGTAAGAACCCTAACCCCCAAGGCTGCACATGACAAACAAAGCCCAGTTTGCCGTGTGACCCCACGCAGCTAAACACGCAGGCTTCTGACATGCAGCCTGAGCGACTGACCATTCTGTGTTGTTGCTTTGCATCTATAACCTCTCATATTTTCAGACACACACACACACAAAGTAATTTTCATTGCTAAGGCGTTCTTTCACTTTTTGGTTATTCCACCAAAAATCCGTCATGGACTGACCCAAACCAGACACGTCAGCCTGTGTTCCAGATAAAATGACCGACATCAGTGGCATTTAATGGAGCCTGTCCCAGAAATAGACTCAGCTGCAGTCCCCAGAGTAAAATCTGTGCTTATTTACGACAGCCACATTAAAACTGGCGGGGGGAACTACGATGCAGTCAGCCTCTTGGAGATTCCTACGTGGAGAGTCCACCCTTCCCTCTCGTCTACTCGCTTTTCCGCCCATGAGGTTTAATCTCTCCCATCAGCCAGACATGGTCTTTTTTCCCCATTCCTTTTGCTGACTTGGACGCCGTCTCCTTCTCACACTCCCCGCTCCTCAGCCCTCAACAACACACACATACAGTGAGTCTCTGTTCCACATTTGTCTCTGCTTGGCTTTTCATGACTTTCCTCACGCTCGGAGCCCTTAAAGCAAACCCTGCTTTTGCATTGTTGTCATTGCCATGGCTACCCCAAATAACAGCTGTGTGCTGACAATCATGTCTGAGAGCCAAGAAGTTCAACATTACTCTTTACGGTGTCCCCTTTGTTGAGCTCTACATACATGAAAGAATTATCGGGACCAGCAACCATGATGCATCTTGCCTTTCAAATATTAGTGCTTCTATAGTGAATCAGAGAGATTTGAGCTAAAAAAAATCCACCCATGCAAACCAATAATAATAATAAAAAAACAATTTTAGTCAATGAACAGCTCATTGACTTCAAAGATTTTTTTTTTATTTTTTTTTTTTTAAGAAAAACAACAGATGTACTTTCAAAAATGCTACATTTTCATCTTTTTAAAAGATATGCCACGGCAAGCTACAATCAAACAAATCTGGATTAAGTATTGTCCAGACCCATAAACTGATTTAGTGAAAACTGTCCAGACTGCCTCGCCATAATTATTTCTGTCAAACTGAGATACCAGACCCAACTATTATATAAGGCAGCAAGAAAGTACAGTGAGTAGGAGGCACACCGTGTAGCATTTCGCCAGAGGCGATTTGTATTCTGTCCGCTTTTCAGTGCGAATCAACAGCAGTCGTGTGTTTTTATACCCAGCTTTGCGACATACGCGTCCAGGGTGGGAGCGGCGCCAGCGTTCGCTCATATCGGCCGATTTCACGTGTGTTCATCTTCATGACGGGCCGATCATTCTGCCGTACGAACACCACGAAACAGCACACACTTTCCCACGGCCGATGTGGCTTGGGTGACGTCGACAGACGGCTGAGATAGACGGTTACAGCATGTGAGGAGCGATACTTACTGAGATCTCAGCGCCTCGGTTGGAGGTGCAGGATAAAGAGGTGCATCTGCGGGGGTATCGCTTCTCCTCTCCGCGCACCCTCCTCGGAGCCCCAGGCAGATCCGTCTGTCTTTGCTTGACCGTGGAGACAATCGACGTGATGGGGGCGTGTGCTGGAGCCCGTGCCCCATCTGCCGGAGCGGGACCCCCGGCGGCGGGGCGACCAATGGGAAGCCGCCCGAAACCCCCTTTGTCCGCGCCGCCGGGGGATGGAGAGGGAACCCCGAAGACAATGCGTCCCAGAGCCGCTGTGGATTTACGGCACAGGGCAACTGCTCTTCTCTGTTATGCAGATCAGCACGTCGGGCTTCTGCTTCATCTCTTCCAGATGTGTGATATAAGGCAGAAAATATTTGTTCTCGCATGCTAGCCATATTTATCAAATAAGTCAAAAATAATGAATTACTTTGGCGGTAAGAGAAAATGTGTTAAAACCCAGACGGACAGAGATGAATAAAAATGTTTCGTGGTCTTTGTTATCGTTTCTCTATTGATGGCATTCTCTCCTAATCATACTGTTACATTTTACATACACATTGAATGAAACTGAACCCTCGAAATGCTGGCTGATCAGGATCACTGGCTACTGTGGTACATTTTACTATCATTTTTATTTAATGCTCAGCGCGACCTTGACCAGGATTAACTGTTGGAGTAATTTATCTAAGAACTCGAGGCCGTGTGTAGCTAGGCTTGAAAATTATAACCAAAAGAATCAGAAACAAGTGCTTCAATTAAACCCCTTTATCGGGCGAGCAACCACATGAGGTAACTTTAGTCACCTTGATTTGCAACATAAAAATGAAAAAAAAAAGTCACAATAATGAAAGAGTCTTGTAATATCCTCCAGTAAAACTCTAGGGTTGAAATTATTTTGAATTTCCAAATTTTTCAATTAGTGTCCTATAAAGGGTTTAAGTCTAAAAGTTAGTAGGGTGATTTTCAGTTTCCTGAAAGCTGGTTGTTCAGCAGATATTCTTACCATTCCTATCTAAACCCACTGTTATGGAACAACTAACTGCTACGTATCATGTTACTGTGATTATATATCTTACAGCCACCCACAAAAAACAGCTTTATTTTATTTCACAACAGCAAAGCTTAGGAAGGACAGTGTGCTTATAAAGAAGCCGATCCAGTTTCCTAAAGCTGCCTTAATTCTGTTAACGACTCATTCAGTATCTGTTCACTCTTTGCACGGCTCTCTCCGTTTCAGAAGCTATTTATTGCATGTCCTGTACTGTGACTCTGCGCATGCCATTAATCATCCCTTGGACACGCTCAGCGACTCAGTGCGAAGCATACTGGCAGCATGAAAAAGTTAACCTCTGTCGAGACCAGTTTTACACTTTGGTGCAGAAATAAGAAGAAATATCAGTTTTTGTCTAAGATATATGTTAAAAAAAAAAAAAAAAAAACACTACACACACACTACACACAGACCTGCACAGGTCTGCCCTTTCCCAAACAAACCACCTCAAGCGAGACTGAAGAAAACAAGAACATTTTTCTAAATACAGTCTGACAGGCAAACATATCTACAGAAAGACTCATTTTTGCATTGTTAAAGGAGGCTTGGAGTCTGCTCATGGAATACTGCTCCGCTTTCTTGGAGTCAGTGAATCCATGCATCACGAGAGGCCTTGTGATACCGAAACATATAGCGCCATAGAATGGTACACTACACTACTCCCAAAAACAGAATGATATACTTACAGTTAAAGAAATTTTAATCCAGGAAAATCAAATGTGCTATCATGATGTAACATTAATGATTAGAGAAGGAAAGCATAGAGTTTACAGTGTGATTAAAAACTCAGAGTAGACGTCGTGGTCCACAGCAGCACTTCCAGAGCAACACGCATCTGGCCAGGGCATTTTGTCACATCAGGGATCGAGCTGGCAGAAATGCACACACGCTTTATAAACAATGCAAGAACAGAGGCCTCTCAGCAGATCTGGTTCCTTCTAGATGTGTAATCCAAGCTGCACCATGCTGTAAAACTGCAATGTGTACGTGTGAATGGTAGCGAGTACTCAGCTGTACTTCAACAGGGCTGACTGCAAATGTGACGTTTTGCATCACATGAACGAGAACAAAATTATGAGTGTTGAAAGAAAAATGATCTTCTGGGTCTCATCTTTTTAGTAGTACAAATCCATCGGGAATTATATCAAACGTATGCATGGTGATCAATAAAAGAACCGAAAAGCTTATTTTAAATTTGGATTGCGTGCTTCATATTTTTTAGTTAATTGTTAGATTTGGTCATTTTGCTACTATTGTTCTATTTGGATCAATCAAATTCTGACTGAATAGCTGACAAAGTAACTTTTTCTTGGAGGAAATCTGTAAGGAGGGAGAAAAAAAAAATTCATTGTATGCTTTTGTAAGAATACTAATAAATCTATTTTCACATAATAATTTAACAGACTTTTCAGATCAAAAGTGAGTCTGTATTTTACTTGCTGCTTTCAGTTTCATTCCAAAGCTAAACACTGGTCCCATCCCTCAATGTACAGAACTGACACTCCACAAGAATTCTGCAGAGTGTGAAATTCACTGCACACAAGTTCAGACTCCATTTCGTTTTTATTGGTATGTTGCATCAGACCAGTAAAGCTGTGGAAAAAGCTGGTCCACATTACCAGTGCACTCTCCTTCTGGATTCTTCACCAGGTATCCACATCAGAAAAGCCAATTTTCACTCTATTACATTTATTAAACAGCTTTAAGAACAAGAATAAAACATTTGTAGCTACCATTAGTTTACACTATGTCTGGTCCATGTATCACACTGTATTCGATTCAATATATAGATATTTATCTTTCGTTTTATCTTCAACTTGTACTGTTAACATTAAAACAGGAAGCAATGTTAGAAAAATACAATGAAAAATTCTAGTTAACAAAAAAGTATTCCATCGAGCTACAGATAAAAATAAATAAAAACAGAATTTTTAATTTAAAATAAAAAGGTAACAAAACGATGCCATATGACCACGAGTCATTACAAACATTTGTCTGTAAAACAAAGAATGCAAACAATTGTGGTTTGGGATAAAGTATTTCCTTAAAGTATTTTCCCCTTCAAAATAACTGAAAGGGATTTTAAAGCCTCCTTTAAGCACCACAGCCCCGGAGTCCTGGAAACGTTGGCCCTTTGTGACCAGGGCCGAGGATTCAAAACATGGCAATGTTACACAAGACAGAGTACGGGGGAAGCTCTGCCAAGGCCCATTTTCATCGAACTGAATCCAGTGGCCTCCAGCATTGTGGAATCGCATACTACAGGTCGGCTATCGGCTTCCAGATTATTCTGCATTTTCTTTGGAACGATGAGGCACCTTTGTCATGGCTCCCACCCATAACGGCGTCTGACTGTGTATCAGTCGTAGCCATTTAAAGTCCAGGACCCACAAAGAAACCACCATCCAGTAAAACATCCAGGCTTAGACCCAGGACTGGGGGATAAGAATTGACAAATAGATATTAGTCAAAACATTTGCACCATCCACAGTGAGTGTGTGCACACATGCCCCCAAAAGGCATATGGCACACTCCCATGGTCTCTCAAGTATTGTACCATTCCCAATGCTTGCTTTGACAGACAGACAAAGCTTCTGAATCAGAGCAAAGAATTTCCCTTATAAAGGAGGACCTTGGTCCATTTAGGCAGCTCAAGGACTCAGAAAAACAGACAAGACGACGACTACTGCCCTAACAGCCACTGTGCAAACACCCACCATAACTGCACCAATGTCTCAATGTTTCAGCATAGGGCTAAGAAAGCAAACCTTAAACCTCAATAAATTAATTTTTAACACGAATGCCACGGAGGACTCAACGATGCTGCACTATTATGTAGAATTCTGAAATCATTAATAATAAATAAATAACCATTAACTGTCCCACTAGAAGCCATCGTTTTTTTGAACGCCCAGTTTAACTTTTACTTGACCAGCTTCTTTATCTGTCTGTGGCCTCTTGCAAATGTGATTACATTTGGTGCTTCAGTAAAAACGCAAATTTGAGTTCTGGTGGCTTGGAATATGAACTTTGAACAGCTACAAATCTTGTTGCATACATTGATGGAATTAATCAGACGGCAAGTTTTTTGCATATTAAGCGCAAGGTAACAAATCATGCAGAGGTCTTCATGAAAACAATAACATTTCTCTAATATTTGCCAATCGGAGACCCATAGCCCAGGGACCCATTCCAAAAAAAAACATGGGCTTAAGTCCTACAGTCAAACCTGAATTTTGATTGGAGAAAACTGAAAGCCCAACTTCAAGATTTGTCGACTCCCCAAGTCTCCTTGAATTTCTCCAATCAGAATTCAGCTTGGATGATAGGATTTGCTAATCCCGCTTTCAGGAACAGGCCACAGAACTTCACCTTAATTATAAACCTGCATAGCACTGCTAACTGTGGTTAGCAGTGTCCACAGATGAGGTTTGGCAGATGCAGAGATTCTTATAAGTTCAATTCAAAATTCCATAAGTGATTTTAACAGCAACAGTAAGCATAACACTAATAAGAGAGATACAATAACGAAATGCAGGATCTGCATGTGTTCAAGAAGCACCTGGAAAGCACAGAGGGCCCTGGAAGTATTCGTAGAAAACTACCAGCCCGGAAAGAGTTAAAGAGTAGTGTCTCGGTAGAGCGAGCAGTGTGAAAATCTGTGATTTCAGTTAACTGCTATCAGACTAGATGAAAAGCCACAAAAATGACATACTCCCTTTTTCATCTGCAGCCTTGCTGTCTGCATGTGATGTTCTCAGGAAGCATCAACATATTCCTCGGTTCTCCTGTGAATTTTGCGTCAATAACACACTCATCTTCACCCCTTTTCTGACGACACTTCATAGCAAGTGGACTAGACCGAGATAAGGTGGAGACTGAGCCTAAACTTTTTAAAACTGAAATAGAAAATTTGTATTTGGCAAATCACCAGCCAAGTACCTTCTGTCAGAAACAAGCACAATGACAACAGGAAAGATAACGAGTGCAGCTTGAACAAACTCTGTACAGCCTGCTGCAGGGTTTGAAAATCTTACTTCCACCATATAGACCGCAGCACAAAAATTTCATCCAAGAAATGTTTTGTCTGCCTTGAACCAGTAGCTGTGTTTGCAAAACAAAAAACTGAAAATAACCAAAAAAAGCTCTCATTGTAAACTGGACATTCATTCTTGAAATAATCAGTGGGGCAAAAACTACACTTAAAAAAAAAATTAAAAAAATCCTTTTTTATCTTTATAATAACTTTGTTGATCCTGAGCCAATTTTGATGCCTGTGTGAAAGCTAACAGATGTCACTTTGAACAGTTTTCTTAAGGTGTATTTCTGCCAAAAAATGATCAAAATCAGCTCAGGATCAAAGTTATTGCAAAAAATAAAAATGCATTTCTTTAAACCGCGTGTTTCATATTACTGCATAAACAACACAATCCACTAGCAAAACAAAACCTTGCCTGCATGTATGCACTTGGTGTATGCGTTTGTTTGTTTGTTTGTTTGTGTGTGTGTGGGGGGGTTTCTTTGCATGCTTATAGGCAAACACTCAGGAGTATTTCTGCATCATACTTTGTCTGGTGTATTTTTATGTAAGGGCAGTATATACCCCAGTCCTTGTGTGTCAGTACAGGCTTGCTTTTAAAAATGAAACAAAACAATTAAAAAAAGATGACATCAGAAATGTAAATGAAGCAGTTCTCTGAGCTGGATGTTAAAAGTGTTAGACCTGCAGACACTCATGTCAGATTATAAAGTAAACCCTGGCTTTGACGGCGCATCCCTCAGCACCGCAGCATGATTCTTGTCTTCCGTGGATGTTACATACTTCCAGTTGTCTTTCACAAAAAATGTTACAGTCCTTCAGTCCATACTTACTGGTATTTTGGCTCCAGAGCTGAAAGTTAACATCTGTCTTTTTGCATCAGCCTGTCCTCAGAGTACAACATGTCAAAAAGGGAGGAAAGAGAAAAGGAAAAAAAATGGTTTCTAGCAAAAACTTTAACCAGTATAACTTAGCAGCCAAATAACGCCAATTTAAAGAACAAACTGGGGCTGGGACCATATCTGGAGGTCCTGGTCCAACACAGCTCAGTCCTGCACCCCTGTGGCACACACCGGCGAGGGGGTTTTGGACATGGGACAGCGATGAGCACCGATGTCGAAGCAGGACGAGGGTGGAGCCTCAGGATGTCTCCCTGGATCCCAGGCCCAGCCCCCTCTATACACCAGCCTCCGCTGGCACAGGTCCACCACCCCGCACCCCCTCTGTGCGACTTCCGCGCCTCCAGCACTGCCCATGTGCCACACTCCAGTCATACCCGGTGAAGGTGGGGCTGATGGGAACACGTTGGAAGAACCGGTGCCGACGCAAGAAGCCCATGCCGAACGGGAGGTCATAGGAACGCATGCCGTCCAGCTCCGTGGAGCCCAGGCCGGAACCCCGCTTCAGCCTGCGGATGCCCCTCTCCTCTGGAGAGCCTGCGGCAGGAGACAATTAAGGTAGAAACACGCACTGGACCAAAACGAGCTGTTTCAGCCCTGCTCCCCATAATCAGAGGCCATGTGGGACAAAGAGCGCCACCAACTGGCAGAGGTTCAACTACGGTCTCAAGCAGCCAGTCTTACCCACAGTTCATGTCCCTATAACTAGCCATGTAGGTTTGTGGATGAAGAACAGAACATTTTGGCTATGTAAGCACAAGGAATGACTCCGGGGAACAAATTATTAAGTTAACTAGTACATATTTTTTATCCTAGGATTTTTTTTTTTTTTTGCTTGATGGCATATAAATGCTATTAGAGTGGATGAAATGATTAGTGTCTGTAGCTCTAAGCATGCAGTCTTCCTCATCTGGCAGCAGCTACTCAGAGATTCCGGCTAAATGGACCGGCCGGGCTCAGGGACCGGAGGCAGCCCTCACCAGGAATAGTGTTGTCCAGCACAAACGCCACGGAGCCACCGACAAACATGGCAGTCGTCAGGAGCACGTTCAGCACCTGGTCGACCTCAACGATGCCTGAGAGATGGAGACGGGGTGAGTCGTTGGGGCAGCTGGGAGGGAGCCCAGGTCTGGCGATCAGGTCTTTGACATGTGTGAGCCAGTGGGGGGGGGGTCATCAGCATCTCTGGAGGACCAGCTGCTGGTTCCACCTTAAATCAGCTGACACCTTATTCCCATGTTTCCGTGCAACAGTGCAGGATTAAGGATTTTGCTAAAGGGCATCCCAGGAGAACGTCTCCCGGGGACTTGAACCCACAGCCTTTATTAGTACGCTATCCTAAGCCAGAGCTGAGTGCAGGTGCTCATCTGAGTAACGATCATAAACTACGATACACATCACTGGTCGCATAAATGCATGGCCAGCTGTCGTGACTCACACATGCTTGGTGTGTCCAATGGGAAACTCATCACAGAGAACCATTAAGGATGAAGGTAGGCCTGACTCATCCAATCACAAGCTTGGCCCACACCAAGTCTGGGCAAATACAAAAAAAATCTATGAAATCAAATTAGTCGGTGACTATGAAGAAAGCAAACCAAGTATTATCATGAAACTTCAGATGGAGCTCTTGGATTCCCACACCTCGGGACCCTCCAGAGGATACTGTCCCCCTGCCCCCGGTCTCGATCCACTCCCCACCTGTGACCAGCGGGTTCTGTCTGAGGTAGCTGGGCAGCACCAGGCCAAAGAAGATGGAGAAACCCAAGACGAAGAGGTTGCGGGAGGAGTTGAGGTCAACGAACTGCAGGTTGGAGAGGCCCACTGCGGTGATCATGCCGAAGAGCGTGCAGAAGAGGGCGCCCAAGACCGGGTCCGGCAGCGAGGCAAAGAGGGCGCTGAACTTGCCCACCGTTCCCAACAGCAGCATGAAGGCAGCGCCGTACTGGATCACACGCCGGCTGCCCACCTGAGGCAAGGAAGAGTGGCAAATCAGAGGCCATCACGACTCCGGCTGTTTCCACAGTGAGAAGGTGGCGTCTATGCTAAACTGCTGGGAATCTGTGTTTTTTAAAAAATAATAAATAAATAAATAAAATAATGGCAGTAAAATAACGACTATGTCTCCTTCCCCGCACCCAAATCCCATTATATGGTTTTAATTCTCAGCAGAACTAGCAACCCAGGTGAGGGATAAGATGGGGAACTTTCAAAAAAAAAAAAAAAAAAAAAAAAAAATCGAAAGATAACCAAGAGGGGGAAGGCAATCCC
>JAACJT020000034.1:11186678-11208002 GCA_009936485.2 Gymnarchus niloticus
TCCCACAAATCACAGCCAAAGAGGCGTTTGAACATCCTGGATGGAATGGACTTCCATTCCTGGCACACATACACACACACACACACACACACACACACAGACTATATATAAACATGTGGGTCATAAACAGGGCTGTCAGAGGCATGAAAACAGGATGGAAGAGTAGGAGCAGCACTTTAAACAGTTGCGTGCTGCATTCTCCCGTGAGAAGCGGCCGCCTGTTTAAAAACATCCGCATGCCTGACTGCAAATGATAATTACAAAGCGAGCGTGGTTAGCGTGGGGCCGTCTGGAGGTGACAGAGCCAGCCTGAAGGTCACCTTGATTGAGGAAGAGGAAGAGCCGAGAGAGGAAAGGAAGCAGCCCAGGCAAGGTGGTGTTCGGGATGGGAAAGCTGAGAGGCGAAGGGGGAAAACTCAGCTCAACGCAACTGCGGCTAATTTATATAACGCTTTTAACGTGCAGGATAGCTACAAGGCGCTATAAAGAACCCTGGGTCCGAAATCCACAGAGAGAAAACCTGAGGTGAAAGTGGCAAGAAAGAACTTCCTCAGAGAGGGAAAGGAACCTTGGGGGAAACCAGACTTAAGGGGGCAGCCCATTCTCTGCGGGCGGGGAGCGGTCTGTACAGAACAGGCAGGCAATCAGGTACACGGGTTTCTGAGGAGACCGGGGCAAAACCCCTCAACTGGGCCAGTAGAGTTAAGCCTGGAGGGTAGCAGCACCTGGGAAACTGTGAGGCAGTTTCTCAAAAATACCCCACCAAGGACAATCGTGTGGCAAGGGCACGGAGTGAGGGACATGATGCAAAGCTGAGATGGAGGCCATGGTTTTCCACGTGACGGGAAAGCCAACCGCATGTGGGCTTGCACAGACAGACACCCGCTTTTGTTAACCAAAACTGAGCGCACAGTCACACGAGGGATCCCTCAGCAGACATCAGAGACCACGTTCTCCATTTACATGCATACACGTGCCACTCACGGGAATGGGGTAAAAGCTGGTATTGCACTTGCTCTCCTCCTCATACAAGGCTCCCTCCGAGCCTGTATCCATGTTCTTAGAGGTGGTGTTCTTTCCCACGCCCATTCGGAGCCCTCCGTCGCCTCCACCCTTCCTTCCCAAGCAGCTTTTGCTCGCTGAAACTGGAAGCGTCTTCTTCAGCCCGGTCACATGCTCCACGTGCTGCTCACCATCATTATCTGGGGTGGGACAACAAGAAAGATGACAGGTTAATCGTTTTGTATATTTGGGTGGGGGGGCAGTTATGGCCTCAGCACCCGTCATTCACTGACCCTAAATACAGGGCCAGAACTCTGACACAGGTGTTGCAGACGAGTGACATGAGGAACCTCTCCGTCAAGGGTTGCGATTCGCTGCCTCTCTTGTGTTGGATCCATCACCACAGCTGTGATTTAAGAGCATGGTGTCTAAGCAGCCAACCAGGACGCAAGACCTTGTGAGCAACAGGCTTCTGCCCCCACAGAGCAGCTCCTTAGGAGAGCCCCACAACACAGCCGAGTGTTGCTGACGCTACTTGACTATCTCCAGAAGGCAAGGGCAGAGGTGGGGGGACATGGGAATCGAATGGAGAGGAACAACAGGCAGTAAGGGGCGGAAGGGTAGGCCGAGAGGAAGTGAAAATTAATCTGTAGCCATACTGCCCGGTCCTCCACAGAGAGGCACTGACATTCTTGGCTGTCATTTCTCTCCATCCCTCCAACTCCCTTTCACAGACAAAGTCTCGAAAACCCAAGGAGGGGTGCAGGGCCGGCCCTGACCCAGAAGAACTCAAGAGCACGCCTAGAGAGAAGCAGCAACTGTGAGCATGGCAGTGCTAGGAAATACCTAGTTCACACGTAGCTCTGGTGAAACGGTGCGCTGGGGGGCATCTGTGTGAAGCGGGGGAGAGAGAAATAGTGAGAGGAGGAAGAGACAAAAAGGGACAAAGAGGGGATGAGAAAAGGAGCGAGACGTTAATTCAGAAAATGACAGCAGGGGCCGCAGGTAACCAACAAGCAAACACTGCTTCAGAAGATTGGATATTTTTTTCCTGATTCAGAGCAGCAACAAACGGGGGCACCGCAGCTAAAACGAGTAACGCCTCACACTCAGCAGGACTGGCAATGTGCCTACAGGTGATTCCTGGACACAGTAGCATCCTGCCTCAGATGCCCATCCAGGGATGGGCCTGTGGCCCCAGAACCTGGGAGATGGTTTGACTTTTGTGGTTTAGTGTGACTGGGAGAGACTGCTGTGTGTGTGTGTGTGTGTGTGTGTGTGTGGAGTACTGACGCTAAGTCACACTTAACCTTTGCTTTCACTTAGTGAGTGTTCCACCCCAGTACAAATTTAGACTGATGAGCAATCTGACTAAATAAAAACCAATAGCAGCCTGGGGGAAGCACGAACAAACAAATAAAACACACTGGACACATCAGAGACATGGGGGGGGGATGCTTTGAAAATGATGCTTTGTAGTTGTTAGCAACAGGGCATCGGGATGAGATGACACCGCTGAGAAACTTGGCCAAAAGGCCCCCTGGCATGATGGCAGGGGCACTGAGTACAGGACGACATGTGCACAAGACTCTGTAAGAAGCACACTGAGAAACCAGAGCTGCTTCCTACACACCTCCAATATGAGAACCCATCTCTGACTTGAGGAACCATGGAGAACAGGGCAGGGCGTTGCCGTAGCCCACGGGATGGACCCCACCACCCTTTGACGTGGACCTTATGGAGAAGGACAAAGCATATTCCTGAAAGCATCTCTTTTTGATAGACATAGCATGTAGCTGAGAGATCACGGATTTTTTTTTTTTTGCCTTTTATGACAAATGTAGTGTATCATCCCAGTCCCCACAGTAATTAATGTCAACGCGTTATCAACGGTGGTGTAAGACTATTGAGTCCACATTGGAAGCCATGCAGGGGATGGAGGTTCACCAAAGTCCACTGCACTGCCAATCTCCCATAGCGAGCAGCACCGTGGCGGTCCGCACGACTCAGGAAATCGATTTAAAAGGCCGCCACGGTCTGTGGCTTAACGATCATTTAAACAAGTTAACAAATAAAAGCGAGAAACACTTAAGTGACCTGAAAGACAAAAGGCCTTCAATTTCAGACATGGCCCCCAGCCGTTTGTCCCTGTGTTCCTTAGCAGGGCCCGGTTACGTCCAACAACGGATATAAGGTCACCTGCTGTCAGTCCGTCTGGAGAGGAAGGTTCAACAGGAGGCTGCTAATGAGTCAAAAGTGACAGACACTTGTGTGAGTTAGAACTTCCCCGAGTACAACACACTTGGATTCAGCTCTTTTTGAAGCCCGTGATAAACATTTATTTTCAATTACCCGTGTTCAGCCCGTTGCCCAAAAAGGCACGTCCAAACTCATCCGACTGGGAACAAAACCAGATACACTTTAAAGAAAGTCATCACATAGACCAGGATTACAGGCAGAGGACCAACTTGATTTGGCCGTTAATGTGGGGCCTCTCAGGCTACACCACCATGTCCAGGGGCAGCACCAGGGTCCCCCCCCCAAAATAAAGAGAAAGCAGCCTATAGCTACCTATTTGCAATAAAAACGCTTCACAAGAAACTCTGCAGCGGGCAGGCCTCACACAGTTGATCAGCAGAAGTGAGGACTGCTTGTCTTAGAAAAGAAGAGATACGATCTTGGCTAGTGCATAAAAGATCATTTCCTTTATTAACCAACATTACATACGCCGATTTAATGCAGACAAGAATTCACAAACACAGCGCTGTCGGCACACGCTCACCACAGAAACGGAGCAGTAACTGGCACCGCATTAAGACGGATGCCCTGTGGAGGACCGTCTAGGTCACCGGTGACACTGGGACGGTGCATGGCATCAGGTGCCATACAGACCACCCATGGGAGATGTAAGGAGACCAAAAAAAAAAAAAACATTCCTGGAGCTCAGCGTCTGCAATATCCTCCACAGGCGGTCTTTCCAGGCAAGAAGAGCCCACATCCCACAATCTGCTCGAAACGCTGGGTACCGCGCACAGCGCCAGCTAACAAACAGCCGCTACGCGCTTGATTTCTCAGCGGCTCAATAGCAGGCACGGGCCGCTATGAGATTCTGACAGTACGATAACCATAAAGAGAAATATCACCGTTTCACGGTATCGCCACCACACTGGAAAAAAGAGAAGCATCACGTAATAACGTGAAAAAGTTTGTTATAACAATATATTTTTCAGGTTATAACGTGATAACTTGGTGGTGGGACTCATTCTTCTGTGCAGTACAGACCCACGTATTTTAAGATCCTTCTTAGAGTGTGCATACTTATTATTATTATTATTATTAATAATAATAATAATGTCATCCACTATGTTCAATAACAGCAGAATCTTGCCACGTCTCAACCCAAACATGAAACAGAACTTGATTAAATCACGTAAATAGCCATATTACCCAGTTTATTCTCCGCACACCTCATTCACACCATAGATTCAAACAGGAGTTTTAAGTTAGCCCGTTATAACGTGATCATTCATATTGGTAAAACGTGAAAACATATTGCTATAGCAATAAACTTCTCACATCATTGTGTGATACTGATTTTTTTTCCTGATGTGACAGCAATACGCTTCCATAGATTACAGCTCTAAAATGAGCACCACTGAACACAATCTATTTTATTGTTAAACGACATATGGAATATTTGGGACATTAGTGAACGTGTATGTCAAGTTAAAATAATAATAAATTGAATTCTAAAGAAAATTAATATAAATGCAGTCCCTTAAGGGACCCTAAACCTGCAGCTCAACAAGCTCAGAACATAATTGAATTCTTTTCTGTAAAAAAGTAAATCAAAAGTATAGATGTGATATTAGCTAAATTATAGTACTAAAGTACTAATTTCTCTGCTATGCTGTTAGCTATAGTTAATTAGCCATGTTGTCTGCCTCGGTAGCCATTTATTTCACCAATGCTAGACAGGCTAACTCTCGTAGCTGGTTGCAAACGTTCATTTCAAGATACAGAGTGATGGGTGCTGCTCCTGAACATGTGGAATCAAATCTGAAGTATTGTCTCATCTGGCAGCCACTCTTCCGATTACCTCCCCCCTCTAATCCTTGGCCGGCTGTGTTTTTTTGGTACCCGAAAATTTCCCATAAAGCCGATTTCGTCTTTTTTGACGGGGGGGGGGGGGTTCGCCTCCTTCAGCCACCATACACAGCTGAATGACTGCTGACCATTTATTTACTGGAACTGGATTTTACAGCAACCCAACCGATAGAGAAATGTCAGGTCTTGGCAGAATATCATACATACCCCTTTATTAGAGGGCAGTAGCAATTACATCAATACGAAAGGGCAGTGACAAAGCAAATATCATTTAAAAAGTTGTATAATAGGCTAAAAGGAATTATTTAATGCTTGCTTTGAATCATTCATACACCGGAGGATAAGATTTCCAAAGCTGTGTGTACTAAAACAAAGGTAGAGAAGACCTGAGGGAGAGACTGAGACATACCTAGTATTTAAACACTGTTTTTCACTGCTTTTGGTTTATGCTTTGCAGCTGAATAATGACAGAATGGAACCAGCTGCAAATGGAAACACAAGCACTGGAACGTGGAAGTTGAGTTGGTCTATAGAATGCATCCACCCACCCAGAACATGGTCATGAAGAATACAGAGTAGCCAGCAACGACTATGCTGGGAGAGGATGTGACAGACAGAGGCAGAGATGGCAATTTAGAGATGCCAACATGCACGACTGTCAACTCGACACACAGAGAATGAGGCTGGACTTTAAATCTCCAACCCTGGAGATGAACAACTACACCCCTAGCAACCAAAGCACCAGGCTGCCTGTAAGAAACCAATACACTAAAAAGGCCAAAGGTCATCACTCCGAGGTGCTGATGGGTTTCTGTGACAGCTCGGCTGTGGCACAGAACACACAAAAAAATGCATATTACAGAGGAAGTGTGCCTTGCCTTATCAGTCAATCAGCCACAAGGCAGGTTATTTCTTTAGCCATTAACAATATTCAGGTATTTCCAGGGGGCTGTTCAGTACCATCACTTCCGCAGCAGCCTCTTTCTTCCAGTTTGCACGAGCAGTATTTAGCTCCCTGCCATCATTTTCCTGTAAAATGCACAATTCAGTCTCTCTGAGCAGATCCCAAAACTCGCCCAGTCTTTGGTCGTCATGTGGCCAGTTAATTCTGCTTGCCAAGGGTGTTGCAACCCTCGTCTCCCAGAGATGAGAAGGTTCAGCTTTTCATGTCCTCCTCCTGCAATTCAGGACGAAAGGGGTAACCATAATAACTCACTGACCAACTAGTATCTGATAGGAACAGGGATCACCAGTGACCCCCGATACAATATATCACGATACCTAGGTGCCAATTCGATTTGTATTGCGATTCTATAAATATCCTGACACATTTTTTCTGATTACTGGTTACAATTTCAAAACGAACCATGTAAACAACAAAAAGCATTGAGTCATACCTCTTAAACTCTATACCTTGAAAGCTTTACTTAACAGCTACACAACTGAATTGAACACGAGTAATTAAATGTAGCCTACTCATAACAACATTATTCTCCCCCTCAAAAACCAAGGGCAGTACTAGCTATACGGAATATTAGCTAATGTTGCTAGCTAATGCTAGCAACAGGTTTTGGTTTCTTCGCCACCTTGTCTAGCTCGGGATGATGTTGACCAATATGGACTCGTGTGTTAGTCGCATTACCACAATACTTAACTTCAGCCTGACACAGTTTATACACAGCATGGCTCATGTCCGGCTCCCCTTTACCACTTAAATTATGAAAGCCAAAGTTCTTCCATACATACGACTTAAACTGTGGAGGACCAGCACGAATCTCTGGTATGCCATCCGCCATTATTGTTATCGCTAAAAGTTAGCAAGTAATTCACTCCAACCACATAGGATGCCGCCTACCAATCTGTGAATAGTTTACAGCACGCCACCTGTAGGATTATAAAGGAATGGCAACGTTTCTCCAGCTCAAATTCAAACATATATAAAATTCAATCGATTACGAGATCAGTGTGGCAAGGCATGAATCGCAATGCATAACTGAATCGATTCCCCCGTCCATCTCTTGTAACTGTGTCATTACCCAGCGGGAATGACAAACGTGACTAAAGCTAAAACCAGCTGCAGCCGCTAACGATCGCGACATCAAGTGACATCTGAGGTCTAACACGTGACCTGTCTGTGCACACATGCATCAGATATTACACACAGGAAAAGCATGCATTCGCTTTTATCTCTGATGCTTCTGATTGGGAGAGCTTCTTCCAGATCCTCATCTATTTACATATTAAACGGATAAAGACATGAAGAGGAGAAGCAACACCAATATTTCTCCTTATTTACAAGGTAGAAAAGAAATCAACATCAGAGGGAGAAAAGAATAAATAGAAACTAAAATATTCTAGGTTAAAAATACACAAACTCACTCAAACTCCAGCCCACAGTTATTATAATTACCACCTTAATTAATAGATATTCTTTCACACAGACCTTGTTATGTGCACAGTCTGACTGGTATGGCAGTGTGTCATTTAAGGGGGACTTTCATTATGCAAGTCCCATTATCTTAAAAAAAAATCCAAATCTAGTGACTTAGTAACCACATAAGGTCACTGATACCCACCCATCTAACAACTTGACCTCTGCTACCCTCACCAGGTTAATGACACACATTAAGGTGAATGAACCTGACCAAGAATCAAACCGCTCAATTTCACTTATGATTAATACAGTTCACCACGACCCCCCTCCCCCTGAGAAAAGGGAGGAGAGAAGACAATGAAGATTAATGTATATCCCCCCAAAAAAAAAAAAGTTCCACTTATCCTGCACATGGCCTTAGGTAAAGGGCCTTGGGAAATACGGGGGAGGAAAAAAATAAAGCCCATCAGGTGACACACAGCTCACTTGGATTTCCCCTAGCCAAATACACTCCTGTGGATTTGAATAACTTTGCTGCTTTGGGCAGACCATCCCACAAATTTTAAAAATCAGGTCTAGTGACTCCGACTAACAAAAACTCACAGCAAACAACAGAGCCGAGCACAGACAGAACCAAACGCAAAATGACCCTCCGCAGATCGAACTATGCAACACGACGGGAAAATGTATAACAAATTTATAGAAGTGCAACTCATATCCACAGAGCCGCAGCTAAACAGGAGAAGCCAGTCTGATTCTGCAGGAGGAAACCTCAATATGGTATGCAGAGAGGCGCACACTCTCACAGCTTGTTCAGCTATAATGTCCAACTTCTGTAGGGCATTTATGAAACATGATCCCTCACCTGCACACAGTACGCATTCTCAGAAAATGACACAATGATGCTCCTACCACCAAAGTATTTGTTACACAAAAGCCCTTTGATCTGCATCGGTAATTGAGGGTCCAATTATGACAAGTATATGAAGGTCACAGATAGCATTACAAGCTGGATCAAGAACTATTAGAAGCAGAAAAGACACAAAGATGTTGAAGTTCACAGTGTAACAGAGGTGGCAAAGTCAGAAGTACCACACATCAGTGTGAGAGAGAAGGAGAAATTCAGGAAGCAAGTGACAGTTGGCAAATTAGGAAGGAACGGTGATTAAAACTGGGGGAGGCGGGGGGGGGGGGGGACAAGCAAGCAGCTTATGAGACTGTAAAGTCTCCAGAACTCAAATTAGCGTTCATAAATGTGGGTGCTGACATCAGTCGCCAGCATGTCCCGCCATCAAGGCCTGTGATAGGTGGAAACCCGTATCAGTCGCCAGCATGTCCCGCCATCAAGGCCTGTGATAGGTGGAAACCCGTATCAGTCACCAGCATGTCCCGCCATCAAGGCCTGTGATAGGTGGAAACCCGTCTAACTGGTGATTAATGAAAGCAAAGGGCATTCAAGCAAGAAGTCAGTAAGGTACAGAGTAGCAAGGTGGCCTTATGTCAGAACTAGAGGATCACACAGACACAGTACAAAATCCTAAAATAAAACTGTGACATACATCCATCTTTGAGATATTATTCCTTCTTCAGTCATGCATTTTAGCTGGTAGCACACCCCACCCCTTCTGGTTGCATGTTTCAGCACACAACAACCAACTCCACCCGGACCGCCCTAGATTCAAGATCAGTTCCTCAAGATAAATGAATAGGAGAACCCTGCCCTAACCACTTATCCTAGTCAGAGATGTGAGGAGAGCGGTTTAAAGCCTATCCCAGATAGCACAGAGCACAAGGCTAAGGTATACCCTGTCTGTAATGTAATTTATAACCAAAGATTAATACATCAGAAACTTCAGCGTGCTGCCCCAACCTTTAGCCAAAAACATCACACACAAGTCCACAGTTAAATTAACTGCAACACTATTAAAGAGTGGGTAAGTATGTGAGCCCCTACGACAGAAACCAGGAAGCCCACCTTGAACCTTAACCCCGACAGCATCCAGCCACTAAATCTGAGCAAGCCTTCTCAAACTGACAGGTACCAAGCCACCATGGGACACCACAGGCTAATAACAACAATAATAAATAACAGTAAATATATAATGAAACCTACTAAAATGAATTACCAGAAATAAAACACACCTAATTCAACAATTGTAGAGAGAAAGCCCCGTTAACCCTAGTATTAATGTTGTTAAGTTATACACGTCAAGCTTAAAATATTATTATTATTATTATTATTAATAATAATAATAATAATAATAATAATAATACCACCACCACTCTTTGGATATTTCTTCCCTCTTCATTTGTCAGGTTATTCTACTGTGATAAACTAAACTTCAATACGATAACATCAAAAAGACAAAACTGTATCATCTGTCAACACCAGAAGGTACAGATATTAAAATAAGAACAATACAAAGATTGCCTACAAACTTCACTTCCCAAAGACGGACCACTTTGACTTGACAGATATGCGCAACGAAAGCAATAAATAGGAAAACCACACAAAAAAATACGTTATTACATCATTTCGGTCTGTGTGAAGTACCTGGTCTACAGCAGCTTGAGTAATTCACACTGGCAGTATTTTAGTAAGGGGAAAGAGTATTGATGAGATGGAAGGAGGCTTCAGAACCTGCAGTGGGTGCTAGTTAATGGTGCTGGTACGGACCAGGGGGTTTCAAGTCTCATGTGTCCCATCACTGAGAATAAACCTTTACAATGGGGTCAAATGAGAGAGTCGGTGTGAGTTCCTGAATTAAACAGGCTTAGAGCGACCATTTGAATATTTTATTTTTATTTTAATTGTAGCCCATTCTCATCTTCTAACGCAGGACAGGTACACCCAGCACTTGGTGCTTTATAAAGAGCCCCTGTCAGAAAGTATTTCCTATGTTTATGACATTTATCATAAATACCCCCCCCCCCCGGTGTCACCGGATGACGGGCTGGGTAGGACACATTCATGGATTTGCCGGGGCCGGCCTGTGTGAGCACCCCCATAGGGGTCCAGCATACAGGAAGGGGGTCTTCACATGGTGAAGCCATAAGGGCATCCCTATCAAAGCAGCACGTCTGGCATCATCTCGCCCTCCCCTTGAACCACAGATGAACAAGCCCAATGTACCCATTTAATGACACCATGGACCTCCAGGAGCACAGTGAGGATGGGGGGGGGGGGGACGATACCTCGGTTCCGTATTTCACTCTACATCAAAAAGCGAGCTCAGTAATCAAACATACACATAAACTAACCGCTACTGAAGACGGCAGAGCGCCATACGGGGCGATCAACATCTGCTCACCTGTTCGATGAAGCTAAAATCCGCAGGAACAGGACACCTCCTGGGTCACTTTCTCGTTACGCAGGTATCTAGTCAGCAGACAAACTAAGCAGCTCGCTATAGTGACCATGCAAATATAGGGACAAATAATCAGCCAGATGAAGACCTCTGAAGTTCTCAGATCGGCACACGGTCCGTGTTCACCGATGCTCAGCGTCCTCCTTCAGCAGACTGCCAGTTCACACGCGGCTCCACGACGATCGGCACGGGACGCACGGCGCATGCGCAGCTTAAACGCGGCGCGGGTCTCTTCCCCACCCCTGTCGTGAGATGATGTCACAACCAATCAGAATGCGTAGACCGTGCGTGACGTCACTGCGACTAGCGTCTTTTTTTTGGTGCACGCCTCCGGCACAATGGTTCCGTGTTCCTTGTGTTGTCCTCTTTCCGCTGCGCAAAGTACTGTCGTTTTTAATTGTTAAAATGGCGTCTTCCTGTCTTTATGCACAAATGTGGAGTGCCCTGGTTTATCCTGTAGTGGTTTTTATGAGAACTATAGCAAGATTTAATTCTCTTTTCACACATTTTTTTCTTCGTGTACGTGGGACAGCTAGGGAATGCGCAACGGAATAGTACATTGTGACAGATTTCAGTTAATTTAAACCTGTTTTTATTTTTATTATTCATATAATTATTGCCGACAAAAACTAGAGAAATTGCAAAGCAATGCTTTACCAAAAACAGACTATTAAAATGCATCCCGAAACGCCAAATCACGTCTAAAACTCCCAAAGGCGGGCCAGTTGATATCAGGGGACGAGAGCGGTGGAGACAACATTCAGCAATGTCATGTCCCAAAAATGTGTTTTATTCTCTTCAGTCAATGCAGATTGGAATTTAGACGTCTCAAAATGCCCAGTGAAATGGCATTTTAGAAGACAATGTTATGCTATTTGTGGCAAAATGATCCAAGTGCTCTTTATATTTAATAACATCTGGATTGCGAAATTCAGTATTGAGAACATATATATAAATAATGTAATTATAACCAAATTATTTGGGAGGATTTTTTGTACGTAATTTTGTATTTTCTAAGGTGTCACAGCTATATCCTGTGAATTATTTAGTTACTTTATAATTGGTAACACTGATATGATTTTTGAAACTCTGTCCCGTTTTCTCCTAGCTCTTTACACAAACCCCCAAACCACTCACACAACGTGCAAAACATCACAAATCTCTTGCAAAAGCAAACACTTTACTCAAAACTGTTTAAACTTTTCTGAAAATTGTATTTTTGCATCAAAACCTTAAACACAACACATTGAATATCTCTTCCTAGCACAAACTGCACAATGATTTGCAAAATGCAAAAACACAATAACCTTAAATAGTTTTTGATTATTTTCAGCAAGTCGTGCTAATGCCCAGCAGTCTCATCAATTTTCTTATAATACTAAAATACAAACTATTTAGCAGACAGTGTTCTCGCTGACCAAACACTGGAGATGCATCCAGCCCTGGCATGTCCCCTCATCTAAATCACCACAATCCTTCTCCATTGCCTAGAGACGTGATATATTTGTGTGAGGATGCTGGTCATAGACCCTCCACCTCTAGGCCAAAAAGAATCCTATGGGAAGAGTATTGTGGAAGATATAAGACAAGAAATTGCCGATGAATCAGTTACGGACCTGAGTAGCCCAGTGGAAACTGACTTTGTCTCCTTTAGCTCATTCCTCTGGTCATCCAGGGTGAAGATATTGTATAAGGTACCATGGAATCTTACAATTTGGGCTGTATTGTATGGCCTAGAGCGGCATCGTGATGGACATTTTGGCTTATGGCTCATCGCATAGTGACGTAGCCCCCATGCTGTCCAGTGACTCTGACCATAGCATAGTATTCCATGATGTTTCTTCTCCTTGTCCTTGTTTTTAGTAAGTTGATCCTGCCTCATCAATATAAAGACGCTCATGAAGCATGGGAGCAGCCTGAAATCCTATGATGTTCTGAAACATCCAACACAACAGCACTGTATTACAGTATAAGTATGACTATACATAATGAACAATCATTATGGTGTAGCACTATGCACTGGAATGCAGTACCAATGACAAGCTGGCATAGCTCACCTTAAAAAACTGTAATACAACTGATGCTTATTCACTTCACACGCGAATGAGATCAAGTAGAATGTCCTTCAGTGACACACAGTGGCCAACTGTAAAACTGCACAAAAGTGATATGTCATTATCCTGTCAGAGGCCTGTTCCAGCATGTGGGTTTAACAAATCCTATAGTCAAACCTGAATTCTGATTGAAGAAATTCGAGGAGATTCTGGGAATCGACAAATCCTGAAGTCATGCTCTCAGTTTTCTCCAATCAGAATTCAGGTTTTGCTATAGTATATGCTAAAAATGCTTTCTGGAAGGGACCCAAGGGGTGTGACAAGGTCCTGGCTATTGCGCTATAGCCTTGAATGTTGTGACCTTTTAAATCATTTAATACAACAAATCCATTCATCATGGGCTTATCTCCTGACGTGTCTGGTGTCTAGCAACTTCCCATTGTATTGGAGTTTATTTTATTAGAAAATATTTCTATACACTGCCCTGCTGTGTGTGTGGTTAACATGTTTTCCCCATGTTTCATAGGTTTCCAATGGGTTCTCTGATTTCCTTTCTCAGTCTAATGATGCATTTAAGCAAACTGGTATCTCTAAATTGCCCATAGTGTTTCATCGTGAGCATGAATGTGATGGATCAGTTTCCATGATTTAGAAATAGTTTTTCATACTGGGTAACACAACACATCCATATCCATAATCCAGACATTTATTAACTGCTTATTCATTATAGGGTGTCTGGCGCCAGGCAGCACAGGGATACATTATAGGGCACACACACACACACACACACGTATCATGCTGACTGTATGTGATTAGACTGCAGGAGGAAATCCATGTGACTTGGGGTGAACATATAGATACTACACAAAGAGCAGGATTCAAACGCCCTCACCCTGGTGGTACAACACTGCTAAACACTAAACCACTAATGTACAATTTCAATGTAAATCATATTACACTTAATAAAACATGATTCCAGCCACATTACACGATGTGAGCCTCATTTACTCAAATAAAACTAAAAATCTTGCCAGTGCAAGGCTAGGTTTTGAAATAAACACCCATGTAATACTGCAAGTTCATAAAAAAAAAAGATCTATATATACACACACATATTTTTCCAAAGGCTCTTCCTATTTGGTTTCATTCCAGTCAAAATCAAATACCCCATAACAAAAGTAGTAGTCATGCAGGCAGAGGTAAAATCATTTATTTGGAACTAAACCAATATACCATGCAGATCAAATAGGACATGTTGGAAGGGACAATAGCAAACAGTTTAAAGCAAATGAAATAAATTTTAATTGAATTACATAGCAACAGTGCTTGTAGCATTTTTTTAGTATTTAATACCATTGGTATAACCTTACATGTTTGATCATTAAAAACCCAACATTACACTTACTGACAAGCTATATAGTTAGCAGAAAGAAAACTGTAGATAAAATATTAAGTGTATTTTGATTTACAGTCATTATACAAAGCTCAGATTAATATTTATCTTTATCTTCAGCTATACACAGTCCAAAAGTGCAACATTATACATTAGGATTCTTGTTCACTACATTTAATTCCCCAGGGAAATGAAATTCCTAATGACTTTTTAAACAATACAACTTTTGCATCTAAAAGATACAAATTATCAATTTGACAATGTAATTCTTTTGAGGTTTACCATTAGTCCTTTGAATTGAAATACTATGGGTTTTTGTTTTAAAATGGCAACATACTGTGGAGAATTTAAAATCCAAATAACGTTATTGTTCTTTCATTACATTCCTACAGGTGGGAAAAAAAAAAAAAAAAACAATAAAATTAGCCGCTATAATATTTAATAGCAATGGGACAAATGAGGCTTCAAAACCAGTGGTGAGTTGGAGCAACCTGAAGTAACCAATCAATGCTGCTTCTAAATGAGGCTTCAAAATCCATGGTGGGTGGGAATATCCTGAACTAACCAAATGAGGTTTTGAAACCACTTTTGTCCCACAGCTAGTGTTTAGCTTACTTGGGCCTGTCTGATTTTCTTTACCCCAGAAGTGTTGTGATTCAGACAGCAGCTTACAGTCTGGCTTGTCAGAATGAGTGCTTCCAAATTTAATGAAAAGTTGGCTGTAGAGAAACTATGTATCCACAAAAGACACTGTGCTATTAAATTTCAATGAGGAATTAAAATAGCTATTTAAAAAGTGCCAAATTATATAACAGGGAATACCTTCTATAAACGTAACTAGCATAAAAATGTGTTGAAAATGTCACAACTTTTGCGGCACCTGCTCTACGCTCTTGGCGAGATCACCATAAAACCCAAACACTGAGAAGTAAGAGCAGAAAATGGTAGAGTGACTAATTCAGTTTCAGAAAGTGATTTCAATGGATGTAAAATGTCATTTATACAGCCCCAAAAGGTGTAACCTGTGCTTGTTTGTAGCCACTGCTACTGTCTGAAAAACAGAAAAAGTAATTAAACTCCCCCGAAAGTACAAAAAGTGTGATCTTTACACAGAAAATGTGCTTAGTTCAAAGCCAACAGTTTTTTGTAATTGTCAAATTTGGTCCATTAATCAGATATTTGGATGATGTTCAAAATGACACAGAGGAAAAAAACCTTACAGGTTAAAATTAGTTCTTTAAAATTCATACTACATTCAATAATCCACATACTACATGTGATATTATACATGGTAAACAAATGTGGATTTTGGGAACCCATCATCAGAATCCTATTCATAGCCGTCACCCTGCATCATCCAGTAAACTCCCTATTATTACAATCTTCCACAAAGAATAAAACAACAGAAGATCTGAAGCACGGGTGGACCCTTATGCTGATGAATTATGCAACATTATAGAGGTAACTGACTCATCGACTTGGACAGAAATTGCTTGAACACGTTGCTTAGATCATTCCGAGCGGTGATATACCTGCAGTTTATGGAGTCAAAGGATGCTTCCCTGAGAATATGGAGAGGGCATAAACACAGGAAGCGATTAACTATAAAACCAAAGGCATTGAACTTTCCAAAATCAAAATCTCCCCTGGACTCACACCGTAGAGAGTTGTCTGCTACAGAAATGAGAAAGTGTGACATTGACAGCACAATATATCAATGATTTCACAGTGAATAATAACTGTCTTAAACTTTCACTTGCTTAGTTTCCCTTTAGAACTATCCTCATTTCTGATAAATGTACTGCGGTCTTCATTTTGTATTATCAATATATAATCGTTTCATTATAATGCCGTAGTGTTGTATTTCCTTCTCTTCCCTCAAACTTTGGCAAGAAATACAAAAACGAGCTTCATGCAAAAATATGCTATTTGAACATGTATTCATGCAGAGCTGGTGTGGGCCCGGTTAAGGGCTTCGCATGGGCCGGCAATCCAGCCCAGCAGGCGATGCACCTTTCTTCCCAGCAGCCGAAAATAAGCTCTCTACACAAAAGCAGCAGACTGAGTTGACAACTCGGCCAGCACAACAGCAGGAGGTCACGAGACTCTCCACCCTGTTACCCCCCCCCCCTTATTTTTCCCCTGGCCCTGACTTGCATATTGACAGAGCAGTAAAAAGAAATCCACTGTAATTTCATGTGTAATTAGGGTGTGGCGCTTTACTTTGTAAATGCAGGTGTCTGTAATTAAGGGTGAGGACATTACTTGGGTAGTGTGTCAGTTCAGCAGTCTGATGGTTTCCTCCTTAAGTGGTAAGAGCTTCAGCAGGAATTGTCCATGCAGGCTTTATGCAGGATGTAAGCGACCAAGAGAAAGGATGAAAGGCGATTAGGTGGGACATTGATCTCCTGGAGCTTCAGAGTGCGCCAAATAAATGGAAACGGCCAGCTTGTGAGATGGTGTGCCACACTGGAAAGGACTAGTGCTGACCATGTCAAGGAAAACGTCAAAAGCAAAGTGGATTAACACTGCTCCTACAACACGTTTAGACTAGCTCCAAAAGACTTTTGTATGTCAGCAAGAACCAGGCAAGGTGAAGGAGCTTCAATGTGCGAAAACCAAACAGCTTGCAAACTGATTTTGGGAGCACAAAGGTCTGTAGACGAGGTCAGAGATTCCATCTGTATTATTCGGAGCACTGGTGCCTACTTACAGCAGCAAGAGACTGTGAGAAGCAGTGAGCGGGGAATTGCTTTGTCACGCACCTCCAACCAGCATCAGGGCGTACATGATGCCGAGAGCTTGGCCGCACCTCAGCCCTTCAGATAATTCCCCTGCTTCAGCAAATGTCACATTGAATCATATGAAAGTCATTTTAACATCTAGTCCACTCCCTCTCCACGCTCACCAAAATTGCCCTAAAGGATTTTCTGCTTTGTGTCACTCAGAACATCAAAGCACTGTTATCAATTATGATACAATATTCCATAGTTACATAAACGTACCAAGTGAACCATATAGTGTATGTTTACGACATAGGAAGATTTCTCATTTTTTCCAGGGACCAGAAAAATTCCCTGTGATGTTTTAATATTTTATGGAAATTGAGGTCATCACAATGACTTGGTGAATAATCACCAATGGTCAAGACCAGGCCTTTGAAAACAAATGTATTCTTTCATTAAATGCACATGAATAGTGACTGATGAACAGGTGTTTTTAGGTTGAGGGTTGGACTGATTTCCAAACCTGGGCAATGATGTCAAGACCAGAATGAAGCACTTAGTATTGAATCTCAGATGAGGTAAGCTCTTATTCATCATGACTCAGCTACTTTCTTTAGAACCTCAGAAAACCATTGTGTGTGTGTGGGAGTCTGTCACAAGTCCACATCATCACAAAAATCCCCTAAGCTTGGCATGGTCCCAGCTCTTAACCAGCCTGGAAAGAAGGGGTCTAATTTCCGGCTCGTGTTCCACATCGCTAGGCCAATCCACATTCGAAGAAAATACAATATTGTGCTCCTACTACTTTATAAACATGCCATGGTGTGATTTTTAAGCTAAGATTTCAACAGATTTGGTTATCTATAAGTGCCCACATTACCTCTGGTACCAAACCCGCTTGCCAGTTGTGCTATAAACCGGCCATATAAAGGAAAACAGCAACATTCAGTCATTTGTTAGTGTAAACCAAATAATCGCACAGAAAGGAACTCAAACAAACTAACGGTTAACTTAAAAGGCAGACAGTCCTAAAATATTCTTTTCTTTTTCTGTATCTGGGTTCTTGTCATGGGATAGAACGACCATCAAAATCGTCAACAAGAATCTCATGTCTTCCATGAGCCTCTAATGCATGGAATTTCCTGCCTCAGTTATAATGCGGCCCCTCCCTAGCCCAGGGCAAGGAAATGTGGAAGCTTCATTTTGCAATAAAGGTGCCTCTTCTGGAGTAAGGACTAGCAGATCAGGTGACATCCGTCTTTCTTGTTTACTAACATTTGCAATAGTATCCAAGGAACACGGTTTCTTTTCCAGAGCTTTTCTTCAGTCCTTAAAAATATGAAAAACGCTAATCTGAAGCAGCAAGGATTCTGCCTGGTTCTTCCACTTCATTCACCTTTCCAAGCATATAGTTTCCATGCAATTACAAAGTCAAAGTGCAGTGTTTTCTTCATTTTGAGCAGGAGATTGTTATACGTACATCAACTGCTTCTGAAAGCTACATATTGTACTTAGAAAACCAGTATAGTTTTGTGTGGTCCTTTGGAAGTTCAGTGTCCCATGTTGGGGAGAAAGAGACAAGTGTTAGGATCTTGGTGAGGGAAGTTACGGGGCGGTCTGGCCCAGCCGTCCGTTTGGTCCTATATAACGTTCTCAAAGAGTTGCATGGAGCTCATGATGTTCTCATCCTAAAAGCAGATACAGAAGGACGGTGTGAGGAATTCAGAGTTCATAAATGTATGCAGTCGTCAGAACAACAAATGTGCAGTGATGACTAATTTAACATGCCCAGGGTGAAATGAGAACCTTTCACGGTCCGTGACAGGCCATTAAAACAGTATAATTAGAATCACTGGTTCACCAGAACCAAACTGATGAACTACGGCAGAAAAGTACCAAAATTCCACACAAGCACAGGCAGAAGATTACAATCCCTGTACACGCAGAGAGCCGGGGCCAAATTCAGATGTGAAACCCTGTAAATGTGAAGCAACTGCAGCACAATTTGAGAGTAAATAAAATGTACTCTCAAGAAGGCATTCTTCTCAGCTCTAACGCAAAGCATATGAGAGCTGGTGTGTGGAAAGTAGGACACAATAAAATGTTTATTAACTAATGGTAAAGTAGCCATTTGTGTAGGTACCCCAGGTCAGTTATACCATATATTCTCAAGGAGATTGTTCATTTAAAGCATGCCAAAGATGTACCTTCTGACACGTTTCGATAAATTCATCGATGGTCACCACTCCATCCCGGTTACGGTCCATTTTCTGAAGCCACAGAATAAGGGGAAGTTAAAAATAGTTTGTTAGCCCTTATTTAATCCATGTTTTCCTTCTTATGTCAATAAAAAGATAAACTGGAAGTGCATCTGAACAATTATGTCTGAGAAAATCACCGAAAAAGGGGCAAACCAGACAGAGAGAAAGCTGTACTTCTGGTACCAGCCCACTTTTGGTGTGACTAGGTGGTGGGGAAGCGGCACCTGGAAGAACTTCTCCACGTGTTCCGATGGGGCGTCATCCCGCACGGTGGGGTAGGTGTATCTGCCCATCATGTCATATATGGACTTCATGATGGCCAGCATCTCCTGTAGACCAGAATACAAGCGAAGGTTCTCCGTTCATAACAACCGTGAGAATGTAAGGTAGGATGTCATGCTCTCTAACTTTGCACACAGTCACACTTACACCCTGGTTACCTCTTTAGTAATGTAGCCATCTTTGTTTATGTCATAGAGGTTAAACGCCCAATTCAGTTTTTCGGTCACGGACCCTCTCAAAAGCACCGATAGGCCAATCACAAAATCCTGTGAAAAGAATTAAAAAAAAAATCCCTAACACAATAAAACATTTATATTCCTCTGCGCCTTGTAAGTCCAGGGTAGAGCTGAGCTATTATGAGAATCCAGTGGCTGCCTTAAAAAAAAAAAAAAAAAAAAAAAAAAAATCATAAATTACAAGCTGAGCATAAAGTTGTTTTTTTTTTTTTAACCAGAATGAGTCAATGCTTTGTACAAATATTTTTAATTGCAGGCAGCTTATTATCGGTTTTATATATGCATATAGAGAGAGAAGGGAGAGAGGAGCTCACCTCAAAGCGAATGGAGCCATTTCTGTCTACATCAAAAGCGTTAAAAAGGAAGTGGGCATAAGTTGTAGCATCTGAAGGAAAAGAGAAGTCCTTAAAGTTAATAGCTGACATTTTCTAGTGAAATTATTTTCATGACATAAATTTGTTTTCATCCATCCATCCTCCAGCCACTTATAGACATATTTGTATCTGGCATTCTTCTCTGCTCTTATGAACAAGCATATGCCAGTTTTGGAGAGGATACAAGTCCTCTGTCGCTTAGGAGTCTGTCCCTGCGTGCAGAATTTTGCCAGTTCAGTATTGTGTGGCTGGCTGAGTAATCGTGTCACTGCTGGGCCGCTGAGGAAGATCCTTCACCGTTAAAACTGCTCCAGGGGAACCAGATATACGGCTGAACCTGCAGTCTGACCTCAGGCTTCACCCCTGTGAAGGTCATAGCATTCCTAGGTGCCTGTACAAATGGCAAATGATACGTTTACAAAATAAAAAGTATCTCCATTGCAGGGCACATTCTCACACGAGTGCGCATACTACAGGAGATTCAGAAACAACCAGCTAAAGCCATGTGTCTTTGGGTTGTCAGAGGAAACTCAAGCAGACATGGGGAGAAGCCAGATGTTCTGCAAACATAGCTGGCAGCAGTATACATGTGTTCCTATTAAGCATACATATGTGTGTGTGACAGAATTGAACTGACATTAACTGGGTTTAGGGATTCATAGCTGGTTACATTAAATTGTGAAAATAGGTATGAGAGATTAAAGATAGATTAAAGTCTAGGCAAGAGTGGAAAAGTTGAGAATGAGAGCATTTAATTAGCTGGAACACCAGATGGAGTTGCAGATGTCCTGTACTGTTCTATCCCTACACTGTGAATGGTCCAGAACATAGTGTATAGGAGGTGATGCTTGACAAAGCAGACATCAAGCTATGAGACCCTAATGGACTGGAGGCCTGAATGCCTACAGCAGACCCAAAAGAAACCAGAGAATGTCAGAGGTTGATTGAAATTTTTTGTGAAATGCAGCTCTGGTATTATAAAACAATCTCCATCCACCAAAACCTTGCAGCTACTGAATACAAGGCAACTAGAACACATCTTCCAACCAGAACAGAGTCTTGGGTTGCGGGGGGGGGGGGGGGGGGTTGGGGGGCCCGGGGGGGGGGCTACGGAGGTAACGGGGGTTTTTGGCCTGCTCTCTATCTA
>JAACJT020000034.1:11208438-11225336 GCA_009936485.2 Gymnarchus niloticus
TAAAAAAAGGTCCAGGTATCTTGGACAGTAGTAAAGCCATCTTGTAAGTGGTCATGACATCAGCATAAAAATTATCAGTATGAGGCATGTACAGTAGACTGGAAAGCCAAGTACCAAGGCCTCAGTCATGCTACACTGGACCTAAAGGCTTCTTATCTGTAATAGTTAGGGCAAACTCAATGCCAAAAATCACCGTCACCTTTCCCAGCAATAATATGTTTTTTGCTTTGCTTTCATAATAAGTAGAATGTAGTGTTTAAAGAGCCAGGATGGGTTTACCCAGATCAAACTCATAGTCGTATCCTTCAAAGCCTACCAGACTGAGACACGCAAAGTCAAATCTTTACATGCTTTCTTAGTTATTCTGAACTGAGGAAACACAATCCAGACTGAATTGCATATATCATACCTGATAGATGGTGCCTAATGAATATTCTGCTTGTTCTATGGAAATAGATAAATATTTAACTTTGGGACAAAGCATTTTCTTAAAATCAATAATGGAAAATACAGGCACAAGTGTAATATGCTAATTCTGTGTAATTCTAGTGAGTGTAATCCCTTCTGGTATCAACAGTGCACCCAAAATACTACACACTACATTACGGATCCTTGTGAACAATAAAAATGCAACTGCTTAAAAGGCGGGCCATAATTGTATTGCTATCAGATGGCTCCCTGATTCTAAAAGACCCTTGTCACATTAACCTTGTATAAGCAAAGATTTTTTTTCTTTTAAATCAGTGCCACCAGATGACCTTTAGACCAACACACTCCCACCATTTGCATCCTTTTGGCTTCAGCTACCTACCAGCTGGAGCCATGCCTTGACAGGTATTAAATACCTTTGTAGTACTTACACAAACACTTAAGAGCTCTCATAAGCTGATATAATGGCTGCATGAGGTAGGCATCTTCATTGGCAGCTTTCTGGTAAATCCCATTAGTCATGCCAATAACGAGTAAGAGAATCATGCATTAAACTATAGTACAGATATATGAATTTGTCTTTATGGAGTCCATCTTTTATGACTTATACTTGCATTATTTATCCAGGCAGGCCATGTTATCTTACAGAACATCTCGTTTCCACTTTACGCTACCCTGCACTGCCCAGCTACAATAACATCACGTCTCCTCCTCCGCCGCTACCATCCCATCTTGACCGTTTAGCAGAGCTTTCTGCAGAAATGTGTGCTCCCGATTTTTTAACAAACCAAAAAAAGAACAAAAGTGATATTTTAGAAACTCATCCCACCTCCTTGGGGAAAGAACTGAGAATAGATAGTCTTGAAAGTCTCCTCATCCACTAGCCCACTGGGACATTCCTAGGGAGGAAGAGGAGGAGAGGGGCTTTGTCAGGAGTACACACTCCCAAACTACAAAACAATAACGCGTTCACAATAATAAGCGAAACAACACTTGGTGTCCCTCTTCCCAACCCCAGGTCACATGACCCAATCCCCAGGCCCAAAGGGTTAGCTGAGGTCCAGCTTCAGGTGAAATCTCACATTCTTGAAGCCTCTGTAGAGGGACTGCAGCTCCTTTTTGGTGAACTTGGTTTGGGCCTGCAGCTGCTCCAGCCCCTCAGGTTGGTGGCGAACCGTTGAGAGCTCCAGGTCACTGTCACTGCTGTCTGTGTGTGACACAGAATGATGGGGGGGGAAAGATACAGGAAGGGAGGGGGGGGGGTGGGGGTGAGCAGACAGCAGGGAGAGCAAAATAAAAAGACAGTTACAAAGGAAGACTGGAAGAATGACAGAGTGTGGAGAAGAACAAGAGGAAAAAGATTTGAAAAATAAAGGGCAATTCCACCCAAAAATACCCAGTACAGGGGCACGGCAAGTCTGAACTCAAAAAGCCAAGATTGGCAATCAAACCCACAATCCTGGAGGTATGAGGCTGTATTGAGAACAACTGAGCCACAGCACCACCCAGTCAATATTGTCCAGGTTAAACGAGAACTTGTATTTCAAATATATCACAAATATCTCAAAGATCTCATTCTCAGACGCTGTCCTACCCGAACCAAGAAGCGTGCTTTCATACACTTCAAATCTTTGGCATCACCAAAAAAATTTTACTGTTCTAATTTGTAGTCTAAATCTTTGGGGAAAAAACTGTATGCTCTTCAAATTATATATCAATATTAACTCGGCAAAAATTCTTAATTGTTACCAATTCAATGATGTATTCAACATCAAAATTCACGAAACATGGTTCTATTCAAGACAGGGTCACCTTTCTGATTTCTAATCCTCAGTTTTCCCATCAATCTCCAATGCAATGGACACGTATGGAACAGTGTATCGTACAGAAAAACGCACCTTGGGAAAAGTATGAAATTGAGGATGAAAGTAATCGTATTATTTTTCTTAATTAAATAAAATTTAATTTAGGTTACAGCTGGAGTTAAAATAATGGAAAACATTGACTTTGGGTGGAATTTCCCTTTAAAACAGTAAGGGTTTAAAAAAAAGAAAGCGAGAGAGAGAGGTGTAGAGAGGTACTCAGAGCAAAGCAAGGGAAAAGGAGTTCAGGAGAAGAGGGTTAGAGGAGCCTGCAGTAAGTTGGGTTTGACCCCATGTACATACTCACCATCTGTTGGACATACAGAGACAGAGAGACAGGGAGGGACAGTAACAGGAGGAGAGAGAGGACAGAAAGAGCGAGAGGAAAAAAGAAACAAAAAAAAAAAAACAAGTTAAACAGACCACCACACTGTTTGAAATCTGTCACAGGACTACAGATACAACGAGAGGAATGAGAGAATGTGATGCAATGATGCAATGGACAAAGCTAGTGCCTGAACAGCTTAATCCAGGATGTAGGGATACAATCAACCACTAATAACATCAGCAACAAAAGCCAGATGCGGCTGTGCTTCTGAGCCGCAGTAGCTTCAGATTTGGCATCGCTGTGCATCTCATGACTTGGCTGAATGGACTGTAGACACCATGAGAAACCTCAAGATCCTGTGACATTTGATGTGATCCACCTCATCCTTGAAGATAGACGCATCTAACAAGTTACAGAGATGTCAGTTTCAGTGGGCAGTCTCCCTGACCCCGCGTCCCTGTCCCTCACCTGTCTCTGTGATGTCGATGAGCCCCAACAGGTGCATCAGTTTGAGGAACATGAAGACCAAGCAGACGATCCCTACCGTCTGCAAACCCTCCGTTTCCCACCTCACACTCATCCTTTGCGTGTTGTGGTCTTTCCCTCACTCTCTTGCAAAGACACTCTTCACTGTCCCTGGCCAGTCACTCAGTGTGTTAGCTGCTAAAAACGTGACGGTCTTCAGCCGCTACCCCGTCTTTTCGCAGCCTTTGCCAAGCTCACGAACATCCATCCTCGCCTGTGAAGACTGCTGTGCTTTAGTTTACCTGCCGGCAGTGAAGAGTTCAACAATTTACAAAATCACCTCAATGGTAAAGTTCAAAAGCTGGTAACAGGAAGTAATGACCATACATCTACGCATGTTAATAGCGAGTAGAAGATACTCACAAAAGATGATCTCCACAATCAAGAGCAACGTTTAAGTTTTATAGATTGAGCAGATGAAATTATTAGCAAGAAGACAAGTTATTTTTCTATAAAAAGACAAGGGAACCACTGAAAAAAAAATCTTCAGCTAAAAATGACCATAGAAGAAGAGCCATCCATATCTCAACCAACTCTCCATTTATGTTCCTCATTCTTCTCAGTCCAGTCTTCCTTCAAATCTGAATAAAAGACACTCATTCCTTGAAAAAAAAAAATCCCTCCTACTTCGATGATGAATAAAGTACAGAGGAAATGTTAATTATAATGTCCTAAAATGTTATTCTCCTGTGACACATCTGTCTTCCTAATCCCAACATGTCTCCCCTTACTTCCCCCATTCTACATTTTCACTCTCCATCTCTTTTTAGACTATTTCCATAGTGTTTTACTCTTTTATGGACACCCCTCCCCATCTTATACTCTGTGAGCTTGAGAATAAATGATTAAAAAAAAAGAAAAAAAAAAACAGTGTCCATACATGTTCTGAAACTAATTTTCATTATTCTCAGTATTGATAAACATATATATTCCTTCCTAGATATGATTACCATTGAAGAGTTATTGAAGTAGACAGTATAGGAAATACCATTCGCTTGATGCACAGGAACAAACAAAAATAGAAGTGGCCAATACAGGATATATAAAACCACTTTAAAACACACACACACACACACACAAGCTGTAATCTAGTCTGTGCCCTCATTCCCATCTCCCCAGCCTTCTGAACCAGTTTCCTCTTAATTGTTCCCATCGTACTCTTGGGTTCATTAACGCTCTACCCGTTAAGTGCCTTCAGACATTGCATCACCAGTGGAGTTTCTGCCTAGGGAGCTGTCACACTTGCCAAAATTGTTGCACTCGGACTTAACTGTCCTTGTCTGTTTTCTCCTTCTGTCAATAGCCATTGTGCTGGATTACAGTAGCCATAACAACCTCACAATCTACAGTACAGCGGAGGAAAAAAATATTGCCCTTAACAAAAGGAACCGTGGATTATAAAAAAAACAAGACTCAAAAGACCACGATTAAGTTTCTATTGGCACCAAATTAAGTCTGCTCAGACATTTTGGCTAAGTCCCACTCCAGCAGAAGGATATCGCATTGTGAAATATAATATTGCTGATTGTTTTGACTATCACTACTCTGTTGTGGATGGAAATGAGCCACAAGCAACTCAATTTCATAGTTGTAAACAATCTGAGCTGTTAGCGGCTGAAGCTCACGGCCAACAGAAAAATCCACAGAATGTCTGCATCACACGATAGCAAAAACAGAGTAGGAAAGTTTGTAAAAAAGATTAACAAATAAATAATGCCACTGCGAATCTGCTTCAGTAAACAAACTAAACACAGGTTAAGAATTTCCCCTTCATCATTGGCTGTCTAATATTTGCCTTATAATGTCAATAAAAAGACTGTTAAAAGTAACTGCAAAATTACTGCAGAACATCCAAGATAAACGGACATACTGTTGTCACGTTGTTCACCCCTGCTCTCAACTGTCTGGCACGTTTCGTCAGAACAACTAAATGAGCCAACTTCATAACATATTACAGAGCCAGCAAGCAGGAGGGTTACAGATTTAAATAAACATTTTAAGTGGGAAACTGAATATCAACAGGATCGTGACCATTTCAAGCTTGTAGAAAATTAATCTGGCAAGTTCTCAAACTTAAATTCCCCGATACTCATCAGGAAAGCTTATCACAGATGCCATGGCTTTTGTAGTACAAGATACCCACCCGACTTCTTGTAAGCTCACTTTGCCTACTCACTTAACATTCAGCAGTCACCAAAGAATTACCTGAAGAACGAAAATGAAAGCACAATGGCTTTTAAATGAAAATGAGCTTCAACAAACTTTCACTACCATTCAAAAATTTTGAGGCAACCTAGGGGATGCCATGCCCCCTGATTGCCAGGTTCTCAGCACCATCTAAAATCGCTGACCAAATTCCTTAGGATGTGTGGGGAATGGAGAACTTAGCCACAGCTGGAGCCAGGTAATGATCAGCCACATTGGCAGCTGAAAAGGAGAAACCCAAGCTGGGGATGGTGGGATAACTGCTGGGCACTTGGAGGATGAGCCACTGGAGCAGGATGGACCTGAGGTACAATAGAAGAAGACTGCTGCCCTCCACAGGGAACAACTGTCACCTTGGATTCTGCTACACTGAGAAGTACCATCTGTATGTCCATTTGCCCTGTCTGTGCAGCAAGAATGAAGATAATTCCCTTGGGGAGTTGACCAATCAACTTAACTTTCCATTCTTCAAAATTTCTTCCTTGCATAGCAATGACAACAGTGCAGTTATTAGGTATTCTGCCACTTCAGTTTCTTAATATATTTGGCTGAAGTTCCACCCTATGCTTCTGCTAGTATTTCTCAAAGCTGTGATTGGCTTGTAGGGCACTACTCTTGGACTTTATGACCAAACTGTTCCCAGAAAAGCTGGATGGGATTAAGATCATGTGACTGTGCTGGCTAATTTCAGAGACAGCACTCCTGCTGACTGTCTCTTCAGCAGGTATAAGAGCATAACTTATAGGTGTGATTCTGACCATTATTCCACTGCATGATGAAACCGGCATCAGTGAAGCGTGGCCCACAGGGGATAACATGCCTTTGTAATACAGAGCCATAACCTTGCCGATTCAGTATTCTTTGCCCTTGGTTAAGTCTCCCACCTTAGCAGCATCAAAGCAGTCTGAATATCTTGAGAGTCGACAGCTAAAATGCCTGCGGTCTGTACAGCTGTCATTACTGAACATGGAAGATTTTTTGATCAACAGAAGTTTTGAATAGAACAGTTTTGTTTTAAATGAAATAGCTATTTGTAACAATGTTTCAACTGTATATTTTCGCAACTTTAATGACACCTTGTTGAATAATGGTCTCTTCCAATGGCAAAACTTCCTTCATGATTCCTAAGAGTCATACAAGTGTCCAGACATGTGGAATGGCAGACATAAACGTACCGTCAGAGCAGAGCTACTGTTTGTTCAAAAATGAGAAGACATTCAATGTTAGAACATTCGAGTCAGTCTGGGTCCCAACCTGCAATGTTTGGCTGACCAAAAGCTGTAGGTATGACTGAGCTGACATCCTCTACGAATTAAAATATAAATAATAATGATGTATAGCTTTCAAAGTGTTTAAAATTTGCAAACCGAGAGCCAAAATTTAGTCTAGCTTCTAATGGCTCCATTCATACAAGTTGTAAAATTGCATGACAGAAAAACAGTTTTTATTGGGCACCTGAAGTAAATCTTTACCATACCAGAGATGTCTTTACGAACATCAAAGCCCCAGACTAATCCATAATCTTTGTTCAATTATTAGGACTAAACAGCAACCATTATGGGATCCTGTCTTCTGCCTGTAAATAAGAACGTAATACAAATGCATTGTTAACTTTAAAATGCAGTTATCTTGTCTGATAGCCATTTCAGCAGTTTTTAAGTGGAAACTGCATGCTACACATTTTATACAAGAACGAGACTCATGTTGCAGGGCAGACTTGACCCTGGGGGTAGGAGGAAGGCAAAGGCTAGCAGGGATTTCACAAACAGAGTGTCTTTATTAGGGAATGGACATATGATGAGTACATAATGGGTGTTTAGACCCCTTTATATAGAGGAATGGAGAAAAACTCAAATACAAAAATAAAGGCAGACGCACGGAATTCAGCATGGGCCCAGAATTTGGCATAGCGGTGTAAGTGTTCTGGGTCTCCGGTCAGCTGCCTAGCTGACCCTAGTTATCCCCAGCAGGGTGATCAATCCAATCAGGGCCAAATGTGCCTCATTAACTACAGCACCTGTTGAAACACAAGCTGATGATCAAGGAGCCACACCAGTGCACCAAAATCCAGCTTTTGCTCTCCCTCCTTTGGGCATTCTGGAAACTGCACACTTTCTTTCTTTTGTATTTTTGGTAAATATTTTAATATGTCTTAATCTAGAACTTATTTGTAAAGGGACAATGGATAATTATGAACTACACTGGCTAATTTACACAAGTGACTCAATGAACATCCTAAACCTATTTGTAATGTGATCATGGATAATTATGAACTACACTGGCTAATTTACACAAGTGACTCAATGAACATCCTAAACCTATTTGTAAGGTGATCATGGATAATTATGAACTACACAACGTTACATCTTAAAAAACAAATTCAGTCAACTTTTCAGACATCAGCAGGCAATTATTTTTGATGTCCATTACCTATGCTTTTATAAGTAGAGGCTAATTGGCACTGTAAGAGTCAACATGGTGCCAGTTTGAACATGCAACATAGAAAAAACTTGTGTAATGCTCTCCAAATACCATTAATCAGGAGTCTGACAACTCTGTCTGCCGGAGGTCCTAAAGGGTCCAGCCTTATGTTAGTCTTGTTCAGACTACAGTATTAATGATCTGGCAGTAGTTGGCAACTCTAGAAACTGCCTAACCAAATTTAACAAAACTTAAAAAAAATTATATAAGTTCAAACAGAAGATACATCATTAAAGAGAATTTAGTTGCTTCATGTTTAAACAGAGCAAAGTTCAATAGGAAGAGGAAGCTCATGTCACATGATCCACACAGGATGACATATGAATGGGTGGGATTTATATTCTCAATATCTTAGCTGGCAAGTTTCATTGTGTACTCATGGCCTGCATGCCTTGTTTACCGCCCAACGGATCAGAAGCAAACCCCGTGCCAAATGGCTAACAACGGGAGCGCTGGGAGTTCAGACTCACAGGGATTGAATGTCAGTTGGGTTGAGAAGCAAGAAAGACGAGCAGAGATTTAGTGCGAAAGGTGGCATTAAGAATAGGCCGAAGGAAGGGGATTCACTGAAGTAAAAGAAGGTCCCCGATCAGAAGAAAAGGGCTGAAAAGGTGACACAGACGTAGGTACGAAACCAGAGGAGGATACAGAGGTTGCGACTTGGGGGACAGGGATAGCCAGTGTCCTTCAGGGCTCCTGACGAAAGGCTGCAGCTTCCATATTTAGCCAGCAGAAAAGAAAGCAAGCTCGATACCACATTTATAATTAATGGCAAGTAATGCTAGACTGAGGGTGTGGGCACCGGCTCTCTCGGTGCAGGAACGGCGGGAGAACGACGGCGACAGATGAATAAGTGGAGACGGGGAGGGAAGGAGGCTATGGAAAAGGAAGGAGAATAGACAAACAACAGGGAGAGGCACAGGGATTTTGTTATGACTGAGAATGAAAACGAGTGCTTGAGAAGAGAAAGACCAAATCAGTAACTGTGCTGGTTACAGCAGGGCATATAAGGGTTAGGCAATAAGCTAGGTCCTTGAAGCTTATCTACAGCATCAGCCATGCTAATTAATTAGCCGGGATTAATTATCTGATCATTTCAATTTAGATGCCATTAACATTCCTTCCGACGCGTTGACGTGTGAAGTTTAGTCCTGACATTAGCTGTAGAAGGGTAGCGACAGTCACACTCCAGGTAACATGTCAGCTAAAGCAAGGCCTCAGACACAGCAAAGCAGGGAAAAATACATTAAAAACAGAGAAAATGACAAAATATCGAATATATGGAAGCTAGAATAATTAAGCTAGCTCTAAAGGATAATATTTTCACTTCAACGCTTTACCAGCTAGTTATCTTGAATTGGGGTTTTCAGTTCAGATGAACTGACTTTATATTCTGTCCACTCATCCTATAACCACTTATCATGGTCTGGGTTTGAGGAGTGGTCTGGATCCTGTCCCAGACAGCATAGGGCACAAGGCTGGGGCACACCTTGGTAAGAAAGCCAGTCCATCACAGGACCTCATATTTCAATTGAAAGAAAATTCATTTTTCTATTGTAGCTCACTACACCAAGCACAATTCCTGTATAAAATATTTATACTTTTAAGACTACAAATATTTCTCCTACTGATTTTATAGTCATGAATGGGCAATTACGGCAGGGAAAAAAGTTTAAAAGCCACTTCAATGAATTAGCACTCTGAGCTAAACATCCACGTTAAAATACAGGTGAAACCTGTAGCTTGTTAGCAGCTGAACAGTGAAAGGGATAGCTGTTGGTTATAGATTGTCAATAAAAATCATAGGGGAAAAAGTCAATTCAGCAAGTAACATTGTAAGATTGGAGCGATAGAAAATTTTATAAGTTAGCAACAATGAAGCCATGGTGCCTAGCACTGCTTCACACCAAACAGATTAGAGAGCGACTCATTTTTAAGTCAGAGTGATGTTTGACACTAAGGAACATGAAACAATGTGGGTTTATCATCACTAGAAAGTCTGATCATATCATAACACAGCGGGAAGGATACTTTCTTGGTACAACTCATTTGTTTCATATCTGCCACACTACAAAGTAGCAGATTCACAAAGTAGGGTGATTTGAGGTTCTCGAGTAACAGCAGAATGACTTTTAGACTCTCACTCTGGCTCTGATTTAACTTGACGATTTCGCTCGCTGCCCTCCGGTCAGCCAGGTCTCACATGACCAAAGCACCACCACTACCACCAATCAAGCAATTCCTGCCTTTGACAGGCTGATGCAATATTTCTTAGTCAGTTAATGAAGAAAATATATGACAATCCATACACCATGAGCCTCTGAAATAAGCAGAGATTCTGAGCTTTAATTATAACATTTCTTCAGTCATGTTATTTTGCTAATGTCAATATATGGAACCGGCAGGACTGCAAACTACATGGATCTTTCTGGCTTTATTTCAACAAGGAGAATGCGGCTGCCAGTTTGATTCTGATCCCAAAAAACTCTGTGATATGATAAATGGCTGAGCTGTAAAAGGCTAACGAAATTATTGCTGTTGATGTTTCAGAAAATTAAAAAAAGAATGGACAGCAATGAAATACGAATCATCATTTGGTGTCCATATCATAGAATCTGAGGTCATTCAATACATATACAGTATTATGTAAATGCATCTTAACATCAATGAATACAAATAATACCCGCAAGTTTCCTAAGGATAATTTTTTTCTCATAAAGTGCTTTAACTTCTACAGATTCTTCACAGCAGCTGTCAGTATTTAAGGATTTGGCCAAGACAACCCAAATAAAGGTGAGTGGCTCCTCATGCTGCTTGCAGTACTGCAGGACCTTCTGCCACTGCCACTCTCCTCGATGCGCATGCCGGAAAGCTGCAGGAGTTTGAACCTGAAGCCTCCATAAGTCTTACCTTCCAGGGACATAGGCTCCAGGATGCCGAACTGCTTGAGTACAGCCACAAAAAGAATGACGACGACGCCGATGGCGAACAGTTCCATGCCTTGGATGCCCATGGTGGTCCAGGCTGGAGAACGGTGGGCCAGGAAAATGGCCTGGAGGGGGCAAAAGGTCAGGGGTGGCCAACGGAAAGGGTAGGAATGGGCTAGCAGAGGCGGTCAGAGTCAGGTTGGCACCAGAAGCATCCCAGTCTGATGTGAGACCCGCGAGAAGCCGAGTGGGAAATCGCTATGCAGACTCTGCCTGATGGTCGGACTCGAACCCAAGGTGATGCATGAACTGATGTTCAAGCCCATTCTACAAGAAGCTCCTGGGTGTCAAAGCCGGAAAGGAGTTGAGCAACCGTTGCGATGTGCATTTCACCACGTTTTCACTTTCAAGATCTCTCTTGCGATGCCTCACGGGGTAACGTGACCGTGCTCCGCCTTCGCTTCAGTGCGGCATACAAAGAGCAATCCGCATGGTCCATAATGAATCTGGATCATAAGTAACTCACAGTCGTTGAAATGACCAGTACATGTGCCCAACTTCAAGACTGTAAGACAGGGATTGGAGAAACCACAACACACTAGCCAACTGATGAAAATGCAAACCAATACGCACTTTCACCAGGACTGAAGAACAGCAGAATGTTCACCACGAGAGGAACTAGTCAGGTCCAAAAAGCTGGATACAGACCCAGTCATTCTTGCCTACAAGATTACTTATCTGAGAATACAGATTTCTGAATTTTGGCATTCAAGAAATGAATCATTAAAATTTACTCAAATGCGCAGACTAAAGAGTATACATTAATCTGCTGGATCACGCAGGTAAACTAGCAGCAAACAGACTCAGCATGGGTTTAACCTCCTAAAGTCCAGCTCTTCTGCTCACCCAGCTTCTGCCCAGCATTCCATACCGCTGCACTTCCGTGGAAATATCCACCAGAAACTTTGTCCTTTTGCTGGAGCACCCTAGCAGGTGTCTCCTGCCTCAAGCATCCCTCCCCATGGTCTCCGGTCTGAGGCATAAGCACAAACAGCAGATGGGCAGGGAGCAAGTTTCCCAGGAGCCTCCGGTCTTCTGGGAGTACCGGGGTCTCCCGCTGTCCCTCGGCATGGACTCCCTGTGCCGCCTGCTTCTCTCCCTCTCTGACGGTGTTGTCCTGCCTCTCTGACACTTTCACTCCTCCATGTCAAAGGGCTGCTCTCTCACTCTCTTCTTTCAGCTTGCACTCTCCATCCTCCCTCCCTCTCTCCACCCCTCCCTCACTGTCCGGTAAGACACTACAGTCGCGCTTCACTTTACTTCTATGTAAATCCACCCCCCCCCCACTCACTCTGTCCATCGAACCACTCCTCTCCCACTCACTCTGTCCATCGAACCACTCCTCCTCATACCCACACTCCTCCTTGCAAAAGTTTATTATCCCTCATCTTTTTCCTTCTGCCTTTCCTGCTATCTTCATTCTTTGGAGAGATATCTGCTTGGACGTCAGTTGAAAAAAAGCCTTTTTCCTAAACTCCTGGAGGGAGTGAGAGAGAGAGAGGAAGGATCAGATTCCAGGGACAATCCCCGCTTCCCCCCAAGCTCCTACCTTCCTCTCTGCTTCTCCCTCTGGTCCTCAGATGTCAGCCTTAAAACACACTACAGGAAAACAGAGAAGCGATTCTTAAAAAGTCTGAAGACCAGCTGCCTCGAACAGCAGCTTCATGTATATTGTGCTCAGATCATATTTCAATGTTGGGGAATAAAAAATAATATATAATAGTAAATATGACCAAGACATCAGGGCAACGGGTCAGTGGGTCTTGTTGTGGCCTGACAGCTCTAGGGGTTTAACTCTGGCTCCATCTCTGTCTGGTAGAGATCTCAGGTTCATCCAGTTTTCATGTGGGGTTCTCCTGGGTTCTTCACTTGCCTTCCACAATCTACAGATGTGTGGTTCCCGGAAAACAGTAATTCTGAAACAGACCTGGAACTGTGTTTGTGTGAGTGCTCCACAATTCACATCCGTGCGGCTAAAATAAGTCTTTTCCATCTATATTACAACAGCCCTGACTAGATCAATAAACATCATGGTTGAATAGAGATATTCAGCTTGTAGAAAGTCCTCAGCAGCTACATGGACTAACATATATTATACATTTGCCTTCCTTAAAGCATACCACCCAAGGCAGGGGAACACCCTGGATGGAGTACCAGTTCATCTTAAAACTCATATGCACTATAGGCAATTTAGAGATCCCATGTCTTTGGTCTACTGGGAGAAACCTGCACAACATTGGGAGAATATGCAAACTCCACAGACATATGTTGGGTGGGATCCGAACCCAGAACCCCTGAGGTGCAAACTACTGAACCACCATATCAGACACACATGTATTTTATATACACACGTTAATCCAATGTGGACATTGAGAATAATATAAAAACACAAACATATCTATGAAGTCTACATCCAGAGGGACAACTACTCTTAAAATTCAAGAAAATGCACAAACTTAAAATTTGACTGGTGACCTTCTGTGCCTCTGACTTTATACTGCATAGACTGCACCAGTCTGGGAGGCATATTTTAGTTTTTCACTGTTTGCAGAAGTCCCAGAGATTAATTTGGATTATATTATTAGTCCCCATAACCAAACAAATACAGACTGTATTGCAAAGTTTTTAATAACTGGGATTACAGGTGTGAGCTGTGTTCAAACACAACTTTGAACCCTCAGGTCAGAGACAGTCTGCCGGTAACAGAAGGCCCCCCTCCAGACTGCACAGATCTCCATGTAGGACACATGGAGAAGGTAAGCCTATGCCATTTTTTTTTCCTTAATTTTCTTTCAGATATTTGATCATCAGCATGGCCTGATTGGAGTAAAAAATCTCTTCGCTTAACAGATGCTTTGGCATGAATTTCACCAAGGAGCTAAACCCAAGTGTGATCGCATGGTATCCAGCTATTGAGACCTTGAATTCACCAGTACAACTTCTGGTAGTAGACAGTTCTAACTGTAGTTCCCATTCGCAAGAGAGAATGGCTACGCGTGTATAGCAGTATAACGTTCCTTGTCATACAGCAACATCTGAAAAGCGGGCATGCTGTCGATGTATATCAAGGAACTGTGGGGTCTGTACGGCCCATCCGCCTATAGCTCACAGCATCGGATGAGTGTGTGAGTTTCTCCCAGGGAAGGGGAAGGAAGAGAAAGTAGCAAAGTTAATGGCTGATGAGTTTGCACTTACTAATGCACCGAGTTTGTAATGATGGGAGTTGGGGATGCCTAGACGCTGGGGCAGAAGATCGATAGATGTCTTTTTCTCACTCACTCTCTCTTTCTCTCTCAGATAACAGTAAAAACAAGACTGGGTTGGTGCCAAAGAGACAATTTTCTGGACAGTGGATGGGGGTTAGAGAGGAAAAAAAAAAAATGGAGTGCATGGAGCAAAGCAAAGTAGAAAAGGAGAAACATCCAATTCTTGAATGGCAACACAAAAGCCCAACAAGATGAGCAAACATCTCTGAAGGTCTGAGACACTTCTGGGCACCTCAAAGCCATACATGTTTCTCTAATAGCTTCTCTAGGACTCTTAAAGCTTCAGAGAAAATTGCTAACTTGTGGGAGATTCTGCCTGATACATTTGTGAACTAATAAGGCTGTAGAGGCACCAGTAGGAGGCTAACGACCATTATTTTTACAGTAGTAGATGTTGCATGAAAACTGGCATCACAAATATTTCATTTTTCCACTGACCTCAGGACCTGCAAGTCAGTTAATCATCTAAATATCTGTGAACCTTCCTCTCTGGTGCTACACAACAGAACCATGAGGCCTGTATGGCATCCATGCATGGTTCAACGATACATTATGCCTACAATACCTTTTAAACACTCCAAAGAGTGGGATCTATTTGAAACAGACATTGCTCTGATAGGGTACATTACGCCATCTGTAGACTGTATTTAAACACAGGCATCTCAAACACTTGCTCCACCTTTTAAACAAACCAGAAGAATGACATCTATACGATACAGGCATTCCTCTGGTAGGGAGACATCACTGTACCTGTTGATCGCGTTTAAACGTAGATGTCTCAAATACTTGGGAGACAGGAAATAGAGCTGAGCTTTTAGTCCAGCAGAATGCAGCTGTTGTGATCCCATAGCGAGAATCCATTAAAACACTAACGGGTCTTTTAAAATATAGTCTTCTGCTGACACAACATCCCGCTTCAGAGCTGGGATCAGCTTCACCGTTCAGAAGAAAAATGCAGATGGGGACGTGCCAAACCCTGGCTGGAGCCTGTAGTTAAATTTTAATACAGGAACAAACAGAGCAGCACAACGGCCTCCAGGGTCAAGGGTTCAATTTGTACCCTCAGCTCTGGGCGTTTAGAGTTTCCATGTTTACCTTATGTTTACATCTGAACACTCTAATCCCCCCCATCCACAGCCCAGATACATGTTCCTGATGTCTCTGCGTGATGACATGCCCTGCAATGTACTGCCATCCTGTCCAGGGTGTCCTCCTACCTCATGCCCTCTGCATCTGGGATAGGCTCCAGGGTCACTGGATAAGGAGTTTAAGAACAGGTCTGATGAACACCCGAAAATGACCAGAAACTAGCTGCATTTGCATTTAAGTGATATATGAAGGACTGGCCACTGACAAGTGTCTTGTGAATTAAAATCATTTTCCTGGAATCATTATTAAAATTTTATTCCCCAGAGGAAAAAAAAAAATAAAGCATTATGAGTTGCAGATGACCACTCAAGATGGTAAGGCATTGCACTGCATTAACTTCATGTCTTTTAATGCAGTGAGTGGACACAGTCCATGTCAGCAGAAAGCACCCCATGCTATTACAAGTTTCTGCATAGTATTATAACCCGTGGACCCAGTACCGTGAACGGTCTGTTTGATTATGTATATACTTGAATACTCAGATATGTACTTTGGGGGCATAGTGCATGTAATACCCACCCAACTTCCAGTGGCTTATCACGTACCGGCTCACGAGTGGGGCGGGGCTAGAGACTATGCCAGAAAGGCCAGGACAGTGAAAACAACTCGGATGGGATGCCAGTCCGTCACAGAACACACACTCACACGCCGTCATATTCTGTGCAATTTAGGGAGGCCCGTTCATCTAAACATGTTATTTCAGCTCCAGGCGGACCCCTGCCAAGAACAGGGGAGAACACGTAAAGTCTTCACACCCAGAGCAAGGGATGATCACCGGAAAGAGAAGGATGAAGCAACAGTGCTACTCAATAAGCTACCTTCAGTCTGTCCCTCAGCTGCCTAACCAGCCCAGGGTCATGGAGGGCCTGCAGCCTGTCCCAGAGGTAAACCCCGGATGGATTACTGCCTGTCTGCAGGGTACAATCGAACACCAAGGGCGACTTAAAGATGCTAATAGGCCTAACCCTGTGTCTTTGTACTGCAGGCACAAACCAATGTAATCTCCACACGCAGAGAGTGAGGGTGGGACTTGAGTCCCCAATCTCAAGGGTGTGAGGTGACAGGGCTGCCTACTGAGCCAGCACAATTATTTCTTCAAGACCCCGCAAAATTCATCAAAAAGAATTCAAAGAAACAACAGGATACATCAAATTACTATTAATATTTAACCAACAGGCAAGCCAGGTGTAGACCCCCCAAATCAGCAGAATCTCCCTCCCCCCCGCCCCAATCCAGAAATGTCCGGAATGTCCACCCGTTAGGAATGCCGTCTCAACTAGGAGACAAGAGGACTGCTGCGAGTCAGAAGCTTATGCACAGCCCAGCAGTCTCCGACAGGGTGGAAGGTGGAGGCAGAGATGGAGGGGGACTAGCCAGCTCTTCCTGGAACACCGATGTGCTGCTTCAGGGTCTCAGCAGTAGGCTGGGAGACTGACAGCACCTGAGCATTCAGCCATCCATGGGGATGAACAGCAAACTAGACAAGTCTGCTCTGATGTGTATGTAAATATCAATCCAATAACCGATTACCCAATTAGAGCCTATCCTGGGAAATGGGGGGGGGGGGGGGGGGGGGGGGAAGCCCACCCCCGGGCCCGGCGCCCCCGGCCAGGGGGGTGGGGGTTCCCCACACCAGCCCCAATCAAAAATCACACCGGGGGCCCCC
>JAACJT020000034.1:11239771-11254891 GCA_009936485.2 Gymnarchus niloticus
CCCCGCGAGCCCACGCCAGCGGGGCGGCGGCCGCGCGCCCCCCCCCGCCCCGCCCGCCGGGCGCCCGGGGGGGGGGGGGGGCCGGGGGGGGCGGGGGGCGGGGGGGGGGCGGGGGTGCCGGCGCTGGGGGGGGAGCATAAATAACCCCTTAGACCAGCTACTGTGGGGAGCACGCAAGGCACAGTGAAAATGTTCAGAATCAGCGATGGGATACTGACAGCAAAAAGGACCGATTCATTATTGAATTCAGGCGTCAAACACTTAGTGGTATTTGGCAGACACAATGCACCAATGAGCTCCAGGTTCAAAGGTCATGAAAAACTATCTAGACCACGCATGGAAAAACCTGCCTAGGTCTACTTGTTGAATGGCAGTCCAATTCTGCCTAATTACCAGTACTGACTGGATGACAGTGGCAGCCATTGACCCTTGTTCACAGCCAGACAGGTGCAGTTAGCTCTTTTGGGAGATTGTAGAATGTGTGCACGGTGTCAAGGAAAACAGAGAGATTCTGTGAGTCTTGGCCTGATGGGAGAGGCTGTGACAGGGGAATGTAAACAGGCTTCAGACCAGGAGGAAATGCAGCCACACAGGCCCCTGCATTCTAAATATTTATTACTAAACATTTGACCAAGGGAAAAAATGGAAGGCTCTTTTACTAATGTGACCAAGTAAGTTTGAGTACAGAGCAGACGAGCAGCGAGGAAGAAGGATAGCCTCTAGGGAAAATGAAAAATACAAAAATTACATAAAACCACTTTGCCTGAAATAAATCTCTGTAACTATTTTTGCACTTTCTGCATTAATGGAGCAAAATGGCAGCATTACATAATAGCAACTTTTGATGGGGGGGGGGGGGGCTCTACACATGCGTGAATCGAAAAATCTTCTTATGCATGCAGAAGATAATTAGTTAAATGACAGAAATGTGGGAGAGAAAATAATTATTATGTTCAGGCAAGGCCAGCTGCATGCAAGAGATTTCAGTGCTGATGTCGATAATATTCTGGGTATTGCTTATAGAAAAATGAGGCACGGGAGACAGGGTGAAGTTTTCATTCTTGATTCTGACTACCCAGCTATGTTTAAGGAGTCATGAGGCCCCATAATAAGGCCTGCATGACAGCGGATCAGCTGTCTGAATCATCGCCTGGTGCACCAAGTTCTGGCTGGCAGGCAAGGCGGCCACGGACGCAGTCAAGCATCCATCGCCGGCTGCACTGGGGGCGGGAGCGGCCATTCCTCAGGAGCACGTGGGTCCGAGCCTTTTCCCCGCAGATGGGATGCGATGGCCTCTGAACGGGAACGAGGAAAACACGTCCAGGTGCAACAGAGAAACAAGCTACACCATGCCACCCAATTTTGAAGAGCCACAAGTCATCCAGCCTCTAAAAATGAAGTTAATGTAATCAAGTGAAGCATTCGTTATATATAAACTAATAACTAAGCAGTGACGTTAAATCGCTTAGCAGAGCATGACAATATACTAGCATCAAAAAGAAATGAGCAGGAGCAGTTTGACCAACATGACAGAAAGGAACGGCAAGAATAAAGCAATGTTCATCCTCATCAGGGACTGTGGAAGGGGCCTCTGTGGATGGGGCACGGAGGGTCGGGAGGTCAGGGGGGGATGCCAGGCAGTTGGAAAGGTGTGACAGGGGACTGTGGCACTGGGAAATGGCAGCACAGATGGTGACATGTCCTCAGTGCCAGCTCTGGACATTTCAGGTGTGATGAAATGCCAAACTGCATTGTGTATATTGTTGCTTATAATCTGTTTTGCAGTCCATTTTCTATAATTATTTGTCTTGGGTAGCTCACTATTGCCTTCCCCAGTTCCAGATATTGCTCTCTACATAACTGGATAAGAAGTCAGGAAGATCTCACTGACAAGATGCATCAAACGGCCCTCTGTGGCCAGCAAGCTTGGGGGGGGCGGGGCTTGTTGTGGGGTCATCCAGAGGCTGCCCAGTGGCACATCTGCTCTGTCACTCCTGACAGCTTAAATAGAATCCATTTAAGCCGTGGAGTTAAGTGCAGGTTCATGGTGACAGCTGGTGATGTGGGATTAGGGTGGCGTTAATTTGCTTGGGTGTGTGCACAGATTGGTGCATGTTCACGTTAGCGTGTTAGCAAAGTGGACTGTACACACACGTGTGAATCTGAGCGAGCGTATTCCTGCACGTGCTTTAGCGGGTGTGCATCTGTGGCCAGTAGCGAGCAGCCCAGCTTCCTCTGAACCTTGCCTGTAAACACCTACTTCTCCTGTAGGTACCTTGCACATTCTCACCATCTTTACCAGACCGTCGTCTTGTGAACGCCATGTCGCGATCTGCCCTCTGCATAGAAGCTCTGTCACTGCACTGGAACCGTGTACGACAGTCAACTATTCAACAGTTGCCGTCACGGCAATCTTATGATAAAGGACTCCAGTCAGTCTCCACAAGCCACTCCTCTACCGCCTCTCTTCAGGCAGGCGGTACAGCACTCGGACCATAAGATTCAGGGACAATTTCCACCCACTGGTAATTAAGCTCCTCAACTAAACCTAATTTCAGCAAACCCTGCTTCAATTATTGCGTAACACTTTATTCTACTTCCAATGCACTTCTAAATGCTAAGCGTTTGTCCACTGTGGTGCTATTTTCCATTACTTGTTATTGATTGTTGGCTGCTGAGCTCATCGTCTTGCATTTCATTTAGCGCCATGGTCTGTGGGAAGCCCACAAGTTAGCGGTCCATTCCTTGCACCGTCCTGTGCCCTCAGACATGCAGAAAATCGGTTTTATTTGACGTGTAAGAAATGGCAGTACTCACTCGCTCTCTGCCAGCCTTTCCTGGGCTCTCTGGGGTTTTCCTTGGCTCCATTTAGGTACACGGGAAGTGGCCAGCCACTTAGCAGGGAGTGCATAAGTGGGGATCAGTCAGGTGTCCCAGTAATGAGGGGGTCCCTGTGAAGCTGCATCACTGGAGTGGGAAGGCATGGAGGCATAACCAGGATCACCTGTGTCCCCCACCCATGCCACCCAGCACAGGGACATGTCCTTCCCACTGATTCATTCTGTCAAAAAGTCAGGCAGGGGAAAGAAAGAAACCTTAAAATATCCCTGGGCATATTTTTCTGCCTTCATGTGGTCGTGCCTACCTTCCCTCCAGCCAAGGATAGCAGGTACGGAGGTTATTTGGGATACAGACTTGAGCTCCGAAGGTTGCTAAGTGTCTCTAAATGTCCCACAACGTGTCTCTGTTCCTGTGCTATTGGAAATGACACCATACAGGAATTGTTCCAGTAAAACACCAAGCTGTGCAAATCTCTCTCTAAAAAAATGCATGCTGCCTTAGATAAAAGTACGCACTAAGCAATAAAATAATAATACCGCCATCCACCTCCCTGTGTACCTGTCTATTTGCTTCCCTGTCAATCCTGCCCTGTCACACAGGGACACCAGGGCTGATGATAAACCTCCTTCCCACTCTGTGTTACTAAGGGGCCCCCCATTTCATCAACAGCTTATCGTGTCACTAGCTTCTTCCCGGCCTTCGTGACCAAAGCAGAGAAGAGGCCAGCATGCTCACGGGGCGCTCAGACACACACACGTGCATAGGTTGACCGCTGTTTTTTTTTTTTTTAATATGGCTGCAAAAGGATTATACACACTGAGTCAGAGAGAGCACGGCGCACGCTGAGGCACCGTGAGCCTCGCTCCGAGGGACAGTGACTCACTGTACATACTGTAATCTTCCCCAGCCGGAGCAAGCCACACTCCCACCATTAGCCTATGAATCCCAAAGATGAGTCATCCCAGAGTCATCCTGCCAGGCCGAGTGAGGAGATGAGGATGAGCCATCGACAGGCCATGGGCTTATGCCGTTAAGCTGCATGTGCCGGGTAAACCAAAAAGAGATTCAGTTATTACATTATAATGTGGAAGGTGATCAATATTATGAGTCAGACGCCCATTTACAGACAGTGCATCATGTTGGCGTTGAGCTTCAACACACGGTGTGTTATTCCCCTCCCATTACACACCCCCTCAGCAGTTTTTGCAGCCATATGTTCAATGGACGAGCTTGTCTACAGGTCTGCTCTGCTGAAGCACTCTAGGAAATGGGGCGAGGAGGTTAGGATGCAATCAGTGGAGGCTGCTGTGTCGCTGCAGCCCTCAGTCCAGAGCACTGCCTGAAAGTGGGTGCGAGAACCGCAGAGGCATCCAGTGTAGACACCATCATCTACTGCAACGTTTCAGCTTCCTTGACTGGTGACTAGAAGAGTCTGAAAGGAATCCAACTTTGGATTTTAGATCAAGGACGCAATGTGGTAGCAACATCACAGTCTATATTGTGGTCCACGTCAGGAAAAACTACACCAGAAAGAAGAGGAGGACCATGGGATAGAAAAGCAGACTTACAGCATCTTCTCAAGCAGCGAAGGACTCAAACTACTCCTGTCGTTAACGGCTACCGTCACAGAGCGACTCTGCCTGTGTGAGACAAGGTCTGTCTGCTGTCACTGAGGATCTACGAGCGCATAGCCTACCATTCCACACGTGTGTGTACTGTTCTGGGAGGGGTGGTCTACCCATGGGAGCGTGTGTGGTGTCAGCGTGCCTATGAGTCTCATGCATTGCAGGATCACATCCCATACTTAACTAGAGTGAGGCAGCTAGAGATTAAGCTACCAAGCGAGAGGCCAAATGTCAGCAATTTCAACTCCCTTGACATAAGTTGCTTCAGAAAGCAAAAAATTAATTTCCTCACCGAGTCAAGTTGAAGGAAAATATGCAGTTGCCTAAATGGGCAAGAGTGTATGAAAAAAAACACCTGTTTGGGAAATTCACACACACCAACTACATCACAAAGAACAACAGTTCAGACAAATCAGCTACTATACACAAGGCAACTCCAGACAACATCACAGCTCTCCACTACAAGTGGATAAAAGCTCACAAGATATTGACTGAAACCCGTTACTGTGGCACATGTTAACACTTTGTAATTAATGCATCAAAATGGACAACGGTTTTTATTTCAACCTATGATACTCAATCAACCTGAAATGATAATCATGACTCTGGTAAAACGAAAAGATGCATTAAATTGTTAATGAGAAGGTCTGTAATGTTTGTGTGTCGGTTTTCATCCAGGAGTTCATTTGTGTCTAGGTTTAGAGTCTGCTTGTCCCTGAGGACAAAGTAAATACTCCCCGTCGAGCTCAGTAACAAAAGAGCTCCAGCAAAGAGACTAAATGGATGCTATTGAAGACACAGGAGTCATGGGCAGATTCAATACTGAGCCAGAAACATGGGTTCATTCAGAAGGTCCTCTGAGTACAATAGTGTCAATGTGCAAAAAGGAAGCATATTAAAAGCTCTCTACTACCACTTTACATTCCTGGAAAAAAAAAAAAAAAAAAAAAAAACGACATTCTGACAGAAGAAGAGATCTCTTCAAGTTACTTAGAATCTCTTCAGCTGCCTGAGTCAGGCTGACATTGATTACATTCAAGACACATCACTCACGCAAGACACAGCCGGCGTCCAGGCCGAGATTCAAACCTTCGGTGTCATCCTCTATAGAGTGCAGCGCCTTTAAGATGGATCTAGGCAGTGGGACCACAACTACCCTATTATTCTCCACCCAGAAACAGGTGGGGGCGTCCCGGCTTTTGGTCTGTGTTGTATTCACAGCTAGCACCCAACCTACTGCCATCTGCCTGTCCCCAGTAGGAGAAATTACAGTTTACCTCTCCACCCACCAAATTATTAACAAGTGGTCGTCTGTCTCCCGAGGACTCGTTGCTTACCTGCAGGCAGCTTCCATTGACTTGATCTGTTCAGACTATTGTTGTTGACAACAATAAGGAAATAATGAGGCTCTGATAAAAAAAACACAACATGGTACAGTCTGTCTCTCAAATGCCTGACTACACAGTAGATAACATTCACTTTTGCTGATATATAATCTTGAATAATACAGAGCTGTCAAAAGCCTGCACGGAATTGTTAAGCGACATTGTGCAGTTCATCTGACTCATATTTCACAAATCCAAACAAACGCAACGAGCGGCAATGTGGCTCATGCCTCAATCCCTGGCCCCACCGTCCGCGAATGTGGCATCCGTGTTTCCTCCCCGCACTCGCGTGCATTTCCTCTGGATGCCCCCCATTTGCTCCAACAACCCAGGCTGACAGTTTATCCAAAGTGTAACTGTGTGCCCTGTGTCCTCTATGCAGCTCACAAAGGAATGGGTAATCAAATCAACGGAGAAGCATAAAGCATACACCATCCCCAAATGCGATCAGCTGAGCTGCACCGTGAGTTACCGTGCAACAGCAGCATGCATGACCACCATGCTCTTCACCAGCATGGAGTGCATGTCTCATTCGCTTTGTGCAACCCAGATCCAACTTATTCCACTCATCCATCTCACTATAACCTCTCATTCAACATAAGTTCACAGAGTTAGCCTGGAGCCCATCCCAGGCGGCTCTGGGCACAAGGCAAGGGTACATTCTGGATGCGACGCCAGTCCATCGCATGACACATACATGCACTTGGGCAAAATTTAGACACACCCAACTGCATGTTTTTGGGCTGTGGAAGAAAACCAGAGCTCCCAGCAGAAATGTGCGCAAATACAGAGAGAACATGCAAAATTCCCATGGATAGACAGGAGGGGTGGGATTCAAAGCCCCAACCCACGAGGAGCGAAGCAACATACCTACACACCGAGCCACGGTGTGCAATTCCAAGCATAACACAAAATACTTGAGTCAGACTATCATTATGCAGCTGTGTCGACCTGCATTTGGGTTTGGTCAAAAATAGCATTTAATACCTTCCAAAACCGCTGCACTTATAATGTTTATGTTAAAAATAACCAGAATAAAATGAATCTAATGCTTTACTTATGTAATTTTACATAAAAACAGGAAACATTAGCACCATCACAAGTATTCCTTGACTAGTATAACAGAGTTGACCGTGTGTCATAATGCTATGTTTTCCATATACTGGAAGGTGACTGCTGCACAAGCCAAGCGTATATAGCACCTTTTCTGTGGCCAAATCTGGTCACTTTTCAAATACCATGTCAAAAACGTGCAAATCACCTCAAACAGGGCAGAATGGAATTGCCAAGAAAGAAAAATGAGGATGTATGACATGAAGGACATACAATGCCAATACCCTTTTCTGGCAAATCATAATTATTGTAAGATGGCACCAGCTTGTGTTCTATTCAGGTGCTTTCACGGACCAAAATCATTCCATAAATATCCAGCACATACAGGCTCAGTTCTGCTGTTTTATAAAACCACGTTCTGCATCTGAAATAGAACATCCTACTTGTGTCTTCATTTTTAGGTGACTTTGAAACCACCTGTCAAAACACTGAAAAACAATTACAAATAATCATCTAGGGTGTTCTGTGTTAACATGACACCTCTCACCAGCCAAGTTAAGACGGCAGGTCATTCATTATTTGCACTACAATCGCTGGCCTGAGTGGACATGACTGAATCAAGATAAAAACATAATAAAGGCTCTTTGCACAAACATTTCAGTCATTCTCATTCAGTTGGAATTTCGAACAAATTTTCTTTAGCAGAAGATTCCTTCAGACTTAATACACAACTGATTATTAAACCAGTGATTATCAGATCATTAGGTGACTGAAGGGTGATCTATCTGCATGGGGTTATTGAGTCATTATGCCCTAATTCATTAGTCTTCATTGGACTGTTGGATTGTGTTACTAACTTTAGAAATAGCAAATTGGATTTAAAAAATTATCATAATTGTTTTAGACCAATTAATTACACCATCCTTCAAACGCCTAAATTACAGCTTAATTATAATTTAATTTATTCTAACGGAGAAGCATGACGAAGAATATTTAATTAAAATGTACAGTATTTTATTTATTTCGCCTAATGGTTATAATATGTGGGTAAGCGTTCTGTAAAAGCCCGATTTAAATATGTTATTTATAGAAATAAGTTGTTCGACTGAAATGAAAACCAATTAATTAACAAGAAGACGTGGATTACCAAGTTACGTAAATAAATCTGCTGGAAGTTAGGACGATTAGCGAGAATAACTTTAAGCGAATGCCTTTTGTAAATAAACAAGCAAAGTTAACGTTAATTTACTCACGAATCACCGGTGGCTGTGAATTAAAATGTAAATGGACCGCTGAAGTTCGGACGCGTCACCTGTAATTTAAGCAAAATGAGCCTGCCACTCAAATGAATTCTGACTTAACAAGTGTCGTTCAGGCGGATCGGGGACGGAGATCCTGTGTACTGAGATGATCCCTGATGCACCGAAACACGAAGTTCCGTCACGTCTCTGACTGACTGGACTGACCTCCTTCACATCTGGAACAGCTGCTGAATGAATGGAGCCATACACCCGCCATGAGAGATGGAGAAAAACACCACAAAATTGCCTAAAACTGATCTCCCGCAATATTTTTTGCGACATGACCAGCACATGACAACGCATGCAAAAATCACAGCTGTGAATGCCTAATTATCAGTAGCCTACAAGACGTGCATTGCGAAGATGCAACAAAATTACACTGCTAAATCACCAAAGACAACTTAAATCGCACACATGCAGACACGAGTATTTATAATAATAGGATAAACCCGATGATCCAAGTGAGCCAAGCCATATAAAACACACAATAATTCTCTCGTTGCGTGTGATACAAACAACATCCCATTGAAGTAATTGAAACTCGGCAAAAAGCCAAAAAATATATACGGTGCGAAAGGAACTTTAGATGAATCAATGGAATACAGATCAATAGCACTAGTGTAACTATAAAAATGAACGTAGCTTTATTTAATGTCTGCTTAAAGACTATTTCAGATCTGCCTAATAATAAGGATTATATCATAGCATTAAGACCGTGGTGGTAAAAGGCATGACTTTGATCTACATCTGCATTATTGCTCAGATATTCAGATTTACCTGCATGTTCTCCTGGTGTGGAAGCTGAAGATTGATCTCAGTTGTCACGATCTCTCTGGATCGCTTCTCACCTTCTCTGCACTGCTGGATCAGGATTAAATGGCCCGGCTTTTTCTATACCTCGCTCTATTGGGGTGGGGGTGGGGGGGGGGCTTCCCATCTCCGGCTTGGTTTCCTACCACCCCCCTGTACACAGAATACACTTTTAACTTCTCAACGAAAGCACGCGTAAAAGTTGACCAGATACATTCATACAAATGTACATGAGCGATTTTTATTTATTTATATGTAATTCGATATTTCGAATTCGATGAGGATGCTTTGGCATGTGCCCGACCACAACATACCTGAAGGACTCTCCCGATGTAGTTGATATACTGTAGCTATTTTGCATGTCGCTCATTAGTTGTAATTTTTATTTTCCAGTGAGTAAAAAAAAAAAAAAAAAAAAAAAAAATGCCAGGAAAGATTTCGATAAAGCGTGACGGACTACGTGGAAAAGCAATTAAAATCATGTGTAAATCCAATTGAATATAATTAACTAACATATAAATCGGTAACCAATGCTTTGGGACATCAACATTGTACAGTCTAGCAATAGCAGTCTAGAGGCATCGTGTGAATGAATGAGCAATTGAAGTGAAAAGTGGCAGACGGGGTATGATCAGTCTGTATAACGGAGTGTTGCTTATGTCACATTCCCACAAGTGATTTCTACCCAGCAAACAGGGAACGTTACAGGTACGTTACAGGAACGTTAAGAATGTAATGGACGTTATTGGACGTTGTGGGAAGATTCCCTGTTTGCTGGGTACATGGCAATGCTTCCATAATCGTTGAAAGGGTAAATTACTGTGACTTACATTTAACCAGCGTACAACAAGCAGAGGCCTACAAGTGATTTTTTTTCTATGAAACAGGTTATGAAAATTAAATGAAAATGATATTGTAATACCACTGATACAGCAGTTACCCACAGTCTGCTGGCCCATAATATAAAAAAATATAAATATAATTCAAGAAATGGTCATAAAAATGTTGTATGTTTGCAGATCAAATGAAAACAAAACTATCAAAAAATATTTGATTTCTAAACACATCCAATTTATAAACCCAACTGGATTATTCGATCAGGCATTGGAAGGCTCTGTGCAATTATTCCAGATGCTTAATTGGTCTGGATGATAACCATAATAGACAGAGAAAAACTGGTCAGATGGGTAACTGTATGACTTCTTAAATGGTAATTATGTTTTGATACCATCCATCAAATTGACTTAATGCTTGTTATATCCATGAAGTGCTCGACCAGAGAGGCACTTTTGTGAAAGTCATCCATTTGCCTGCACGAATCTGATTCACCACTTTCATCATCTTTCAGCACTGCCAGCTTCTCCAGCACTGAGAAGTGTTTCTAGATACGACGAGTGAAGCTCCGTGACCTAATGTCATAAAATAACCTGTAGTACTGTATGCTTCTCCACTATTCCTTTAGTCATTCTTGTTTTTTCTGCATAACAACTGCAGATTTGAAAAACGCAGCCAAACTGCTCTTTCTCTCCTCCGGGTGCAGAGGACTCAAATCAGCAGCCCTTGTGACCTGCGCCATTGTGCTCACAGGTTCTAGTTCACCGGAGCATTGATTGCTGCAATGCTCTGTACGACCTTAAATTTTGAGCATTGTACAAAACAGAAATTAACTTGTGCAAAATAGAAATTAATACAAAAACAAGACACAAGTATTCCATCTAAACTCCTGTTATAGTTAAAAGGAATATTGTGTACCAGTGGAGCTTGTATAGAGATGTGTTTTGTGTTTCTGGAGGAAACTGTTAATTTAATTCTGACATCAATTGTTCATATCATAGCTGTAGTTTTAGTATGCAGGTATATTATGTCGTATGCATGCTGAAATACAAAACTGACTGTAGACCGTTTATATTTTGTATATTGTACATAAAACTGTACTGTATTTTAGTGATGGGACAAATGAGGCTTCAAAGCCTGTGGTGGGTGAGAGTATTCTGAACTAACCAATCAAATGGGCTTGAAGCCCCATCACTACTGTATTTATTCTATATAAAACACAAATTAAAGTATTATTACTTGACTGGTTTGAAAAGACTAATTGGGGATTAATACAACATCACTGTTTTTTAAATTGGTAGCATGGTTTTTCCACTGTTGAACAAACAGAATGGGCTTCATGAACCTCATTCAAAAAAAAAAGCTACATTTTTCTGCACTTTAAAGATATATTTTTAAATGATGGATTCCTTCCTAACATGTACAAACAACTTTAATTAAAACCAAAGGGAAAGATGCATTTGCCAGGTAGTGGGGTGGAAATCTGGACCATGTTGTATTGCAATGTTTTTTTTTTTCTGATTTTGTTTTCTGTTGCAATTCTGTCTAAACTGCACTAGCCTCAAATCTGTTCAGATTGCTTTCTGAGAAATTATGCATTAGGAATCAGACATAACTAAGGGATTGTCAGTGGCTTATTGTGGGGTGGGGGGGCAGGGGGTATGTAGTCATGGAAACTGTTGCTAAGTAGAGGAGGCAGAGATGTTTAGAAGGAGAGCGATGGAGGGGAAGAAAAGCAGGAGCAAGACGCTAAGCCGAGGAGAAAGGAAGGGAAGCAAAAAGGAGAGAGAGAACAGCAGAGAATGGCAAGAGGAGTGAAAAGAAGCTAAGAAAATGTATGAAAGGAGGACTGCATGGAAGCTGCTGGTCTCCTGCATTAAAGCTCGCTGCTGCCTAGGGCAGCAGAGACAGAGAGAAGCAGAGGGAACGAGTTAGGGAGCAGATGTGTCACTTAGCACATATAAACCCTATTCATCATTGTTGCAGATGGGGAAATTGACTATGCCAACACAACCCATAATTGATGTGCCGATTAGTAAAATAAATAAGGAGCTTACACATGTTGACATCATTTACGAAACAAAAAAACAGAAGTGCGTGATGTCATTCCCCAAACGAGGACATGGCATGACATGACAACACGTCGTGCCGAATCCTTTCCTGATGTTACATTTATATCATAGTTATACTTTAGCGAGTCACACTTTCCGTGCATCTGTCTGTCTGTCTGTCTCTGGTTTTTGGCTCAGCTGGCTGGTCTGTCTCGCCTCCGCAGAACGCGTGGTTATTTTTATCCCACATAGCTTCAGCCGGAGCGTGCGTTTGAGCTCCCTGGAGGAGAAAGACCTTACAGTTCTTTATTGAGAGCGTGTGTGAACCCCGTAATCCACGCGTACTCAAACTCTATTCCCTATGCTTCAGACTCATGCCATAGGATGACATTGCTATACGATGGGATTGTATTTTCAGGCAGATAAATTAGTGATTTATTTTAAAATTAAATGACATTATGGACTTTATATTACATTTTCAAAAAAGTTAGTGTGAAGGTGACTGGCTGGAATTTAGATTTTTAACTAAGAAGCTCATAACTTGTAGCCTTTAACTCTCTTTAATCTGTGATTATAAGCAACGAAGTAAAAATTAAAAGCAGGTTTAATTAATGCATGCTTTTGAATTCATACGGCTTGACAATTCATCATCAAAAGATACATGTATGTTGAGAAATCATTCCAGACTATTTATATGCTAAAGATTGGTAGGCCCTCATTGTGTTCATGTACGAAATATGCTTTTTCATAAATTCTAAAGGCTTTTTAGCCAGCGGGATATTTATTTGCTATGACTGTGAACTCACAGCTCCCTCAAAGATGGCAAGTCATCCAGATCCATATGTAGAAAATCAGCCCCAAAGCATGATGACATTCACTGCCATGCTTGGCAGATGGGATGAAGTTATTTCTGCAAACTTGGGAAGTGTAACAGCACTGCTTATTGGATGAATGTCGATTCTATTTAACATGTAATACGTAGCTTGATGTATACGAACGGTGAGGCTTACAAATCCTTGCGCGTTGTCCTGGGGTTCTTTTGAAATGCCTAACTTTCCTGTTGTCCTCTGGAAGCATTTTAAAATACTTCCATGTCTGTAAGCAGAGTCACGGTGGTCCTAACTTTACAAGAATTAGTGCATCATTTGTCTTCAGTACACTAATGATCCCAAAATTCATTGCAATGCTTTACTAACTCTAATAAATACATCTGTTTTCCAAACTGCTTCATCCTGTTCAGGGTCATAGGGTGACCTGGAGCCTATCCCAGGCAGCCTAGGGCACAAGCTGGGGTACACTCTAGATGGGGTGCCAACCCATCGCAGGGCACGGTCACACATGCACTCAAACACTATGGCCAGTTTTAGACACACCACTTAGCCAACAATGCATGTCTTTAGACTGCTAGAAGGAACTGGAGAACATGCAAACTCGACGCATGTAGAGCACAGGTAGAATTTGAATCCCCAACCTTGGATGTGTAGGGCAACAGTGCAGAGCACTGAGCCACAGTCCTGCCTAAGACCTAATTCATCTTGATATTTCACACCTCCTACAATATTAGGAAAAACCATGACACTAGCTGTGACACAATGAGAAAGCAGGTATAGCAGTTTGCTGCACACAACAGAAGACCTGAGTCTCGTCAAGAAGAACTGCAATTTTCCTGTTAGCGCTCTCCATGTTTTTAGGCCAATTCAACCTGATGTGGATGCCAAAGTTCTTACACCGCTGTGTCATTTTGACACTCTTGTCTTGGATGGTGACAGTGGTCACCGGCTCGGTGCGTCTCTTGACGTCTTCCACTGGCCCTGTTGTCTTTCTGACACAAAACTGCAGGTGGTTTTCCTACCCCACAAAACAAGACTCTAAACCAGACATTGGCACTCATATCTACTTTTGTCGAGACATCCCACCATCCCAGAATTTTCAAAAAAGTCCCTAAGATGGAACAATCCAATGTAGTATCTGAGATAAGTGGTGTAGAGAGTTAAAAGGACCGGTGACAGTTGTTCAGCACTATATTAGATATCCAGTCACTGAAACTGGCCAGTTTCTGGTCAGTTGGAAGGTAATCTGTGATCCAGGCAACTACAGCATCCTCAACCAGCATCATCTTGAGCTTCTTCCCCAGCCAGAAAGACTGGATGGTGTGAAACACACTGGAGGAGTCAAGAAAGACAATCCTGATGATGTGCCTCATTATGTCCAGGTGCAAGTATGTTCTGAGAAGCAGGTCCAAAACAGCATCTTCCACATCCATGTGTGCCTAGTAGAGGGTCCAAGAAGTCCTTCACAAATTATCTGACGTAGCTTCATTACATGGCAATATAAGCATGATAATGCCACTGGTCTGCAGTCATTAGGGGCACTGGAGCACCCTTCTGAGGCACAGGGAGTATGTCTGAGGTTTTCAGTAGTCATGGGACAGGTTAAATGTGTATAACAGAGCCTCTCTTGCTTGGAACACAGATGTTTTAAGCACTTTAGAGCTGATGAGATGAAGGACAGCTGCCCTTCCCATGCATGTGAACAGGCATGAAGCAGATGTGATTGTAACGTGTTAAGCCCAGATTCCCTGCAGGAATCTGTAACAGGACACAGCACATGTGAATTGTACATAGGTGGGTGCACTCAAGCATGTCCACATGCATTAAAGTTGCAGAACAAGTAAGATACTGCCACATGATTTATTATTTACACTGGGAGACTACTGTATTCTGGAATCTGCTGACCTCGCCTGGGGCTTTATAACTAACCTTCACTATTCTCCTTCTCATTGCTATCGTTGTCAGCATTATTATTAATAATAATAGTGGTTGATTATTAGCACCCAACAGATTATGCAGTTCTGTATTTTAGTAAAGAAATTTACGTTAACCCCTCTATTATGTGTACCACCATTGGTGTGTAATAGCTGTCCACCTCCAGTGTAGGTCTACCAATAATATTTGGTCTCTGGTTCTCTACTAAATATTGAATCTGCCAGCTTCTAACCAACACAATGTAATGCTTCATGCTGACCTGGCCACAGGCATCTGTCACTCCTAATCCACTGCCCATGTCAGTGGATTAGGAGTGACAAAAAAAATTTAAAATGAGAAGTCCATTAAGCTGGGAGGTTTGGTTTAATTTGGGGGTTGTAAAGAAATTAATTGAATTTAAAGGAAAAAAAAAAAAAAAAAAAAAAAAAAAAAAAAATCACAAAAGTCATGTTCTT
>JAACJT020000034.1:11257465-11303972 GCA_009936485.2 Gymnarchus niloticus
GGGGGTTAATAAATGACATTTCAGTACCAAAGTAATCTTAGGTTTCAGGTGAAAGAAATTTACCTATGTCTTTTTGTAGTGCTGCTGTAATTAAGATTAAAAAAGAAAAAAAAAGGGGAAAGACAAGCAAGGCTTGTTGAAATATAAAAACTGATAAAATAACAAACATTGCACACTTTGACATACGCATGCAAAACCTTAAATGAGAGTAAATACACACAGAATAATACTCAAATAGATTTTTCACTTTGTGCACACATCCGTGCCCATATCTACTCAGAAGTGTTTTACTTTTATATTCCTTCCAATTACTGGAATCTTTATCTGTCATGGGTTAATTAAATATTGAAGTGGCTAAGGGGCTCTAAGGACATACCATCGCATTCTTAATCAGCATTACAGAAGCTGATATTAAAAATATAATTAACCTCTCCTTCTCAAGCAAACTTTTGACTTTGAGCTATTTTCTCAAGCTATTTTTTGACTATTGAACACTTTTACCACTTAACCAGAGAGCTACGGCAGAAAAAAACTCCAGAATTCCAGACTAGCATCAGTGCCTTTTCCTAGCACACTTTTTTCATTTTTTCCCCATGCAGAGGCAGTTGAGGTTAATAGTTTCACATTTGAAACTCAGTTAGCAACGGTTGGTAGTGAATAATGAGGGCCATTAGTCTCCGAGTCTTTTTTTCTTCCCTCAGGTGTGAATCTGCATATAACATTTGAGTGATTCAAGCTGCAGTTGTAAAACTTCATAATGACCATTCTTGTTGATGCAGAACGCGTATTCTGACCCGAAGCTGGCATTATCAACAGAAAGGAATACGGAGTATGCAGGCATTAGGATTCCTCAAACACTTTAATCTCCTATGCTGCTATGGTTATGCAAAGGTCAGTGAGATATTGTGTCTGCCCCAATCCAGAGTTCTGCCGATTTAGAGACATAGGCCATATTTCAGCATCTAACGAGCTTGCTGACGAACTGAACCGCCTGGAGAACAAGCTCAGATAAAGAATGTGACATCCATCCATCTTCCAGACAGCTTATCCTGTACAGGGCCATGGTGGATGAATAACAGTAAACAATTATTCCTCACTCGTGACAGTATTCATTTAGCTGACATCTATATCCAGGCTGACAAATATTACAGTAAAAGAACCAAATCTAAATCTGATACAATTCCTACTGGCATCCCATCCAGGGTGTTTTCATGATTTGTACTCTTTGCTTCCTGAAATAGGTTCCAGACCCTCTATAACACTTGTCCTGAGTAAGTGACTGGAGCACGGATGGCTGGACAAAAACAAAACAAAAACAAAGAAAAAACAAAAAACCTACACCAAGAACCCTGAAGGAAACAGAACACTATGTACAACAAAACTTCAAACTGATTTGTAGTTCTATCTATGTAGTCTTAAGAGACTACACCTCTACCCCCTTATCCTAGGGAATCTGGTTTGTAGAAACCACTCAAGTACTGCGATGTCAAACAGCCATTATTTCTTAAGGGGAAAATCACTATCATTCGTTCCAGGTCTACCCGAGAAACCCCAATTAATCTCTCCAAGATATCCATAACATTCACAGATACCTTTTTGAACATGATAAAAAGGACTTTAAGCACCAATTACTTAGTGGATTAAGGAACTCTATATTTATAAGCAACAAATAAAATTATTAAATTATGCAATTTTATTTACTGCAGTACCATACAATACATTCGGAAACTCACAACAATGCAAAAATAAGAATAAAAACAAGAAATCAAAACAATACTGAATACATATTATATATACCTGATGAAACCATTAATACCTGTACAGCTCGTTTAGGAGCCAAATTGGAAAATCAAGGTGTAGGTGTAAGACTTCAAAGCTTTTTCTCTAACGTTAACACTATATTCAGAATGACAGCGCCATCTGGTGTATAGAAAACATAATTGCAAATAATACCAAGAGCTGCTGAACAGGCAGACAGTGCCATCCAGAGGAGGAAATGAAGGTGGACTAGGAACATCATCTGCAGACCACACACTATCATCACATGCTATACCTTGGACTGTAATCTCAGGGAAAATGGAAGAGAGGAAAACCAGCTCTGATGTGGAAAAGTACTCCCCAGCCAGAGCTGACGATCACCGAGATGCCCTGGGGAGAAGCATCGTGTTTAGCCCAAGACAGAGAACAACGGAGACTTGCAGTGCAGACCCTACAGGCTTACACCCCAAACACATGGAGCGAAGAGGACTAATGGATGGTTTACTCATGGTTATAGTATTCACTGGTACAAACTTCAAAACAGCAAAATTGTGATAGTTTAAGTTCCAATTTTAATGAAATACTACTTGCAGGGAGAAGATTAAATTTAGCTATTAGCTGGTTATGGGGAAAAGCAGAAACTGGTTTTATTGTGCAGGTTTTCATTGCAACCAAGCAGAAGCCACATCTGAGTTCATTGAAAACCAAGCTCAATTGATTAAACAGGTGGAATCGGGAGTGGCTCCTGCTTGGTTGCAATGAAATCCACAAAGGGCCAGCGTGGGTGCAGGTTAAGATTGGACACCTCTGCTCTAGTGTAAGAAATCAGTCTTAGTTGCAAATGCCAGGCATACTGACCAGTAGACATGGAGTACATCATTTGCAGTGGGCCAACCTCCACAACTGAAACAGGAAAGACTAAGCCACTAGAATGACAAACCAGGGCTGTGCCAAGTCTGAGCACTGGAGGTGCTGTAAGGCAAATAATCAACACCCAGAACATTTAAAGGGGCAGGGGGGTACTGAGAGAAACAGGCACCTTGGGGGGGGGGGGCGACAAGTGGTTGGGGCACTTCACATGATTCAGGCTGCTCATCCAAACATGCCTGTTGCTGACTTATTAAAACCCCAATAAATTACACCATGCATTGCTAGCCATGTTACTGTTGTACGTTATCCTAGATGTTCTTAAATTCCACAATACGGGACTATTTGTTGTCACTTAAAATGTTTATTGCAGGATTATTACAATAAATGCAGATTTGCAGCATGTCGTTTGAGTCCATAACAGACACCACCTACTCATGAACTGAGACAATTTCACATAGTTTATCACCAAAATTAGGAATGAAGGAGGAATACAAAACCAGGTGGCAACACAGCAATATTTACACATTATCTACAGGTCTGGACAAGCAATTCATCTAAGAGGGAGAGGAGGGGAGATTTAAGAAATGGGAAATGCATCTCAACAAACTGGAAACAGACTTCAGATAAAACGGAGTAAGATGCACTCACATATAAAACTTGTGTATTTCCATGGAAGGCATCCCCCACCCCACGAACAAACCTCAAAATACATCTATGGGCATGTGAAGATGCAGAAGGCTTAACTAGTGAAACCAATATGACTGCAGCAGACTGGGGACATCTCTGCTGGAAATAAAGTAGACCGACGTGCAAAGGGCAGTGAATGTTCCCTGATGTCCAATCAGCTTTTCTGGATCCTAGATGGGGTTAAAGGGAAGACAGAGGGGGTAAAAAGTGGAAACTTAAACTTAAGATCTGGGAGATTTTAGGGCCAAAAGATATCCAGCTGCCATGGCAGATACAGTCAAGCTCTTCTTTCATCTGCCACCTCCAGAAGTGCCACACGCACTCCTGTCATTCCTCTCTGGTCCAAATTTAGGAAGCCTCCTCATCGATCTTGGGTGCCAGGTAGTACTTGACATGGCCCATGTCTGCAATCTTGTACTCAACCACTGCAAAAAAAAAGGACACATTTAGTAAATCAACTGATAAACCACATTTAATTCACCCAAAATCATCAAGATTCACTGCTGTAATGCGATTATGAAGACTTGCATTCCTTAGTGTGCCTTTTTGACCTTACCCAGGGGAATATCTGCTGACATGCTGAGGGTCACAGTTTTTGACAGAGGTGTGGCCTTTGTGAAGAAGTTCAGATAGTTGAGGGCAAAGATGAGTTGAACTGGCTCATTCATTTCAATAGTCACCTAAAAAAAGTAAACAGCATTAGCCCAACATCCAGTTCAGCACACCCCCTTCACATGGGAAACAACAAAGGAACTCACAGCCTCATCTTCTTTGTCCACATTGCTGGTCTGAGACAGCTTGATATTTCCAGTGCCCAGCTCTCCAGATGCCGAGAACTTGACCCCATCCTTTGCACACGAGATCATGACAGCATCCCCAATCTGGGACAAGTCCCGGCAGATCCGTGCAAATTCCCCCGAAGGCATCTTCACTACACAGCTGTACTCTTGCTCCTAAAGATGTAAGGAGGAGGGTTTATCAGTGAGAGGAGCCAAGATCACAGAGGAAAAGACTGCATTCATGGATACCAAGAATAACTTACAGGGATACCAAGCTGCTCAACATCCAAATCCATCAGCTTCATCTCATAATCAGACACTTTCTCCTGATCTGAAAGAGGGAAAGGAAAAAACATAACATTATCATGCAGTGTAAATCTTTCATATTAGAACTATAACTGGTAGTAAAACTGAGCACATGCAATAATTAAACTCAAAATCCCACGTCAAAAGTAAATCCCCAAATAGAACACTCACTTGGAGTCTCAAAGACCAAAGCCAACGTGTCCGCATTATCCTCTGCCCTCAGAGTTATGATATCTTCATTTCCAGCACATTTAAGTATCTTTGACATGCTGCAAAAGCAAAAACAATTTAATAACAACAGTTTAGAACCCACTACCGGTATATTTATGCTTTACTTTAAAATTAGCCTTTCAGTCATAACACCCTCAGACCATTCATCACAACATACTATCGTGATGTCGCCAACCTACGTTTAACACTGTAGACATTGCATGTCTTAGTTTTTCAGTACATAAGAGCCTCCTGCCACTGAATGGCCACACGCATACATTACAAATTCCCGCCAACAGACATCCAGTCAGGAAAACTGCCGCCCAAATGACGTCACTTTCCGGTTTTAAATGGCGCATTTCCGCCTTTTCACAACTGCACATCAAAATAAAAACTTAAGTATACTATCCTGCTATTCGTAAAATGGTAAATCAGATACAAGATTAGAATCCAGATGTCACAAAAAAGCTACTAGCTAACTCTTTAAAGTCCATGAAAATTGTAAACACACTACTGCACACAGCGCTTAAAGTAAATGATAATGCAAGGAAACCGGCTAGCCTAAGTCGTTACGAATACTTCCCGTGTTAACGCCACATTATAGATCAGCTTTCACCACGCATCAGAACGTCATCCTTTTCGGAACAATCTGTCACCTGCTCAAATTGACACCCATGGCCAGGTTGCGGTCACAGCGGTACGTGTCGAATCCGTCGCTGCGAAGGGTGAGCTGCACAAGCGAGACATGCGACGAATCCATGCTTTGGAGGGAGATACCAGACGAGCTCACATCCCAACATGCCTCAGTGATCAGGTCTTTCAGCGCTTCAAGGACCTTCTTCAAAATTGAACCCTGAACCAGTCGAGCCTCAAACATTATTGCTCTAGTTATACGTATAAAGATTTATAAGATAACCTTATAAATAATGCTCACTTGCTATTAACACGTATACAAAAACACGACTATCTTCCGAAAGTCAGACTAAGCGATACTTCACACACCCTTCTCCACAGCCCAGACAAAAGTCAAAGTGTGTTTCTCCCGCCTTGTGGAGTTGGTTTAAGGCACGCGCGGGGTATTTTCGTCATTTCCGGTCATAGGCTCCACCTACCACCACGCTCCGCTGTATCTCGCGCCCGCCCACTATTATTTTCTGCTTCGCCTTGTTGTTTGGTGCTCGCCCGTTACTCGAAGGTGGCGCCACAAAATCGGTCTCCATACAGTATGTAGTGGTACAGCTCCTGTTTCCTGTTATTTTAAGTCTAATTAGTAACAGGTATAAAACACAAGGTTCACTGAGATAAGTTTAGTGTTGTCACAACGATTTTTAGTTATACAACAATCTAACAACGTCTTGTTCGATCAACACAAGTCTGAATTCAAACCGATGAAATGTCCGTTCATCACTCAAAACAAACATGGGGCTTTGATCTTCTGATAAATCTGGACTGTGTTTCAATTGGGTCTGGTACCATGTGTTAGGGTAGCCATTTCAAAATTAACATTCACACCACCTAGCATTTCTGTTGGAAAGCTATCCCACACACAAAACAATAACTTGTTCTCAAATACATTTAACATAAAAAAAAAAAAAACAACTGTACACATTCACAATTTGTTTTTCTCCCAGTCTCATTTAATGACAGCTATGCACACAAACTGATTATTCAATCACTTTAATTATTCATTTTGAGGAGAGAATCTCATAAAGTGCAACATGTAAAACATCTGCAGCAGCTATTTTGTATAAAATGGATGTGATTCTGCATTTTTCTTTTTCCTCCTTTTAGGCCACAGGAATTCATTTGACGATGAAATGGAAAGATTTTAGAGGATGTATTGTATTGCCATGGCGAGAATGGGTGCTCCAGTGGGTATCCCGGGGAAGGGTCCAGAGGAGCCAGCAATGTCAATGTGGGAGAAGGGCAGTGGGTTGGAGGAGTCCACACCGTGCTGAGGGAGAGGTTAACTTTTAATTGCAAGTGATGAGGAAGGTGCAAGCAGACTTATGCTTAGTGAAAATACTGCAATACTCTGCACATAGCACTGTGCAATAGACAGTACACAGCAGTACATATGAAAGTGGAAGACAACCTTATTAAGGCCAGAGGCCATGATGAGAAATGCTGCAGGAGACTGGTGACCTCGAGGAGTAGCACTTGACGGCAAGTTGTTGGACTGCAGGATCTCCTCATACTCAGATTTACCACGGTGAAAATCATAGTCCTCCCGGCGAATGTTGGAGATCTCAAACATATCACCCAGAGCCTCCCCAGCTGAAAGAAATCAGGTCAACATTTAAATTTTGCCAAAATAAGCACCGCCATAACACTGCTGCACAGAAATGCATATTTAGAGGAAGCTGACCTCCTACTGTCAATGTTAAGTAGTGCAAAACCCAGGCACGATAAAATTATCATAAGCAATCTGTTTCTTAAGCGGGAGAGAAAAGGTGGTTCTCTTTTTTTTTTTTATTCTCTCACCTTTTTGCCACCCCCTGGCATTGCCTGATTGGTGAGCAGGTCCATTGTCCATAATAATCTATCAAAAAAAATAAGCACAGGAAACAAGGTCACTTATCGAAACACTCAACATAAAAAGAAATTCAATTTTAATTGTATAGTGCCTTTAACAAGGAGTATTGTCACAAAGCGCTTTACATAGTCCCAAGCCCAAGGTCCCCAGTTAGTAAGCCAAAGGTGACAGCGGCAAGGAAAAAGTCCCTCAGGAGGAAGAAACCTTGAGAGGAACCAGATTCACAGGGGAAACCCATCCTCCTCAAGATAAATTCTAAATTTATCTTGAGTGTGTGGCTATGTGGGTTAGGTTGTCTGTGTCCATGTCCATAAGGTCACCAATTTGAAGCTCACGGTCAGCAGAGTGCTCATATTGCCATTTGGCCCTTGAACAAGGCCCTTAACCTCAAAAATTGCTCCAGGGATGCCAGATAAATGGCCGACCCTGTACCCAAGTGTCACTCGCACCCGTGTGTCTCATAGAGAGATGGGATATGTGAAAACTACATTCCCATGTACTTATACCAATGGCAAATAAAAAGCGAGTTAAATGTTAAGAACAGGCACTGTATCATTTCAGTGTGTGTGTGTGTGTGTATATCATTACTTACGGAGTAGTTGGGTCCCATGGCTCGGATGGCGTGTCCGGTCAGCGTGGCAATGGTGAACAGTTCTGGCTTAACCTCACCCAGTGCCTGAAACATCGTCATGCAAATGCACCATCTGCTAAGTCAGTAGTTCACAAACTGGGGGGGCATTGTGTGCATGTTGCCTAATGTGCATGCATGTTGGGAAGTGGTGTGGGGGAACACTTAAAATATTCTCCAAAATGGAGGCCTGACAGATAAAAGTTTGGGAAGCACAGTGCCAAGGGTTAACTTTGTTTAACAGTCTTAGTTTACACATCAACTGGAAACAGAATGACTGACAGAACAACTGGATGGGCAAAGATGTGGCACAGAGCTGTGCCCATAGGTGTGGCCTGACCTTCTCCTTCATCTCACAGAGCAGATCGACCATCACCATGCGACCCTCTGCATCGGTGTTGCCCACTCGAACCCGGGACCCTGCCCTTGACACCACTAGCTCATCCGATACGTAGCAGTCTGAAAGAGTGAAATCCCATTCATGAATTCCACTTTAAATTCTAATACTCCTGATCATTCAGAATATTCTCAACAGAAATAAATATGGAGTCCCATCACTGCATCATGTTGCTGGCTCCACACCAAAGATAAATACAAATTTTAAATTAAGTAATACAAGTATTGCCGAATAAAACTGGAGAAATATTTTAAATACTTAGCTGAAAATGTTTTATGCAAAGCAGCAGTAATTTGTAAAAGTTTAAATTTACCATTCTTTTCTGTTTAAATAAACCATGCATCCACACATCCATCCATCCTCCAGCTATTCAAAGAGGTCGACTCTTACAATCTCCCATAAAACTAAAAGACTTAACCTAACTGTGAGAAAGATGCTTACTGAAGCATTAAAACACATTTCAAACCAAGTGAACCTGAAAGACTCAGCGTTCCACAGACCTGACCCCACGCTGTTTCGGACCATCGCCATAGCGCCAATGACCTTGAGGTGTTTCGGTTTGAGTTGGGCCAAGACCTGTAAAACAGAAGCACAGATTGATCGGACTGTCCTCAGTATCAGGAGTCTGTATACAAATTCCTTCCATTCTCTTATTTGGGGAGAACAGTGGACAGCCCAGCATTACTACCTGGAAGAAACCAGCAACTGCAGCAGCTCCACACTTATCCCGGTGCATCCCTGCCATGTAGCCGCCAGCCTTGATATCCGCTCCACCGGTGTCATAGGTGATGCCCTGAGGGATCACACAATGGTGAACACAGATTTTTAAAAAAAAAAAAAAAAAAAAAAAGTACGAATTGTCATTATCTGCCTGTAGTTCTGCAATATACACTGGATCAATCTGCCAAGCAAGGAGTGATACTGAATTAGCAGCACCGCCAACTTTCAAATGGGATGTTTTATTTGACAGACATTACATAATTTCAGATGGATGTTTACTGTGTTGGGCCCTAATTACATTTATTTATTTGGCTGATGCTTTTCTTCAAAGCGATGTACAGTGAGGCAAACAGAGTACAGGAAGCAGTTTTTTTTTTAGTAACTGTTCTAGTAAAATACCCAGTAGTACATAACAGGTCAGACTTTAAGCCATTTTCCACAAAAGCTTCAGCTCGTTAACGAAACATCAACGCGTTGGCACAATATCGCTGATCAAAGGCATCCTCTGACCTTTCCCACCAGCATCAGCGTGCGCTGAATGGGTCCTTCCCCACAGTAATGGAGCTTGATCACTCGGCCCTGGTGGCGTGGTATGGCTGCGGAAGACAGAGCCGGGTGAGGAGCTGCCTTCTACTTCTTTAACACCTAAGCCTTCAAAACGGCACAAGGCACGAGCACCACAACACTGCACCACCCCCTACCGTTGGCACAGCGGTTGACGGCAGCCAAGCAGGGGTACTCCTTCTCCAAGACGGACAAATCGCTTATCACACTGACCTGACCGAGGTAGGTACAGAAGGTCAGAACAGATGCCGGTGGTCTTCTTAAGAAACTTGGAGCGCACTTTTGAACTCGTACCTGCACAGGACTGTCCTTGAAGACAGACTGAACATATTCAGCAACTCGAGGGGCAGCCATTCGTTCAGGGTCAGAACCGCCAATGTCCCGGCATACCAGTCTGGGTTTAAAAATAATTATATTTAACACAATAATTCGTGCCAGTTTAGGGGCATTTCCAGTTATTCAGCTTTTCTATTAGCAGCAGATAAGCATCATACAGACCTGCCAGCCTCTAGTGTGGTGGCCAAGCGGACAAGGGAAACACCCTGTGAATCATCCTTCACCCAAAGGCCCACCACTGCCACCTTATGGGGGGAAGTCTCCAGGACCGTCTCACGAATTTCAAGAGGCTAAAATTGCAGGGTAAAGCATTGATAGAAGAGAATCATACATGGAAATCAAATGCAGGATGTGCAGACAACTGGGTTAAGTTCATTCCAAGAAACTGAGGCCACTTACCACGTATAGTGCGTGCAGTGCACCAAGAGCAGCCACTAAAGGACTCCTTTCATAACTGCTGTGCTGCGGGCACACCAACAGAGGGCGCTGCATCCCAGCTTTTAACGCCCTTTATCAGGAAAGTGTGGAAGAAAATTTCAAACTGAATGTAGATGTTCTATTGCTTGAAGCCTTACAAACAGTCAGAAGTACACAGCAGACCTTTTGATGCCATTGACAGCAGCCTCGCTGAATCTTCGCACATCATCATAGTCCCGATTTACTGGTCCTGTCGGAGCAAAAACCAGCCGGTTTCCCGGGAGTCCTGATGCCCTCACAATCACCACCTCCTCAGCAAATCCAATGTCGATCTGAAAAAGTAAAGAAAAAGCATAGTCAACACAGACTGAATCCAAATCTGAAAAAAGTACCTGAAATATTCACTCAGGCATTGGTTTGAATCCCATCCACCCACAGAGCTGTAGTCTTGAAGAGGTCCCCGAAGTCCATCAAGTTCATCAGGCAGCTGCTCATAATGCTGGGCCACGAGGACTACACCATCATAGCTGTGAGACAGATGGTCACCCGGTTCAACGTGTGACACGCCAGATAAGCAAAATGTCCAAATTTAATCACCATACCACAGAAATTAGAAGGAAAATAAAGTCTTACAGCCATAAGCTCCATACTCACTTAGGATTCCTGTAGTCAGTGGTGTACTCAAGGGGCTGAACACTGAGTAAAGAGAAGCAGTACAGATTCATCATTAAGGTCAACACCAGTCAACTACTGTTATGTGCCGCGTTTATATATTTGGATGCATTTCAGTTATAATGACAAAGCTAGTTACTTTTTAACCAGAAGTGTTCTCACACATATAGCGGCAGTCTCCCTGAGCTTGTATGGGTCAACAGTGAACAGGACACAGATGAAGCACTCTTCATTGTATGTAGTGTAACTTATTTTTGAAGTATTTCTTTTAAAAAAAGAGAGAGCAAGAGATACCCAGCGCCACGCAGCTGAATCCCTCAAGGGTCATTTGCACCCTTCAGAGAGCTACTTAACTTGAACTTCAATAAAGTGTCCAGTTTTATGACAGTACAGCCATGAGAACAAACAAAAATGTAAAATGTTCCTCAGAGGGTTATCTAAAAGTCTTACAGACCGAAAAACAAATATGAGAAATAAATAAGACTTGCCTTTAAAGGAAGATACCATGTCATATACTGACACCCATCAAAACGAGGAATGAGGAACTGGTAAGAGCCGTAATCCTAGCTGACACTGATTTATTTAATCCAGATCTAAAACAACTTCATCTTTTTGCATTAAGTCATGTTTCCGGTCACAGTTAACGGCTATTTTTTTTTTTATTTAAAAAATGGAATTCTGACATTTATGCATATCTGTACATAATACACATACACAAAAAAAATCTACTTTTTCCACGGGTCGCGTTTATTGTATGCAGTCATTCCTCGTTTGAGAAAATCTGGTGTCAGTCCAGATAATAAAGAGAAGTCCTCATTTTGAAAGGCGTGGTGCAGTAATATGTCGGCTACGTTACGTGAATCTTCCGGGAGACAAATCTGATGTAGGTGTTAACCGTAGTCCTTACCCCATAGAGCCCATCATTCCTCCTGGTCCTTCTTGAATACCGGGATAATCGTGACTTTACTGACTTTAAATATCAAGACACCTAACCGGGAGCACGAGACACGAGATTCCGGCTTACAAAAAATGGGGGGAAAGGTTTCTGGGAATTGTAGTTCATTTGTAAAGAAAACTTATTGAGATCATTAATTATAAAAAGAAAAACACTAACGCATCACGGAATGTTTGTGTAATTTACTAATGCTAGGCATATGTGTACAACATAACTCATCCTACTGATTATCTTTACCACAGTAAAACAGTTGTGATCAAGTGGAACTACAAACACCAAAACAGGAAGTAACCAATACGTCACGTCACGTGAACTCTTCAAGTTCGGAGTATTTGTTTGTATGAGGGTGAGTCGGTGCTTCCAGATACAAAGCGTTTGCTAAAAGCTAGATCATTCATAGCATAGTGCTCACCGTTCTTGTTTAGGATAGCTACTGTATTTTATGGTCTGTTAACGGCCCAAGCAGGTGGGATATGCCTTTTCTTTACATGCTTAAGCGGGTCACGGTCAGTGTGGCGGAGACCGCTGATAACTCAAAGGACCGTAAATGCAGTGTAGATCGCTGTCGGTCACACGCTCCCGGCGCTGCTTCGTGTATTTCAGCCCTACGTACCTCGGGTGGTCAGAACACCGCTATTAGGATCCTGGTAGATCTTTATTCAGGTTCAAGCCAAGCAATTTTACACAGCTTTCTCAACACTAAAGTAGGGCCCTCTGAAAACTAAAGTAACTGGTCTGAAATTTGAGCTACATATATAATCTGAGCTGATGAGAATACTATAATACTAAGGTTCTCCATAACCTCGGAGATCATTATTAGTGTCATTAAGATTTATATTACTTAACGAGGGCAAGAGAGCACAATATTCTACCTAAATTCTAGAAGACTGAGCGCCTTTTCTACAGTCAGTACTGGTGACACTGCTGATTTTGCGCGGATATGCAGCGTTTATGGGCGTCTTGTTAAGTATTCGTTGCACAACTTTTGACTAGAGGTCATTATTAGTGTCGCCTGCTCACCCCACGGCTTTAAATTGCGGGTTCAACTGACATCGTGTCCAGAACGAAACCACTTCCATTGATATAACGTTAATAATTTTTTCTGAAAAAATAATTTCCGTCACTTTATAATGTAAGAATCCTCACAGTCCTCTCTTTTAAAGACGCGCAATACTCTCCTTTTCTTTCATAGTGAATGCACGTTTTTGTTCTTGTGCAATCAGGTATTAAAAGTTGTGGGTCGGCTGCTGTGGTGACGTAATTCCATTCATCTGTTGTAACTTGGGCTTTTTAAGTAAATCTAGACTTTCTGTGTGTTCAGCAGATGAGGCAGCTTGTCCACCCTCTACTGCTCTGGGGTAGACTTTGTAGGAAGCCATTTGTGCACACAGGACGGCGAGGAGTGGCCAGTGGAGAGAGGATGCGCCTGGTACAGTTCTGCCGACCTGACAAGGAGAGGGAAGTGGGAGTCGGTGTGGAGCTGGGGCAAGGTCAAGGTGTCGTGGACCTGAAGAGCTTTGATTCCTCCATGCCCTCCACCATGAGAGAATTCTTGGAGACAGGACAGAAGGGCATGGAATGTGCACAAAGGTACTGGCATTTAGTGCATACATTGGCTTGACATCCTATCAGAAAATGTCATTTAATAGGAAATTCACAAACAATATCAGGTTCCAAACGTAACATAAGCAGAGCCCCACAATCAATAATAGCTGATTAAAGGTGTTGTCCCTTTTAGTTTTGAAAAGAGGCATTTTACTGCATGGTTAAATACACCAACAAGGGCTGTGCTTATGGTTTACTGTTCCTTAATGGGCAGAGAAAAATTGCTCAGAACTGTCCCAAGTTTAGGAAAATGTATACATCACATGTTGCTGTCAGGTTAGACTAAAATGGCAGGCGTAGCCAAATGTACACCAAAAAAGCATGTTTAACTCCTAACCTCAGATGACACCGGAAAGTGTACATGAGTGGTCCAGATCTTATACCACTTGTACACATCCAACAATATATGACTGGGACCATCTGATACATTCAGACAGCCCTGTATTTTTACTCTTACCCATATTTAACTAGGTTAGTCCCTTCAACATTGAATACCTCTTTTATAAGTGATACCTGATCAAAACAGGTAGCAATAAAGACACAACTAATATCAAATAATAAGGTAAACTCGACAAAGGCTATCCAGATCATGTTTAGACAATGAACACACTTAAAAACACAAGAAAACCAAATTGCAAGTACAGGGAAATGCATCCATTCATCCATCTTCTAACCCAGGGGTGGTCAACCAGAGGTTCCTGAGTTGCATGTGGCTCTTTGTACATTTGAGGCTTTTCTGCATCATGAAAGAAAACTACTTTGGTGGTGAAATAAAAGGACCTGAACCTATCTCCTCCTTATTTACACAAGTTTCTCTCTGGAACCCCAAACCCCCTCCTTCTTGGTCACATGATTGTGTCTCAGTCATAGCCCCCACCCAAGTTTGTGCTGTTTTCTCACAGTCGTATATCGGGCTTCGAGGAAAGCTGGTCATCGATTAAAAGTAGAAACTACCTCAGCTTGTTCATGTCGAGTAGTAATAATACTGTCTTGATGGAAAAGATCATTTGTTTTTTCTTGATTCAGGAAACAGGACAAGCTTCAGATGACAAAGCTGGGCTTGCACTCTGTTAAAAAGGATTTTGTAGATGCTCAAAAGCCATAAGGACAGATGAAATGTAATATACTGCATAAGTGTAATGAAGCATAAACATGGAAAGCTTGAGCCAGAAACATTCACACCCAATAAATTAGTATCTAGTAACTAAGAACAGGCCCGAGAGCGCTCCCTGAGGAACACCCTTTCAAACTGGTCACACCGCAGATGTAAGACCTGACTGGGTGCCCTTAAAGAGTAAGATCAGTATGACAAACTCACAAACCAAACCAACCCCACTGTAAGATAAGCCAGTGTTAATAAGGCTCTTTATAAAAAAATGTCGTGATTGACAGGATCAAAGGGTTTGGAAAATAAAGTATTTCTTATTATGTAGAGCCTCGCTGATATTGTATGCAACTCTGAACGCAGCAGTGACAGTATAATCGACCCTGAGTGTTATTTAGGAAGTATTGAGCATGTGTCCAAATGAGCCTTCGCCCGTTTCATTTAAAGATTCCAACCCTTCAGCTACAGCAGAAAATTTGGGTCAGTAATTGTTCAGCATTGTAGGAATCCTTCCTCCTAACACAGATACTATAACATATGCAGCCTTCCATGTCTTAGGAATTGTATTTGTAGCCAGATTAAAAATAAGTTCAGATATGAAATCTGTAGGTATTTTAGAAAGACACATTCCAAATGATTTGGACCGACTTGCACACAATATAGTTACCCATGTCTGATTGGTCTTAACATTAGGGTTCAAAGCCTAGAACCCAGTCAGTTCTGCTCTTTCCAGAGCTCTTTCCAGTGGCCGGTGTGTGGTTCCCTCGTCTGAAGTGCGCCTGGTTTCACCAATCACGGGTCCAGAGAAGGTTGTGTGTGTGGGCATGAACTACCGCGACCACTGCCTGGAGCAGAACGCCCCCATCCCCAAGGAGCCCATCATCTTCAGCAAGTTCCCCAGCGCCATCACTGGCCCATTTGACGACATCGTGCTGCCCGACCAGAGCAAGGCGTGTTTGGCGGGAACCTTTGTGTTGTCATCAGCGTGGATGTGTCAAAGTGCCATTTTATATAGTATATATCCACAAAGTTTGGTTTTCTCATTAGCTATTACAGAACGCAGTGGTCATTAAACAAACGAACTTTGCATTAACATTTCATTCTCCTGTCATTATGCATTTAATTTCTAGTCTTAACACACTGGCATATCAGGGTGTAGGGAATGATGGGAGTGATTAACAGCTGTCTTTTGATTGAAGGAAGTGGACTGGGAGGTGGAGTTGGCTTTCGTTATTGGCCGGAGAGGCAAGCACATCAAGGTGAGTACCTAGTCGCCCATTCTGGAAAGCAGGCTTAATCCAGTAGTCATTCCTGAATTCTGATGGGAGAGAACTGAAAGTCTGACTTCAGAATTTGTCAATTTCTCAAATCGCCCCAAATTTCTCCACTCAGAATTTAGGTTTGACTATAAGATTTATTAAGCTCGCTTTCTGGAATGTGCCCCAGCTTTCACAACAGTAACTAGCTTCAGAGGTTAGTTGTCATTTTCCTCATTGTCCTAAATAACTGGGTGATTCTTAGTCATGAAGTTCACTTTTTTCCAGTGAAAGATGGCTGGGGTGGAACCCCTTAGGTACAGGACCAGAGATGTTCGTTTAGTATACAGCATTCATCTGAGGTTCCTTCTTCCCATTTCCCAGGAAGAGGAAGCTCTCTCTCACGTGGCTGGCTTCACAGTGGCCAATGATGTCAGTGCACGCGACTGGCAGATGGGTCGCAATGGGAAACAGTGGCTGTTGGGAAAAACCTTTGACAGCTTCTGTCCTCTGGGTCCTGCCTTGGTCACCACAACAGCACTGAAAGGTGTGACATAAAACAAAGTTGAAGGAAGATGGTGGTGTGTTAAGGGACAGTAGCAGGGGATTGGAGCAAATGAACACTGCTCTTCATTGTTATTACCAGACCCCCATAACCTGGGGATCCGCTGCCGTGTCAATGGAACTATGGTCCAGGAAAGCAACACCAATCAAATGATCTTCGGAATAGAGAAGCTTGTGGCTTGGGTCTCACAGTGAGTGATTCCATTGTGTTTTAAGACTAAGTCTAGCCCCTGCCAAGCACTATAGCCATTAGCAGCATTGCCGTGACAGTACACAGTATGCATTTTGTGGGGTTTTTTTTTTTTTTTTTTTTAAGGTTTGTGACACTACATCCTGGGGATGTGTTTCTGACGGGGACCCCTCCTGGAGTAGGAGTTTTCAGGAACCCTCCTGTCTTTCTCAAGGTAAGAAAACCGCTAACTAGCAGAAGGGCAAATTACAGTTTTAATAACTGTGTGCAAATCAGCTGCACATTTCAGACAAACAGGATTCCTTATTCTCATGTAACCACATAGTTGAACCTTTAAGCAACTGAAATGACCACTTAAAACAAATGAATCTTAAATCTTTTTGTTTCCCCCCCTTCAGAAAGGCGATGTGGTAGAATGCGAGATTGATGACATCGGAGTCATTCGCAACACTGTGATCTGAAACTGCAACCCATAAAAAAGTCAAGAACTGAACATTGTTCCCTTTTTTAACGTAATCTGGATTTAAATTCACATCTCAAAAAGCAAATGCATTAATTCCATTATGTGAACATCAGCCAGTTTTTATCAGATACAGGAGGAGGTCATCATCCTGGGATTAGGACTTTGACATGTTCTTTTATGGGTTTATTATTCACTTTGTCATCGATTATTCTAAAAGAAGCAGAAGAACTGGTAGTGATAGGACAAATGAGGCTTGAAAACTAGTGGTGGGTTATTGGATAAGCAATAGCTATTGCTTAATTGGTAAATTCAGGATACTCCCACTGACCGCAGGATTTGAAGCCTCATTTGTCCTATCACTATGAACTGGGGTGACAGAACTTGGAACTTTTTGGTATCTCTGAATACTCCAGTGGTGGCCTGAATAGTAACCAAAATAGTGAAGAGTAGCTCTAAAGTAAAATTTTGTATTATGTTCAATTACACGATTAAATTGAGAATTTATCTGATAACTGAAGTGATTAAATTGAGATCTTGCTTGTTTTTTCTCCTGTGCAATGGCTTCTATGCTGAATTTCCCCTGTGCACACCAATCCTGTAAATGATTTTACAACACATTATAAAAAGGCCTACTAGTAACAGAAACCAGGGAACATATTTAATAATTGACTAACTTTAGAGAGAATTAATCACAAGCAGAATGCTGTTTACCTCAGACCTTTTGGTGGTGGTGATATTAACATTTGAGCAATGGTAGAAAGTGCTCTGAGTGACAGGTCTTGTGGGCACAAATGTGATGGGTTAATGATTCACACTGGATGGTACAAACATCATGAGTGCAGCCGCCTCCCTCCCCCAAGTGGCCCATGTTAGTGTGCTGGGACCATCGAACAATGCAACACTGCCAAACTGCAATCATTCAGCAGCCCTTCAATATGTCGCTTTGCCAAAGTAAGCCACACAATGTGGCTTTAGCTTTTAAATGGGATTTTTCTGCAGTTAAAATAATCTACAATTATGCAACACAAGTCTGCAAAACTATTCACCCTTTGAAAGCTCAATGTATTAATCATACTGTTTGAAAATATGTAGGCATAATTTGGCATTTATTTAGCGACGCAAAAATTTTATAAAATGTCCCTTTATAAAAATGCTATTGTCAAAGCTGACCCAGGGGAAGGGACCCAGTCAAAATATACATTTTGAAGGCCACTGATAACACTAACGACTCGAAAACTGAAAGGCCATAAATATGAGTTAGGGCTCTGTTAACCTTTACACAAAGTGTGATCGTAGGCATGAATAGACTTATCATCACAATGAAGGCCATCATTTCATTTATTCAAGGCACCACTAGATTAGAGATTTTAGGCTCACTGAACTGTAAACATCCCAGTAAGTTTTCCTCCCAAATGGCTTAATCTTATTTATGGCTATCCCAGGCAGTCTTACTGCACAGGGCACAGTCACACACTATGGAATATTTAGTCATGCCAATTAGCCTACAAGGCTTGTCTTTGGATGGACTGGAGTACCCAGAGGAAACCCGCAAAGCATGCAAGCTCCACACACACGGAGCTAGAGTTAAGACTTGAACCCCCAGCCCTAGAGGTTGGAAGAGTGCTAGCCACTGAGCCACCGTGCCCCCCCTCATCCCACTAACCAAAAGGGGTAAATGGCCTCATTTGTAAGTTAAGTTTTTATGATCAGTGCCAAAAACAATGTACTCGCTTTCGTCCAACTGAAACTTTCACAGAACCTTCTGCTCGTAATCTTGTCAATTGTTTTTTCTTATCTTTATGTAAAGCACTTTGAATTGCCTAATGGTACGAAACGTGCTGTACAAATAAACTTGTTTTCCTTTGCTTTGCGTCAGTGTTGTACTGAAGTTTAACACGGAGCTGCATTTACCTGTTGCTGTCACTCTGGCCCAGTCTATACAGTCATCTGCAGAAATCCTAATGCATTTTCTCTGTTTAAGTAGGTTTTGTTCAGCTTCAAAACACAACGCTCAGGTGAACACTGATGACTAAAATCTGTCTTTAGTGTGCTACTGTATGCATCTCTGAGAGACCAGCCCCACTGTGCACAGATTTCTAAGTTTCATATCTGACCTACTCTTCCCCCCACCCCATTGACCAATTTCTGAACTGGTTCTGCACTATGACAGGCTCTCTCAAGGATACCACAGACCCCAGGTGGAGAGGATTCTCCCTCTGTTTAGATAATCAATCAAGAAGGTAACATTTTATATTAAATCAATTCAGAAAAACCTTCTCATAAGCATGCACAGTCTTGCCTGAGAGTCAATCAGCTATGTTAAAGCATATGGATTAAAGTTTATTTGTGTAAACATCCGCCAGTGAGCACAGCAGGTTCTCTTGATCTGGAAAAGATTAAGTAAAACCATTCTAAATTCTTAATTGCTACCTTTGTTTGTATAACAGGAGTTTGCCTAAATTTGATACTTTTATTATTTTTTAGTATTTCAGCAAAGGGAAATTTCTATATGGAACATAACACATAGCAGCCCACTTCAATCCATGTTCCTATTTTATGTGAATCAGTTACATCCACAGATCATCATTTCCCTGCTGTGAGATATGTTGCTTATCATCTCATGGTTCTTACAAAGAGCTGATTTCCTCACAGTTTTGTATCACACAGCACCTACTACAGCCATTCTACAGAACAATTTTTGCTTAATGGGAGAAGAAAATGCATTTCTGCTTGTCTGGGTCAAGTTGAGTGCTGTGATGGCTAGGCCTAGGAGGTTTACCTCACCTCACTACTGACACCTACTGGATGTTCTAGAAGGTGTTTAGAAGTGACAATTCATAATAGTGAAGACTTTGGTTTAAGGGGATAAACTTGGAAGCAACTTTAAGATTCTTTTTTGTTTAATTCAACAGAGTTTAGGTGTAGTACATTTCAGGAAATTAACATAGATCTCTCCAATGAAGCATTTAGCGGCAAATGGGCTAAAAACAAAGTCTCACTGGAAAAAAGTTAAAACTAACAAAGTAAATAACTGTCAGTCAGAAAGAATTTGCTGCAGTCTGGCCAAGCATTAAAAAAAAAAGAAAAAAAGAAAAATGATTGAACAAGAGTTCTTATTTAATTTTCTTTTTGCTTACCTTGTCAAAGCAGACCTTTAAGTGTTATGCCAAGCATCAAACATGTATCAAAAATGCAACAAAGCACATTTCTACAGTACATCATAAACAAATTAGAGAATACATTTAAATATACTCAGGAAACTCTGGTTTCAGCCCAGCAGTTAAGGGATTTACTCAACAAAACAGGAACTTCAGAAACATTTTAAAGGCAACAGAACATGCTTCATAAAAAAAAAAAAGTAATCTTTTATGTCTGGACAAAGCAACAACAATGCTGGGTGCTGGAAAAGCCCACAGGTGACGTTTAAACATGCAAGTTGCAGAAACAGCTGCAGGGTGACTGTTAGCATGTTGTCTGGTTGATAACTGGACCTTTATATTGGGCTACTGTGAAGACAGGAAAACAGCAATGTCCTCCTAACACCAACACCCAAATGTGACTGTCCACTCTGCAGCAAAGCGGGCAGCACACTTGCTCACCCCTGTTCTGTCAATGGATCCGGCTGAGGACCAGGCCTAACGCAATGCGGATGAGAACAGAGCTAAGAGGTTATGTGTTCGGGGAAGTCTGTGGGATGCTAGGTTGCCAGGGGGGTGGTGGGTGTTGGCTGCCAGAGGCCTAGTTGTAAACAAACTTCTCAATGAAATGGTGCAGCTTCCTCCTTGTCTCAGCCTGCTGAAAGAGAGGACTTAGCCCCAGGAGTGCTGTGTCCCCTTCGCTGTCATCCACCCTCTCCAGCACCTGTAGACACCACAACATGCACTGAGTCGCCTGTCAACAGGCACAGACCTTTCCTCTCAGTCACTGGGGCTATTCTTTACAGAGCAGCAGCCTGCAACAACTCATGATCACGGGCTGCTCTCTCCATCCTCCTCGACTCCTCGGAAAACCTTCAAACCTTGCTGATCCTACTGTTCTCATTCCCATTCTCCCCTGCCTCACTTTGCCATTACGCTCGCGAGCCACTTAACTGGTTTACAAGATTATTATAGTTTTTTTATTTGTCTGTGGCATACATATATGACACAGCAGCAGCAAATTTTAAACCTTGAACAAACAAGGAAAGCGTACTGTCTGTACATACTGGGTATGTATACACACACACACACACACACACACACACACACACACACACACACACACACACACACACACACACACACACACACCAAAACCTTCCCAAACAGAAGCAGGTTGTCCGTGACTTACCCCCAGATCAATGAAGGTCTGGACTGCTGCTCTCACTACGTCAGTTGATGTACTCTCTGTACAGAAACCATTCAAACATAACCAGTCAATACCACCTGACTACATTCATTATAACAGTATCCCAATCTCAGCAGGCCTGTCTTTATTTGAAGAACTAATAAGAATTACAGTCCCGTAGACTCGTTTGTTTTGGTGAGGTCTTCTGTTTGCAATCGACTAGGGGTGAAAAAAACACTTCTCTCGCCCTTAGAGACCGTGAACAACCCGAGATGAAAACCGTATTTCAAACTAAATAATCATGACTGGTTACGTTATGAAATAGAGCTTTTTTTTTTTAAAAAAAAAAAAAAAAAAAAAAAAAAAACACCACAAAGGTTTGTGCTCTCCCGCATAGAAGAACTTGAGCTTTTGTGGTCAAAGCTGTTGTATCCTTGAGTAAAGCATTTCTTCCAAAACTGACACAGTAAATACAACATAAAAATAAAAAGGGATAAAAACAGAAGTCTTGATAGGCTGTGTTCTCGATCACAGATGGCGGACTTTTAAAACTCTGTTTGGGTAATTATCTTCTGATGTCTTTCTCATAATAGGCAGAGAGGATTGAGACTGGTGGCAAACTTGACCAAGATGATAATGCGAAATCATAGGACTGATTTCAGTGTGAAAATGAAGATGTTGTCCCAGTAGTAGCTGGTTTCAAACACGGCTTATTTACATTTCAGTATTATACAGTTTGCCCGGGTTATGTACAGATTCTACAAAATGTATTAACTTTTTTTTTAAATCAATAATCCATCTATACAAACATACTAGTAGTGATGGGACAAATGACGCTTCAAACCTGTGGTGGGAGGGAGTATGCTGTACTAATCAATCAATGCAGAGGCTAAATGAGTCTTCAGAAGCCATGGTGGGTAGGAGTTTCCCCAAACTAATAAATCAATGCTGGCTGTCACTGTGAGTTCTGAAGCTTCATTTGTCCCATGACTACAAATTTGTATAAATGGCATCTTTAACACAAAATCTAAGTGTTAGCTTAATAGGAATATGCCTTTTCTGTTATGTCATCCTTGCCATAATCTGTCGGCACCGTCTCATTTAAAGCCAGTTTTCGTGGGACGCCTTGGCATCGCATCGTGGGTGATCTGGTATGACCTCAAGCTCCCACCAGCATCTCGGGCGGCAACACCAAAAGACAGCTCTGTGGACGCTGCCCAGGAGATGACTGCCAGTGATGAGATACTTTCAACAGCAGCTGCGTCCTGCTTCCTTAATGAATATATGTGGTGCCACTGTGCCTAACACTCATCAAATCAAGCTTCTGAGCTTCTGTGACGGCCTGAAGACAGAGGGAGAAGCTTGAAAGTGTGGCTCCAGGAAGACGCCTGGCAGGGGTGAGTGGGCAGCCTTACCGTACCACCTCCGGCCGCACTTGGCTCTGTCACACAGGAAGTGCTGGAGCCACGCCACGCAGTCCGGCTCTGTGAGAGAAGAGGAGGCGGCTGACAGGCGGTTTAGACTGACGGGGACAATTTGGACTGGCGTCAATCTGTGGTCAGGTGCCAGTACTGCACCAACACTGATGCCCTGCAGCAAACTGCAAAGGGAATGAGGAGCTGACTACTCTCAGCGGAGGCCTATGCTAATCATGGACCAGACCGTTTGCGACAAGGCAGGGGGTGTCGACAATCAGAAGTAAAGCAGTTCCACCCTCGTTCTCTGAGAACTGAAACAAACCATTTGTGAAACAGTGAAATCATTAATGGTGATGGACATCTTTACTGAAACCTCCTACCTGAGAGTGGGCGGTACAGGAATTCCAACTCCTCAACAGCCCAGGACAGCGCCCTCAGCTGGACACTTAGCAAACTGCACAGGAAAAAGAATAGGTCTGGACACTGGCTGGGCTGACACAGCTGGGGGATAAGAAGAAATGGTGACGCTTTAATCAGCACAAATTGGAGAACATGGACCAGGATGAGCACTAGACATTAACTCAGAAATAAAGTAAAAACCCACTGCAAAGCATGTGTTAGCTTTTTAGATGCTAGATGTTATGAGAACACCTGTGGAGCCGTCTTCCTTAACAACAACACCACTGACATGTATGGACACACCTGGAAACACCACGTGTCCTGCCTCTCACTGTCCAAATCGCTGTCAGAATCATCAGTAGAGTTCCAGATTAGTACCTCTTCTCGCTTCCAGAAGTCGTACACACGTGGGTTCTGAAACTGCTGAACTCACAAACACACAGCAATGCCACGTTTTTCGGTGCTTACATTGGACCTTGTGTTCTTCTCCAGATCACACATACTGACATCGTAGTCCAGGTCAGAAAATAGACATATTTACTAGCATTGCATTTTGCACACTCCTGCTCCCAGGTAAGAACCTACACTGTAATGGAGTCTGGGATCATTATCTTATTAAAACCTGCTAACCCGCTTATAGCATTAATAACCAGAGCTTGTTATTTGTGAAATAAAAATCCATTTTTTGATAGGGTACAATTATGTGCTTGAGTTTGGACTTGCAGCATGGAAACACACCGTGTTGATGTATCATTTTTCTAAATTGCACAGGAAGTGTTGCTATGTGGCACGGCTGCTGGGTGGCGGATGCTTGTTAATTGTACCGCAGACAGTACCAAGCCATATGCCAACGTGGGAAGATCTTAAACTGTCAGACGTGTCACTGCGTCTCCCGAGAGAAGCTCCGCCTCCCTCCTGGGACGGGTCCCCCACAGACCCCAGCGTGGCTCCGTCTGTCTCACCTCCTTCATGACCAGAATACCACAGCGCACCAAGCTGTCCACAGCATCCAGAGCAAAGTTGTGGGGGGACTGGCATGGCTGGTGGGGACAGGGGTGGAGGTGTCACAATCCCATACAAGCCCATTCTGAATCAGAAGAACATTTTCCACCTTCAATATGTAGAACTGTCTCCTGCTCATCCCTGCAACACTCAGGACACATGCCTACATGGTACACAGAACCCTGAACCCCCCCACCCCCCGAGGTTCTGCACGTCTGCCTATCTTTGACAGAGACTTATCAGATATTCAACCGCAAACAATCATAAGCTAAGCAGGAACATCTACGAGAAACACAGAATCACGTGAGCGTAAAATCTCAAGCAAAGGTGGCTGTGAAACAGCTGAACCAGTTTTATGAACAGCTCATTTCACATTTCAACGCTTGAACGGACCACCGGCTTCTGACAAGTCTGCCGCTGTCATCCATGTTCTCGGCGAACAGAGGTTTCTACTTCCCGTGCATAGCGTCCTACGGTGCAGTCATGAACATTAACCTCAGCCAACACAAGAGACGTCTGCACATTCTTCCATGATGTCCTAAGGTTCCTTCTGCTTTTCTTGATCATTTTAAGCCCTTGGAGTTTTGGCAGAATAACTCACTATTATTCCAAAGATCCTCCATCTGGCCAATATGGCTCTGACTGAGATTCTGTGGAGACTCAGTGCCATAGAGAACGTTCTGAAAGATATTCCTGAGTGTGTCACACATTTATTCATAGATCACTTGATGGTCTCTATAGCTTGTGTTTTGACAGCTTCACTTTGACAGTAAATTTACTCATCGACTGTGAGTACCGCCCAAATTCAGCCTGGATTGTTTACTGATGTATCTTCAAATAGGTGATCCTAAATAACTCCATACTGGTTGTAACGGTTTCACACATGAGAACTGCATGTTTGATGTCCCTACACAGCAAACACTGAAAGGCTGAATATCAAAATGGAGACTTCGTTCAAGCTAATGCATGGGTATCACAGCAAAGCAGCCAGATTTCGGGGCATCTTTTCAAGCAGCTGATCAGAGGTCCATCTCTGTGACAATGACCAGAAGACAATGGAATAATGATGGATTTAATGGTGGGAGTCTCCCACTCACCATGGGATTTGAAGCCACATTTGTCCCATCACTAGATCATTATAACACAACAAACACAGTGAAATTACCACTGCCTAATTCAGCACTCGGTGACTGGATTCAGCCACGGAATGTCATTCACCGGAAATTGAATGGCCCAGCTCAGATATTGATCCGGGGAAAATGAATTTAGGCAAGCCATTCAATTAATTGTGTTTAAAATAAGTGAACGAGCATGGTTATAAACTCCATGCAGGCTGCAGTGAGGTAGCTGTAGCTCAGATTTGCAGGGCTGTTGCTTGGATACGTGGCTTTGCAGGGTTAGACTGCTGCGTGCCGGAGGCTTTCCACTAGCGTGCAGAATGCAGCTGGATGGTGTAGCCCTGCTGTCGGAGGGTCGCATACTGGACTAACGGCCGGTGTCAGAGAGCTGCGAAGACCCAGGGCACACAGGGAGGTACTCACAGGAAAATATCCAGCGGGCAGAAGGTGGCACAGCTGGAGGGCTCTCTCGGACAACTCTTTCTGGCACAGCTCCACGACAAACTCTACCTCTCCACCTCCACCGCAGGCAACAGCCTCTCGCAGCAAGGCCAGCACAGCGCAGGCTAGGGGGCACGGCGACAGCTGTCCTGAGCATCACTATGCGTCACGGAGCCGTGGCCATGTGCGTACACGTGGTAACGGCAAAGATACAGGAGGGAGGGCGGGAAGATGCCGAGGAGGCCCCTCACCACCGACAGCCTCAGCGATGAAGACGTGAGTGAGGAGTGGGCAGTGCGCAGCCAGGGCGAGGATGGCTTCGGGAGATGGCCGGGGGGCCAGCAGGGGGTCTCTCGGAAGTTTGGCCATGAGCAAGTGGGGGCCCAGCAGGGACACGGCGTGGTACACCACCTCCGGGAGGGTGCCTCCGAATCCAACGTCTCGGCTACGGAAAACAACCTCTTCCAGGAGCCAGGAGACGTCCCTGCAAAGCTTGGACAGGGGAACACCCTGCCAGGGAAGGGGGGGGGGACCACACACATAAGAGCAGAGCCCCTTTAAGGGAACCGTGGAGATGACGCGGAAGAAACAGGGCAAAAAAAAAAAAAACCCGGCAGCATGTTCCCAAGAAATGAGGCTAGGAGTTGATTTCATTGGCTGGATTTTACAATTATGGCCCATTTGCTCACCGTTTGAGGTTTTGATTTACGGGCCCTTTCCCATCAGAAGGGCGCTGGTGTCCCTCACCCTTGTGGCATCTTCACCGGAGATGCCTCCTCCAGCAGCTGATACGGTTTATACCGCACTAGCTCCATAAAGAACACCCAGACACTATGCTTTCTCAGCCATTAATGGAGCTGAGAGCCATTAAAAAGTGACGCAGAGCTTCCCAGTCCCATGAGAAACGAAGAAGAGGAAGAGACGGGGGGGGGGGTCACGCGGTACCTTGCGATGCTTGTGCAGCAGGAGACAGGACACCAAGGCGGAGGACATGATGGCCGTGCAGGCGGAGGTGGCTGTGACACAAGGGACAGATTGCACTATCGTTCGTTCTGCTTATAGGACACCGAGGACACATGGAAGGGAGGAGGGGACATCAACCAAGAAGCAGTTCGTCTGACCATTCATCTACAGCCTTCCCATCTCCTAATCTGGAGTGTAAATACACTACGGAGTCCTTCAAGATGAAGGAAGTGACTATGCAGCAAGGTACTATTAATGCTCCTACAGAAATTATAATAGAATACTTACAGTAAAGAAGATGCAAGGTGAGAGTGATGTTCAGCTGTCTCTCCGATGGGGGAAGTTCAGGGTGACAGGAGGAAGGGAACATCCAGGACATGGACTTGCACCCAAATAATGCTTCCGAACTGAAGTTAGCGGAAAGGTAAAAGCGCAACCCTCAGCACGTGTGGTCCAACCCCAATTGAACATTCTGACCGTGTGCCTGGCGGGATGGTCACGAAAAAGGCACTCCTAAAACACGTATGCTGCCCGTGTTTATGCCGGGTGCTCACCTTTCCGACACAGAAACATACAAAGTCACCATTTTCACAAATTGTCATTAAGAGGAGAGACATGTAATGCAAAAGCAAACCTTCCATTGAGAATGCAGGGGAGGAGGAGCTCCTGTAGGGGACGCCCTCCATCCACATGGCACCTCCTAGTCTCACACATCTCCTACAGAGAACAAACCAAACAGACGCAAAACATAATACAGACCAAACATTGACACCACACAGCTTCCAGCAGTCCAACACGAGGACAGCAGGGCAAAGGCCAGTGTTTTGACTTACCTTCAATGAGAAGGCCTGGGCAAAATGGATCCTGATGCTTCCTCGGCGACCATCCCACAGCAGAGACGCAAGATATCGACACAAGGACTTCAGGCTCTGTTCAGTGGGTCACACATGACGGGACAACTGATAATGGCGGGAACATCGTCAAAGTGAAACATGGCCATATTCATAATGACCCGGCTACGGAGAAGAGCTTCAACTACAGTAATCACTACCAAAGTACTTATCCTGTAGGTAACGTTATTCCCGCAGCTGATCCTCTTAGCCAAATGTAGCTATGTGATCAACATGGGGAAAACTTAAGGCATCTGCCTCCGACTTGGGAAAAACAGTGCTTGTGTTAACATGGCAAAACGTCGCATCAAAATGAGAAATGCTTCAAATGGTACTGGTGAAGTCTTCCACGCCACTTTATCCATTATCCTCACGCGTGGGACACACCTGCCCCTGAAGGCTGTGCTGCGGAGGGAGGTCATACCCGATGCCCACAGGCACCAGGCTGATGTCAGGCACAGAGCCATCCCTGAGTGCCTCCCGAACCCATGCCAAGTGCTCCGGGCCATGTCCGCAAGACCCGGGCAGAGCCAAGCTGACACTCTGTCCCTCCTGCAACAGCATGGTGATGAGCTGCAAAACAGGAAGGAGGACAGAATTATTTCTGGATGGAAAATGAGCCATAATCAGAGTGCTGACGGACGAGGGACGTTGAGGGGAAAACTGCAAATAAAAAGAAAAATAAGTGCTAACATTAACAGAGTACCTTACATGAATCTGGTTCTGCAATTTATTTTTACCACAAACAAGATACTTTACAAAAGAACCACTTCCCACAGTGGCTGAGATTACAATTGTTTGTTATAACCAAGTAAGGTAACCAATGAGATGTGCAGTAACAGAACATGTGACTAGCAGGGCCTGATAACCTCACTGGCTGATGTTTCAAAACCTGCTTTAAAAATAGTCAACATGGCAGCGTCAAATGCAAAAAAAAAAAAAAAAAAAAAAGGCAGCAGAGCGCAGATGTGAGAAAGCCAGCCAAACACAGAACAGGACGTTGACGTCCATGCACTGTGTAACCTAATCCAAGGCTGGCAGAATCGTCCCAGTAAAGCATCTGTGGCAGATGATCGTGAGGTCCTGAAAACGGACATCCGACATTGAGACTGCCGTTGAGTACAGGCACCGATGAACACGGCAAGCCAAGGTCGTCCGCCACAGTTGGGCGTGGCATGTAAAGCAACATGGAGGAGCCATGTTGTTGGCGGCCTCCAACACTGAATTGAGCTTTTTGTTTTCCTAAGTGGCATGCTCGGTACTTCTGTGTTACCGAAGGCAGCTGGTGCTTCCAGAGGATTGCCAGCAGGGTCTCTGCTAGATACCCAACAACACCAAGGATTCATAGAATGTGAGAACAAGAAACTAGGAAACAGTAGTGAGGTGAAACGGGGAGAAAACGTCTGTCCTCCATACAAGACACATATACTATTCTCCTTCATATACATGAGACAGCACACCAGCCCGTGATGAAAAACAAACACATGAGCGAACATCTCAGAGAAATTCACCCACTGAATACAGATCAACTCCAGTTCCTCAAAAAGCTTAATGAATAGATGAAGCCTTATCACTAAAGGCCGGTCAGTTCTCCAGCTCTCATCTGAAGTACCACCTTTTTGAAGGATCAAAAGAGGGCAGCACATTGATGAGTAGGTGCCACGGTCTTCTCTGCACCCCAAATTGGGTCAGGGTGTTTAAACAAACCCCCCAAGCGGTGGAGCGGATCCCGACTCACAGAAGTCATGACTGCTTCACCCAGCTCCCTCGCCTCCATGTCCTCCTCTGCCCTGAGGGGGGCGAAGATCACACCCAGTCGCTGAAGGACCAGCCTGTGATTAAATCCAGAAAATTTAAAAGAAGGGATGGGGTTACACCAGGGCACCACACAGATTTAGGAGATGGACAGATATCAATTTAGAAAAAAAACGATGGAACTCCAGAGTGTGAACAGGCCTGTGACATCTCAGGGACATTTGACACAGAGGTGTGGCGGCAAGCTGCGTTCAGAGAGATAGTCTACATACCTGAGCCAGGTGCTTCCAGGCCGGAGGTGGCACACAGTATAGGGGACTCTCAGACTATGGCAGACCAGGACAAGTGGGATCAGGATGTAATCCAGAGGACACTGTTGCTGAAACACAAAGACCAGGGGCGCCCCCTGCCAAGGGGCACTGAATGTCAGGCATGACACTCAGCCTCGCTGATGGGGCAGCAACACACACATATGTACAACAAATCACTGAGTTCAGATACCGCTGAATGAAGCACAGCTGACATTTCAAGACTCAATCCCATACTGACGGGTCTGATTCCAACACTCAACCACATTAAGAGATGATTTTTGCAGCACTAAGGGTGATCAAAGCTTCCTGATTTTCAGAAATAGGCCAGTCGTATTGCACGCTATAATCGATCCACACGCACGCTGCTCATCCTTATGACTCGATACACGCCTGTAATGGCGTGACAGAAGAGAGATGGTGGATACCAGCTATCATCCACTTCTTAATGGGAACCAGCAGATAAAATGACTTTGCAAAGACAATGGAGGTGAGGTAACTAAAGTGAGACAATGAGATCATATCCTATAAAAAAATGACAAAGAAAACCACGGATACATTCGCTGTAGCAACCGGATGAAGAGTACAGGCCAGCTGACTTTATATGGTCATGCTGTGTATCCACCCATCCACCCATTTTCTAACGCTTATCTGTGTTGAGATACGATCTTTCCAGCGTGTCCTGGGTCTCCTCTTGGTTGGACACGTCTGAAACACTTCCCTTCCATCCAGCAGTCATCTTAAACTGATGCCCGAACCACCTCACCTCAGCTGGCTCCTTTGGATGCTGTGGAGCAGCATTTCTACGCCAAGCCCCTCACCCCATCGCTAAGGCTGAGCCCAGACCCCCTGCAAAGGCAGCTCGTTTCCACCACTTGTGTCCGTCATCACGTCCCTTCGTTCACTACCCTGAGCTTGTAACCAGTGGTAAGGGTATGAATGTAGATCAACTTGGTCTTTCAACCCAGCTCTCTCTTCACTACGACAGAGCGGAACAGCACCCGCGTAACAGCTGACGCTGCTCTGATCTGTCTGTCAATCTCCTGCTCCGTTCTTCCACTTCCGTCGAGTGCCTGGTGGTCTGGGCTTCACCCATGCGGGCACAGCCCAAATGAGTTAGATGGGAGTGCCCGCTTGAGGGCCCACAACCAGCAGGAGGAGCCATAACGGTCCAGGACATCGTGGATTAGGGGGCAGTGGAATGCCGGGGCCATAGCGGTAAGATTCCCGGCTACCGGAACTGGCTTTGGGAACGTGGTCATGCTAATGAAGTTCAGTTAGCATAGCATTGTTCCACAGAAATACAGACACTTCAAATTCCTACAGGCAGAGAGACAACAAAGGAACGAAAACCAAACACACTGCTCAAACATCTTAAATAATTTAAAAACTTTTCAAAATCTCCAAACTGTGACTAGAGTAAACAGACTGACATTTATGTGTTTTCGCTAAATCCTGCGGAGTGAAGAGAATGAGAAGAGCCTATAGCTGAGCCCGTACCAACTCTCCAAGTCTACCGAGGATACGGAAAAAATTTTTTGCAGTGAAGCACGGCTGGACACAAACGGCAGGCCATGTGAGCAGCGAGACCGACTCACAAGGGAGGGAGATGGCCTGGCAAGGCCAGGTAGAGCCCTGTGCAGGGTTAATCAGAAAGCACAATAGCTATATGGGAGTGTAGAACTACATTTAGCTACCAAACACCTTTGGCCACGATATCTCATCAAAACAAACACAGTAAAAAGCAGATTGCTACTGGCAGAGGGACGATGAGCTACGTGATCCTGCACATGGAATCAAAAGCGTTAGTGGAACACCAGCTGGCATTGGTTGCCCTGCTCACTGCCCGCTGGGACACAGGGGCTGTTTGACTGTTCTGTTGACTTGTCATGGGGTTAAATTCTTTAAGAGGAAACCTGGTCACCAGAGTCCTTAAAAACAGAAGTAGTGATGTTGATAAGTGGCTAGAGGGCCAGAGGGTCACGATGAGGGTGGGGCCAGGAGCTCCTACCAGCTCTGTGGCTCTCTTCAGGGCAGCCAGCTGGTTGAGGTTGATCTGGATACTGCAGAACAGGAGACCCAGGAGTTTCAGCAGCATCCAACTGACTACTCTGAAGCAAAACAAGAAGGAAAGCAGATAGCTGGGTGGGGAAAAGCTGGCGGGGAGCAATGAAGAGGTAAAGGGCAGAAGGAAGAAAACTTTGACAGGATATCTAAAACTAGTGATGGGACAAATGAGGCTTCAAAACCTGTGGTGGGTGGGAACATCCTGAACTAACCAATCAATGCTCGCTCTAAGGGTAGGGATACTCCCGCCCACCCATTTTTTACTATGAGAACATGAAATTTAAAAGCATAAAACCCACATTTGGAAAGCTATAACCACAGACTGATGAACTTATATGCATAGATATACTGGTGTATCTGCTTGTCTAGCTACACAAAAAAACAACATACATATATGTGCGCAGACACACACACACACACACACACACACACACGCTGACTGACAGCCAGAAAGACTGACCGGAGCAACACTGGAGATATGCTGACGTTAATGTGAGGGTACAAGTGGGAAGCTTGCCCCCTGGTGTCGAGAGCGGGGTACTGCTGCTGACGGTTGGGAACTTGAGACACTCCGTCTGCAGAGGAGAGCACCTTCTGCACCCTGAGGCAAAGACCAAAAAAAAAGAAATCAGAGAGACAGCAGTCACAAGATAAGGCCGTTTCCGTGGACAAAGACGCCACTGTAACCCAAAGTGCGTATGCACGCACTTAAAGGAGAGCGAGCTTGTTTTCTCCGTGGGGTGTAACGCATCTGGCACGCTCAACAAAAAGGTTGTTCAAAAGTAAGGCCAGCGTTGAATCAGACGCTTATGGAACTGCAGATACACGGCGTGGCGGAGAAGCCGGGGAAGGGAAGAAAAAACTGAGCAGTGGAATGGGGTGGCGACTTCAGTTCGCCATAATTGAAACCCTCACTCGCGCAGGCTAAATAAATCCTATTTAAATCGGTTTTCCCCACCTAATGATTGAAGGGCTGTTGCCAAAGCACCCCAGCAGAGGTAAGGCATCACTGCAACAGCGATCTGTTACCCTTGCTCTAACATGACCCCTTCCCCACTGCCTGAAAGCCCAGCCTCACCGCTCACTGTCGAGGACTCGGCAGACGAGGCTGTCAGCGGCGATGCCGGGGTACACCCGGCACCCTATGACTAATGCCACGCAGCACACCCGCCTGACCAGCCAGCCCCGGTACCTGGAGAAGAGGGAGGGAGACGGGGTGAAGCCATGAGGCACGGGACGAACAGCGACACTGAACGCGAGTTCGCCCTGCCCAAAGTGCCCGCCCACCTGGTGTGCGTCTCATTTACGCTCAGCAGGTTCTGAAATCCCAGGGAGGATGACGACGGCTGCAGCAGCTTCCATTCCTGTGAGGAAGACGTGTCACTTAGTGAAAGCAGGAGTCACAAATGACACCGAGGTGGCAAACATGCCCCTGTCACACCCAGACCCTGCTGCCACCCCAATCATCACATCCACACCCAACCATTACCACGCCCACATCACACCAACAGCCTGCCCCGTCACTCCCACACCACGCCCATGTCAAGCTCACACCCCATATACATCACACTGACAGCCCGCTCTTGCCACACCTAAAGCCCTGCCCACACCCCAACCAAGTCACACCCCTTTCTCACCAGGCTCTTGGGAGTGCACTGCTGGCAGCCCCGCCCCACCACCGGTCTGAAGATGCCCAGAACCGAAGGCATCATCTTTATTGTCTTCTTTAGTCTCCATAAAAACTGAGGAGGAGACACATTGCTGGTAAGCACGCGCACACCACACTTCAAAACGGAACACGTTTTAAGCGTGAAATTGACCTATGCTCTCAGGCACTATGTGTTTACAGCCCCAAATCTGACACCCCTTGCCTTGTACTGTCTAGTGTTTATAATAAGTACGTAAGTTACTGTAAATCCCTCCTTGTATCACTTGCTGTCCTGGGGGGGATGTTATCTCGTACCACTGCATATTTCTATATGGATGGTAAGATAATAAAGCCCACTAGACTTGGCAGGAAAATTGGCATGTTTAATGCAAACACAGCTGTCTGAATTGGTAATTTTTCATTTCAAACACATCCATTTCTGTCAGGTTGCAGCCCCACATCGTTACTTTGCTTTCCTGTGGTCCATAAATCCAGTCTTATTGCAGATAGCTTAACTGTTTAAGTTATTAATGTCATACACTAGCCAAGAAAATCATCTCCTCTCCCTTAAAATTTGTGCTTAGCCGTCTTCACACAAGGCCACCTCAGACCTCTGTATTCAAGCTTTGGGACTGTGTCCTGAGCCGTACTCACTGACCCGGCAGCTACTTCCTGTTCTGAACATGGTGCATTTCAAATCAGGGTTACTGGAAATTTGTTTTGACTGTACCCAAAGTGAGCAAAGTCTGATCATTTTGAAGCAAAAGGATTCAAAGAGAGGCGAAAAACAGCAAAGCGGAGGATGTTTCTCCACCTCTTTGAATGGCAGAAAGGATGCTGAAAGTGTGCACCTCTGCTTGCATGCCAATGACCAATGACGGTTTACTGCTCTCCAACGGCGGTAATCTCACACCGCTCAAGAGGGAATGGGGGAGGCTCCAATTGGCCGGCCTACCAGATGATCAGCCAACAGGAGCTGCTCACCAGCAGCCAGGTAAGCAAATCCATACACTCGAGTCTCTCCTCCCCAAGGCCTGCCAACCCAGACTGTAGACATGCTTCTGGCTCTCCCATCCTTCCTTGGAGACCTTTGTGAAGGTCCCAGCCATGTACCTCCTGTATCCCCCCCATCCCACCCGCAGAATGTTGAGAGCAATAGTGTAAAAAAACGTGCTTTGGAAATGGGCATAAAAGCCATCACATGGATGTCTTCCAAGATGTAGCATACAGTTGGCCCAGCAATGATGAAGCCAGGCTCCAGGGTGGGGAAGGAGGTGAAGGAGTGAGATCTCACCGGGAGCTTCAGTTGTGGGGCCTGTCTGCGATTCGAGCCTGTGGGGCCCCCTACCTCTTCGACCAGCATTCCGGGGATCGGGCGACTGACGGCTGCCTGGGATAGTGATCTATAACGTGAAGCAGGCTGAGGTTGCTACTCCAGAGAAGATACAAAGCATAACCATATAGTGGACAAAACACTGACTCAACAGAGAAAGCAGGCTTCATGTGCCAATTAAAGCAGACAATCATCTTTACAAACAATAGAATAGGAAGAATACTACAGTAAACTGTAAATATGTTTGGCAGCTCGCTTTTTCACAACACATTTGTGAGAAACCTAAAAATATACCTGCCAAAATATATGATATAGCAGAATCGATTCACACAACACACCTGACAGGCTGTCATAACCCCTAGTTGTAAGGTCCCAGTTTGATCAAACCCCTACCATATTAGGAGTCATTGGCCTTCGAACAGACTTCCGATTGGCTCAAATGAAAGATGTGCCAATTCCCTGGAGAAAAGGATTGGCAACTTCTTCATATAAAAGAGAACCTAGCAGATGGAGAAGATTACGTTGTGCTGAACAACTTGCTTGTGATGTTTCTCTTAGCTTAAATTTTGGCTTGGTTTTTAGATTTTGTTTTTTCTCTTGGTATTTTGTACAAACTTGATGTCTTTGGACTTGCTTGCGCTTGTTTGTATGACCTTGCGTTATGAGTCACTTCTTGTTTGTATTCCTGTGGTGTAGTTTTTGTACAACACAGTAGATTTAAGTACTAGTTTTGTTTTGCAGGGAAGTTTGTATATCCACCAGGGAAATGAATTGTACATATCCTCCTTCCCCTTATCAGCGGTGGTTTGTTTGTTGTTTTGGCACTAGCTTATCCTGAAGTCACTTGTGGTTGTAGGCTTTGTAAATACAAGAAATTGTGTCTTTGTTTTTGAGTCAGACTACTTATCTAACAGCACAAGTGCCTTGTTTTTATGTTATGGCCTGGCACCCTGAGACATTCAAGGGTCATAACACAGGTATAAAAGGCAACTTTAATTCAGAGGGACTTCACCACCAAAACCATTCCTTGAAGAGGGATGGCATTATTACCCACTTTCTACCTACCAAAACCCGGCCAACTTCAGAAAGTCTGTCACCACGACTGGCCATGTGCGAAGGGGCACGGTTTTGACCCTCTGACCTAAGCACCCTTCACAGACAACATTTTCAAATTATCCACTAGACTCACGGAATAAAAATGAGGAAGTCAAAGAGCCTAAACAAATTGTCACCGAAGCAAAATTACCACAAATCACTTATCCAATTTGGCTTAATTTAGTTCCTACTCAGTATGTATTACAGATACTTCATGAGAGCCAAACGGAAACATCCAGAAATACCTAGAGATCGGCGTCTTTGTACTGCCAGTACTGCCTAAAATTGTCCCATCACTAGTTACAGCACTCACTAAAAGCACAATAAAACAATTTATTGTCCTGCACTACAAACCCCATTAAAATAATTCAGTTACAGTAAGATGGGGCCATGGCTATTGGGCTAGCTAAGAGTCAGGTCATTTATCCTACTGCTAGTTCATTTCCATGGCAAAAAGGGTCTGTTTTAGGTCAGTCCCAGCACGCAGACCCCTGCCCTGCCACTCGCACCATCAATTCACTTCCATTGGTCTCTCTTCGTACCCACCTGCTCTGCAGTGCTCCCTTCGCTCGACAGTTCCTGTATCCGTACAACCCTTTTAAAACTGACTTTCTGTGGCCATCCCCAGGTCATGTGTTCCTGCTTCCTGCCCACCCATGTGAATTACAAAAATACAGATAAACCAATTACACGATTCATAACTCAATATATGGAATATCCAGTTTAATTTTTTTTTGTACAGTAACTGAATAGTGAATACATATATACGATTTCTATGAATTGCACTGCTCAATTTAAAAAGTTGAAAAATCCAAAACAAAAATTCAAAACACACAAAATGTTCTAAGTGTCAAGGGATAAAATTGTGCGAAATACTAAAAAATATTTCTGGTGTTGTTTGAACTTCAGGGTGCCATTTATGTACTCATTCATCCACTCATTTTCCAAAACCTCTTATGCAATGTCACAGTGAAGCTGAGACCTACCCCAGGTGCCAGAGGATCTCAGGATGGGATGCCAGGCATCGCAGGGGCACACACTCACCCACATGCACACCAGGGGCACGTTAAAGGGACCAGGCCAATGGACTGTCAAACCCAGACACAGGAGGAATAAGACCACAGTCCTAGTGCCAGTCACACGTGACATTTTCACACGAGGACGGTCAACCACAACAAAATGAAGACATTCATTTTAAAAGTTGCAGGTGTTGGACTTGATTAATCAGGAACAAGACAACGATCCTCAAGCTACTAAGGTATTAAAACCTTAATTGCTCCAGTAAAGCTATATGAATTATTAAAATTAGAGTTACTTTGGATAAAGGCATCAGCTAAGGGATGCCAAAGCAATTCAGAAAAATTAGCTCAGGTGACAAATATGAGAATTAGCCAACAAATTTACTTAGTTTATTCATCTGACAAAAGCTGAATCCAGTGTGTATTCTCCTGGTTTCCGTCTTTTGCCTCGCGAGGGTAACTGTAACGCAAACCCAAGAAAGTACAGATTTTCTGCTGGGGGAACAGGAGCCACATTTTATTTTTAAGACATTACTATTGAGCTGCACACAACACCAACGCATTCAAAATACCCCTGAGCTGAGTCCTGCTAGCGTTCAAAGATAAGAGCACATTGGGGATCCAATCTCTGGGCATCCACCAGCATACACCGCGTTATGTAACAGTCATCTACAGCCATTGTGGTAACATCCATCTATCCTCCAACCAGTTATCCAGTTTGGGGTGCGTATAAGGAACTGGGACACACTCTCTCTCTCTCTCTCACACACACACACACACACACACACACACACACACACACACACACACACACGGCAGAGGAAGGATCTGAACCCTTAGCCCTGGAGATGCCAATATCATAACACTGTCCACTGAAAAATAACTAGTTTGGTCTCAAATGGACTCTTCCGGGAACCAGAAAATGGTGCCTCTTCTATGCTGCATGAAACAGAATTCAACTTGATTATGTCAGGTAATTACAGTCAACAATTCCAAAGTTAAAAATAAGTCACTACGGGCTAACAATGTAAATGCGCCCATAAACATTACAAAACATGCTATTGTCCTAGGAGAGCCTTTTGTTTCATGCTGACCTTTCAGAAAACTATTTAGCGGACTGTCAGTAAATGCTGAAGCTGAATGGAGACGGGCATGGTGTCATTCTGTCACAATCAGAAGCTGCCGGCCATGAAAGACTCAAGTGACCATCATCTGCAATCTCAAAGCTAATGGAAAGGAATGGCCCTTGAACGTCATTACTGGACTTGCTCAGACGAGGACAATGCCGCGCTGCAATTATCATGACGAGCATTGCGTAAGGTTTGGGTAATGGCCCAGACCTCCTGAATGCTGCTTTAACTAAAAATGTGAAGTAATTAGCCATCATTGCCTAAAACAGTTACGCAGGCAACATCATTGTTACCTAGAAAATGCTACATTTTGCATTAAAGGAAAAACCCAGGCGCTTAGGTATAAAACGTTATATTTATTTAATGTACTTGTATTTGATTTCCTTTAACCAAATTATTTATGAAGTGTTTATGGAGTAGAACTGAGGTGTCCACTATCTTGGCATGCGCCTAACATTGCCCCAGAATGATCCATCCACCCATCTTCAAAAACTGTGCAAACAAGATCTGATTGCAAAAAACGCAGGTTGTAAAGTGAGGCACACTTTGTCGAGGAGTTTAATCTCGGGAGTCACACACAGATATACTCAAAAACAAACGCAAAGGGCATGGATGGAATGCATGACAGTACTGTGCACCCAAAGTAAATCAATGCCAATGGTCTTCATTACATGCATCTGCTTTCTACATTTCAAATTGACTATTAACTAAAGGAAGATACACCTTGCCATGTGACAAAGCATTTTGCGGTAAAAGCCTGTAATTAGAGTTCTAAAGAACGGCATTATAAAGAAGAGATTCAGTTTGACTGAAGGATCCCTGGATTTCACCATTCAAAAAGGCACCCTTTACGGTTATGACAGATTCGGGATCAAAAAGATTTGGAAATAGGAGGGCTGATTTCCTTTCAGAGAAGTATGAAGATAGCATGGAGACGTTTCTTAAAGTAGTCTGATTGTTGCAAAGCCAATAATCATAAAGCCGTAGTGCATCACTTTTAGAATGCATTTCTTCTGGTTGGTGCTTTTTCCAAACACGTTTAACGCTGTTAATAAAGATTTCCTTTAAATTTGTCTTTACACAAATATATTTCTCTTACAGACAAATATATATTCGACTATGCATTACCTTGACCAGGGAAGAATAAAAAGAATTTATTAATGAAGAACTCTTCAGCCTCTAGGACCCTGCAGAGGGCTGGCCGAAACACAGACGATTACCATAATCACTGGAAATTAAGCCACATCGGCACACCTGCTGTGCAGGCTGACCAAACTGACTGGGCCTTTAGTAGCCAAAAAATATGCACTATGCAGATTACCAGCCAGTCCATCTTTTAGTCCAGGGCACGTCCAGGAAGGTGAAGCGTGGTCATAGCTGTTTCCAGACCATGCTTCAGCTATCGACATTTTTGATTATAATTGTGCAAAGCAGATCTACGACATCAGACAACACACCGTGTGGGCCAACTTCAGGTACAGCATACAGAACAGCACCTGGTCTCCCCATTTCCCTCATTTACATAAAGGTATCATTTTAATCCCTGGAGTTTGCAGTTTGATAACAGAACAAATTGGGGGGGGGGGGGGGTGCTATTCTACATAAAGATAAATGATGCTGTGTGGGACAGTGACTAAGGGAAAAAATCGCTGGGGGACCAAGATGGGGGGAAGGACCGGGAATATTATCACAAAAAATGTGGGCATTCCCAGTTTCAGCAGCTGTTAGGCATGAAGGAGCCATAGCAAACAGCAGTTGGTAGAAGAGAGCTGTGGACAGAAAGTATCAGTGGCTGGCAAAACAAACTCTATGTGGCTGGCAAAACGAACTACACAGAAGAGAGCTGCGGACAGAAAGTGTCAACAGCTGGCAAAACTCCGCTCTACAGGAATTCTTACACTTCATCTAAACATGAGGTCCCTTCCAGCTTAGGTTCAGCCTAAAAATTTAAACAAATAGGGCTAAACTGACATCAATACAGACTCTCCCTATACAATTTGTCAGACAGATAGACCCATCAGGGGACTGGGAGTGACCTTTGCTGGACATGAGAGTCCTATCATTTACCCAGAAGAGCACTCCCCCAATTCAGTTTATTTTTATAGTGCCTTTCACAACACAGCTGCCTGAAGGCACTAAACAGGAATGTGTGGCAATTACAATGTACAGAAACAAAAAGCAATTGCCAGAAGACAATAGAGGAGAGGAACCAGAAACTCCGTAACAAAAAGAAGAAAACTGAAGTTACACCCCTGGTTTGTCATTTGTTTCCTGGCAAAATCACCCCTACAAATTAAGCCTCATCCATGTACTTAGACTGCAGGATTAGAAATTAACTTTATCCCGCTCTGTTTTTCCACGCTTATATCTGCAGTGTGAATAAAAAAAAAATCCTTTAAAATTTTGCTGATTTGCTTGCCAGCACGAAGGCCTCCACCAGTGCTTAAAGAGAGCAAATGATTTTACAAACCTATTCGTCTTGAATAATCAAAATTACTGACGTTCTTTTTATACTGCTCTGCATTGCTAATCACAAGGAAGCAATCAAATATGCACTGTCAACAGCCATCAACTTCAGCTAGATTTCTCTAAACCTAATTTTCAGTTGCCAATTTTTTTTCACTTCCAAGAGAGTGAGTATCGATTGACTCCCCTGTCAATCGATCTCTACCCTGTCCTGCAACATGTAAAGACAGCCTCTGAAGCTTTAGAGGACATTTAGCAGAGTGAAATTAACAGGTCTAGGAATGCGGGGGACCCCTAAACTGAGACTTGATACCTACCCAGAAAGACAGCTTAAACAGGAATCCCAGTTATAGGTGGATGACCATGGCAAAACCATTAAGAAATCTCAGAACAACCGATCTAACGTCAAATATGAACCCAGGAACAATTTGCAGAATAAGTGTGAAAAAGCCTGGTCATGGGCAAAAAAAAAAAAGAAAGAGGAGGTAAAAGTAACAGATTTTGAGAAAAAACCGATCAGACAAGAGGCAACAATACAGCGACATGGAGGAGGACGCTACGGCAGGCCAAAGAGAAAGGAAGTCCTGTCTGATAAACTGGAATCATTTAAATGATAAGACCTGCAAACCAAATTCATCAATCCTGCAAGGCAGTCTTTATAGCCTGTGAAGACTTCATACAGCTGAATTTTCAGCAGCTGTGATGCAGCTGAACAGAACTAACGGTTGTACGTGTGCGTGCGCATGCATGCATACAGCTGCAAAACCAAACAGCTGTAAACCTGCGCAGCTGAAGAGCATCCGAACGCACCATCTCAAGTCCTGCTCCTCGTCCCCTACAGGTCTGAAAGCAGATACACTGAAGTCAATGGCAAAAAGGATTTTTCATTACACAGGCCAGATTCATACACTAAAATTAATAGGAATGATGACAACCCAAGAAGCGTATTAGAAGTAGTCAGGTTTTATGAGTATATATTTAAAACGTCATCTCTGTCAAAAGTGCAGGTATTATTGCTACCACTGCAGTTTGTTGCTTGGGTAAACAGCATAACTGAACTCAGTAATACTTTCCACTGTATAAATTATGGTAGTGTTTTCCACAGAGCTGGTATCTTTGCATATGTACCAGACCAGTGATCCACATATTTACGTCTGGTGCTTCCAAGAACACATCACTCACTCTTTCTCTGTGCATCCACTCCTGAAGATATTTACTTGTCCCAGACACCAGTGATGTGACACACATCCCAGTTCGGGCAATTTCATTAGGGAAAGTAGAAAGGGGAAGTCTACAGTATTCACTCAGCACAATGCCAAATACTGCTGAAGAGGCTATAAAAAAAAATGAAAACAAATGGTGTTTTATAAGAATTCAGCTGAAGTGTATAATAAACACGTCTCCCGTGAGAAAAACTGCAAAGATGGCATTTCAGGAAGTAAGAGAAAGGACCGGAAAAGTTGAAAACGCAATTTTGATGGTGCTGCATTCCTTATTTACATAATAAGTTATGCCAATATGCCCTATAACCCTAACCCAAATCATACTTTGTAGCAAAACATTGCCAATACATACAGACTAAATCTAAGATTTAGGTTAAGCTTCGCGATGGGACAAAGGAGGCTTCAAAACCCATGGTGGGTGGGAGTATCCTGACCTAACCAATCAATGCTGCACTATATTAGGCTTCAAAACTCGTACTCCCACCCACCCACCACAGGCACATTTTCTCAGTGAGACAGCATTAGACTGCCACTCTGATCTCAGCCCACATAAAAAGTACATCATTCGCTATAGGCCTAAATCTCCATGAAGCAGGGTGCCTCTGTAACCTAAACCACAGGGTCCATGAATAACCCAAGGCACTACAGGCAAAAATCAGACACACCAATTAGCTCATTTGAGTGTTTAGACAGAGGGAGGAAAGCCCCGTGACTGGGGGAGAACGTGTAGACTCCACACACGCAGCCGGCATCAGAATCAAACCAACAACGCTGAAGGTGTGAGGTAACAGTGCCACCCATGTCAGCATGTACTCTCAGAAATGTTGTTCATCTGATCTATGTTGCAATTTGGTTCCAATTGCATTCCTATACCTTCATATTTTTGGCAAAAAACCCCTGCTTTAACTCATTTGCCTAAATGAACATATACAACAATAAAAACATTTATGGGGAACCGTAGCGGAAAAACTACCACTTAACGATGGTGCCAAGAATCCCCTACCAAACACAAAACACACACGCAATTTTCAAATCTGCCCAAACAAAACAACAAAATAACTAATGCGCAAAATAAAATCTCTCATTTCCCTGTAAACCATAGTGGTGTTGGTCCATTTAGGAGCACGCACTACTGAGACATCAGAATGAATGAGTTCTTCACACAGCGAGCTTGGAAACTCCTGACCAGCACACCCAAGGTCTCCTAAAAGGCTAGACAACAACATGGCTCAGAAGCAAACACACAATAACAAAATGCATACAACACATCTGAATTCTCTCATTTTCTGCATGCACAGTTTAAAGAAATAGTGTGGTGCTCCACTAATCACTTGTGCTGACCAGCATCACAGGGCGGTTTGGAGTCATAGGTGACATAAGACACAAGGCTGGGGTACACCCTGGCTGGGATGCCAGGCCATCACAAAGCAAAAACACACAGGCAATTTGAACTCCCCACAGCATGGGGAGAACATGCAAACTTTACACACACAGAGTGGAGTTGGGATTCAGACACACAATCATGGAGTTGGGAGGCAGCAGTGCTATCGACTGAACCACAAATTAGCAATCCAGATTTGTGTTACATACATCTGCATTGTGAAGGTTAAACAATGGCTAAATCGAGGCCCTCAATGTACATTCTGGTCTACACAAAGGGAGCATACAAGTCTAGGATCACTTGATCTGTTCCTGTGCTTGACCTCACCCCCTCTCCATATCTCTAATTGCCTCTCCAACTAGACCAGCGGTATACACAAGGGCTGGTAGAGACACCGTTGGGTGTGTATGCCTGACGTCTGCTCAATATCCCTCAGAGAGGGAGCCTGGCTGCACTCATGCTGAATAATGGCAGCAAACAAAAAAACCATCCATGCCTCTGTCCATCCATCCATCCATCCATCCTCTAGGCTCCAGGCCCTGATGCAAGGGCCTGGAGCCTATCCCAGGCAGCAACAGACAGACACACACAGACACACACACAGTGGAGGCAGGATTTGAACCTCCAACCCTCTAGGTGTGAGGCAACAGCTTTAAACACTGATCCATTGGGCCCCCTTTGATAATACATATGCAGATGCCAAATAGTGCATGGAAATAAAAAAAGAAAATGCAATACCCAAAACAATTACATCCTCATCTCTTTCTGTTAACGCAGCGTGTACTTCTAGTACCCAGCTTAGCGATGAGTGACCTAAGATTCACCTTCTTGTCCGTTTCGCCAACTCACACCTGGGTTTTGGCGCCAACAAACAAAGAAAAATTCAACAGACCTCAGAAGCACTTGAGAGTAACAACCTGAAAAACAACAATTAAAATGCTGGAACCCCTACAACAGAACACATAAAGAATGCATACAATGTGAGATGACTGAAATGAGGACAAATATTTTTACCACTCTTGGAAAAAATTTTCATTCAGCCAAGTGCTTATGCTTGATGACAGTACGTGAGGGATTAATGTTTTCATTGAAATGTAATGAGGCTTCTTCTTCTTCAAAAAAAGCTATTAATGTATAGTGTATGAGTGAAAGACCAAGCAGATAAGGCACGTATCGGCCTTCAGTGAATATTAATCAAGGTCGATCCATGTACATTGCAGCCAAAGGACTACACCTGCACCTTGATGTTGACGATCTGACAGAGCACACGGTCGATCAGGGCCTACTGGGGCACAGTCAGGCCTTCAGAGCCCACCCACAGATAGGGAAAACAAAGCATTAGACACTGAGGAACCCAGCGTGAATGGGGGAAGTCACAATGAACAGGAAAGCAAGAAATATACAGTGCCTCGAAAATTAATAACGCCATATGAGAAAACCGAAATTAATAGCGCTGCTGCATTGCCTTGAGCCCTTATTACAGTGAAATTAATGGGCTTTGTTCAGTGAAACACAAGGACTCTAAACGCAGAGGCTCACTGTACAAGACACACAATAATGCACTCTATGTTGTCAGGAGCCCTTTGGTCTCACAGACTTCAAACACGGCTAAAAGCGACGGTCCCACTCTGCGGCCGGCTCTTCCCTACATCCCATCTTGGGCTCATTCCCTTTAAGGAACAGCGGGTCAGTGTTCCATTAGGATATTTCATATGATATTCCCTTAGCTATTCCAGCTCTGGGATGCAATTGCCATTCCAGTTAATTCCATTAATGAGAAACGAATGGCCAATTTTAATGAAGAAGCAGAACCGCACTTCCCATCATGTTAATACAAACGTAAAGAAGATTCTTTATGAATTAGAAAATCCATCAAGCATCACTTAACACAATTTACAGAGCCATTTTCAAATACTGCACATAAGCAGGAAGCTATCGCTAATGACAACTTGTGTCATAATAGACGAATAAGTCAATCTTGTGATTAGACAAGATTTTGATTCTTGGGGCCATGATTTGATGAAAAGTCAACTCTGGATTCTATACATCTAGATTAAGAGTCCCATTACTGTAGTACGCAGTGCTTTATGGTTACCTTAACCACGACTGGCCAACACTAACTTTCACACAGAGTTCCAGTACACCGTCCATTCTGGAAATGTACCATATGGGCGCTCGACAGTTAGCTTAGCATAGCATTATTTTGCATACAGAAACCATAAAAAAAATTCATGAAATCTGTGAATATTCTGAGGATAAGAAGTTGCATCGCTAGCACCATATATTCAAAATAGCTGAGCTCTGCCGTCACGCAGCACATTTCCCAAGTTCTCATATCAATTGGTGTTCTGCAACTGACTAATGCTCATCTGTTCCTTCAGAAATCCATCTATCAGCCATTCTGAGGCTGCGTATCCTGGCCAGAATCGCAGGGGTCTTCACAGAAATAATTCTTTTTAATCTTCATAAAATACAACTGGAAAGAAAACAGAATGTCCCTGAACATTTCATGCGCAGTAATTTTCATTTTCTCACCAATGCAAGTTGATAACTTCTTAGCATTTTCTAGGAACTGAATTATCTTCTGGGAGTGACAAACAAATAGAAGCTAATCTAAGCACAGTTTCCAGCAGCACGCCTGTACACATAATTGCCAAAATTTGTTCAAAGTATGGCTGCACACTGACACCAGTCTCCTTCTGCTATGGAGAGACACAGAAGCTCAGGTGAACTGGGGACCCTCAGCCCCCCTTTAATGGGTGTCCGTGAACAGCCAGGAGCAGACGGGCACTACTCTCAGCGAGCGGCCTGCTCCATGCCCCGCCTCCATTAGAAGACTGATGTATGTGAATGTGAATCTTGTTTTAATAGTTTGGCTTTTTCCCCCCACACATGCAAACAGCTCAGACTCATCTGTTGCATGGTTCGAGAAGGAAATGAAGCACAGAGGCACCAGTAACAGAACCTTCACAGCCCAACTCTTAAACCCGAATCTCTTAAAACAATTTTGGGTCTTTGCAGAACTCTCCAGTCATATGGCTTTCTAATGCCAACAACTATTTCTATTTGGTTACGAGGGATAACTCTTAAAACCTCTCAAAAGAGCCCCCCCCCATTTGCATTCTGCACTCCCCCCGTTGTTGTCTTTGGCATGTAAGGCTTAGGTTCTATGAGTCACTGTTTCTCCTATCAATGCAAAAAAAGTCTCATCCTCCTGCTCCAAACTGCTGACCACATTTGCTGTCACTCCTGCTTCACTTGTACTGTGTTGCTGGAGTGCTGGCATTGAAGTCCTCATTGGTCTCTCCCTCATAGTTATGCTGCCATATATAGTCATGCCGGGACCCTTGTTACTTTAATTTCTTAATTGCCCATCATTCTGCCACCTTAAATCACTGCTCTACTCACACATATTCTCTTTCCCCTGTGTCCCCCTCTTATGGGGTGCTTCCCTTGGAGGCTCGGATTCAAGAGATCCTCATATCGTCTGCTGGCCTACAGCACCCT
>JAACJT020000034.1:11305887-11328555 GCA_009936485.2 Gymnarchus niloticus
CTGTGGGCCCGGGACTATGTAAAGCGCTTTGTGACCGCGCTCCGTGTTAAAAGCGCTATATAAATAAAATTGAATTTGCTAGTTCTGATGAATAACTTCCTTCCATCTAAGAACAGAACAAAACGATCTTCTCCTGGCTAAACAATCAGCCCCTGTAAGACCCAGCTACCCACCATACCTCCCTGACTGCAGAGAACTCACGTGTACACAAATTCCCCTGCAAACGGACCAAACACCATTACCTGTTCTGGCCATTAAACCTTTGAAATTGTGCAGCATGCAAAAAAAACACAGAACAAGCTTTCTCGGTGGCTTACCTGAATACATTACTGAGGTTACAATTGGTGCCTTCGGCCTACAGCGTTTAATCCGTGTAAATGCAATAGTCAGACTGGGCTCCACATAAGGACAGCCATTACTCAACGTGTTTAGTGCTAATGAATATTTGAATAAGCGGAACAGCAACGCTCTGGCTGCTAAGAGCAAAAGCTTCATTACTCCACATGGTGTTATTTTGGTGTCCTGCATGTTGAATAGGAAGTCTCTGCGTAGATATAGAGGGGAGGTTTGGACAGGTCAGTCAATCTGAAGAGCAAACATCAGCCTGTGTTCTGGGAAACAGGCAAGTTAGTTAATGGGTTAATACACAAGAGAAAATAATCTAAGAACCAGCAAATAACCAGCCGGTCTTGTAAAAATGCTCTGAATTTCACATAATAGACTAAAGATATTTCATAACACACACAGGCCTCGATAAGATATTGTTCTTAGCAACACACCAATAAATAAATGTGAAAAAATTCACTGAACTAATAACATTCCCTTTCCTTCTCCAGTGCCTTTATTCCTCAGGGGTATAAGAGATTGATTGTCAAGTCTGACTGTAGTGTCATTCAAACCAGAAAGCATGCACCAAATTAAAAAATGAAAAGGGGAACAGGTGAAACAGCGTCTATCCACAAAAGAACGTTGTCGAGACGGGAGGTGCCAAGCTGCAGGTATTCGACTCGCAGTTTCATCCACATGGGCAGAGATGCACACGGCGCCATCTTGGGTATTTTATGTGCCCTCTTCACTGTTAATTTAATTTTACATGATGATACGGCTGGTTCTCAACAACTCAGGAATGAAAAAAACGATTGAAGGCCATTAAACTCCCACTTGTGCTCAAACACCGATGGCACGGAAGACGATCCACACTCAGATTGATCGTAGTAATAATCCTGGGTCCATTTGTATCAGAGGCCCTAAAAACACACCTTCCTTTCATCTCCGGTCTGTTTCAAAACCCTCCGGTGAAAACCCTGAAAGAGGATGGAACCTCTCACATCTATCACAAGTGTCATGTGGCTTGCCTCTTTCATGCAGATGTAGCCTAGTTTTCGATCTCTTCTACTCAGGTCGTCTGCAAACTTCTGAAAAGCCTCCCCCCCACTCAGGGGATGAGTGTGGGGTATTAGGGCACAGAAAGGTGCCTCCTCTCTAGACTGCCTAGAACGTGACTAATGAGAGTAATACAATCGATGAACTGCAGCCATTGATCCAAAGCAGGTTCCACCACACAGCATGCCAACATTAGGAACATTCAAATTAATCTCAAGCCAGTTAACAGCATCGAAAAAATAAAACCTATTACATCACTAATATACACTGTGCAGTCACCCACCCAGTCTTTTAATACGTTACTGTTTTAACTGCAAGCTCTGACACCAGAAGCAACAAAGTTGAACAAGGGCTTCGACTGAAGTGTAATGATGGCCACTTTCCTCCCAACAACAAACTGTGTGACCATGCTGTTCATTTTCCCTTGTGCTCTGGACATTTTAATGCAGAATGATGAAGATATTGAAGAAGAGACAAAGCGCAGTCACTAAGAGAACGGAAAATCATTTTTATAATGCCAATATCTTTGTAGATTGCTGTCTTAAGCATAAAAAGTGGCCCAAAGAAGAGATCCGAGGCATACTTTATTCGCCAGCTGACAATACAGAATGTTTTCAATTAGCCGTGACGCCACAGACAGCCAAGCTTATCTTCACATTCTTCAGGCCCTATCAGAACACAGAGCGTTTCAGGATTCTAGCAGCTCCCGGCTTCGGTGCATGATCCCCTAAGCCCTTTTTTGAAGCCATCACCACGACGGCCTGTAAACAATCAACCATCTCCAGGTCGAATGCAGATGGATCAGGGATGCTCATCCCATTAGTGAAGTCAGGATCTTTATTCCAGTGAGGATCCTTGCTTATCATACATAACGTCTACGTGGCTGGCTGCCGTTTTCAGGAGAAACATTAACTGCAAATTCCTCGAGAACTGGAACAGCTTGTCCCTTGTAACGCTGGATGCAAAGTGGCTGCCGGGTCCAATGTTGTGGGAGTCAAGCCTGTGCTGGATGTAGCAGTGGACTTAGAGTCTCACAGGTTCGATAATTTAACTGACAGCTTCGGTGAGCAGCTCATGTTTGCCAGGGCTGGAAGCACAGGAATGAGTCTTGCCAAACCCCAACAAATTAAAACACTAAGCCAACATATGAGTGGACACTATAGAATCCACAACCCAAGTCCACTCTCCGAAGCACTATTTTGTCATACAAATAAAAGCTGTTGATCACAGTTTATTGTTAATGGAACCCCCAAAAAAATGTTCATGTTGTGTAAACCTTGATTGTTATACATTTCCACACATCTCCCAAAATTGTTCCAGGGTACTCCAGAGGGGCTCACAGCCCGTTTGAAAAATGCTAATTTATGGTTGTTGAAGAGTAGATTTCCACACATTGCCACTGTCCTCAAAACCACGACCCAGCTGTAAGATTCTCCTGATGACACGTGCCCTTCCTCTATTGAAGTCATTCCAATTCAAAACTACTGTACCTAGAACCTCAGTTACTAAAAATATTACGCTAAAATCACTAGTGATTACCAAATTAGCACAAGCACTCTATTCTGCAGAATATTAAAAGTTGCGCCATCAACCTGCCATTAAACATAATACGGCTTCCACTAACCAAGGCAGGTTCAGCATTTTTAATATTTTTCCCCACACACAAAAAGGCTGCATTTAAAAAAAAACAAAACAAAAAAAAAAAAACAACCTGAAACAACATGAAAGAAAGCATCATTAAGTTCAAGCAGTTGTTATAACGGCTATTTTAAAAGCTATAAAGACCCACAGAAAATATATTAGCCCTTACCGGCTACCAGGATAAGCCGTTAGAAGAAGGTGGTGCTTAGTGTGATCGGTAATAATATTGTCTGCCCTGAAACTGATCATCTTTGCTTGATACTTCAAAATGTAAAACACACAAGTAGCATTTCCACTATCCAAAGGACCATACAGGCAAACACAGCTGTCTACAAAACGTTCTCCATTTTCATTTCCATTAGGGAAAAATGAGGCGAATCTTGAATTAATGTCACTGAACCATGCAGAATTTGATCGCCGCACAGTGCTCATCAAATGTAATTATTCAATACATCTACGATGGCCGCCATCTGAAAAACATCAAATGCTCTTTCTCCTCAGAAAAACTGAGCTTTCTGATGCAACCTTACCTGAAGTCTAAATGGTTAGATCGCTGCTTCCCTGAATGGCCCATTTCTGTACACCACTGCATGTATATACATAGACCATACAGACCGAAATGCAGCTCTGTCAACACAACCACGGCGCTAAGCAGGAGGTACACTTGGTGCTCGAGGTTCTTCTGCAACATCAAAGATTTGGCCCAGACTCAAAAACTCACACACGGTCAATTTAACCCTGAGCGATGCATTTTAACCTACAGTAGTCTGTGCAGCTAATATAATTTAAAAAAAAAAAAAAAAACAACAAATGTGCAAACTTTTTTACAAGCATAAGAACTCCAGGTCCACTTGTGTTAACAAGTAGACCAGTGAAAGGCGTAACACATTCCAGTGTAGCTTTATTAAAGTGGGGCCCAGAACAAGCCAGACATAAACATGTGACGCCAATAAATAGTATTTTAATGTTCACCCCTCACGACTGCAGAGACTTCAGCTTTACCGGCTTTAACTTCTCCTCCAAGCGTTATAGTTTAATTACCTGCCATCAGCGAAGGCTCACAAAGAGCTCTGCCGCAGGCAAAGTCACAGCTTTGAGGCCGGCCGACGTCTCGGTACAGGGCGTACTCGCGCACCCCCCACTTCGCCGCCACATAATGAGAAAGGCTGTGCCACCGTTGCCTATCTGTACCCCCCAGATGGCACAAGGTGCCCCGAAGGCCTTAAGATTGCCAAATGACACGCTGCCGCCGAAGCCCGAGCGTCGCCTTTTTTTGCGGGCCTCCTGGCAAGCTTCTGGTGGAAAGTTTATTGCCGGAAACTGATTAACATGTATCTGTTTTCAAATCCAGGCTAAGCAGCTTCCAGAACTGTGGAGCTTTGCTGAGAAAGATGCACATCTGCCTCCTTGAGAAATCCCGCTGGTTTCATGAGGTGTCCGACCATAAACGCCACTAAAAACATGCTCCGCTTTAAATTTTTCGGTCAAATATGTAGGTTTTGTGCAGCTCCCAATTCGAGCAGAGGCACGTTGTGTGCTTTGGCAGCGAGCTGCTCTCCCTGTAAAGGAATTGATGGACATGACCTTTGTTTACAATGCAGTCCTCATCACTCAAGTCCAAGAGTCCAAGAGAAAGCCTCCCCACTGATGAATTGCACCAGTTAACACACTGAACAGGAGCAAATCAAGCTTCAATTATTCAGCCATTAGCAGAATGGAGAAAGCAAAATATACAATGTCACGAAAAAAGCAGCTAAATTATTTAAATGTGGGAATCTGGAGGATTTTTTCTCATTGCCAATTCTCAAATGGTAACTTTCAGCCTAGAAAAATATGAAATTGCAGTCACATACCATGTAACCAGAGCAAAACACAAATGGAACGTACAATTCTGATAATTTCCTTTCTAAAAGCTGCAACCAACATTTATATTTTTGGAAATCTTTACAAATGCTTAATAAATTTCCACTAAAATTCTAAACTGCTTGCAATACTCCAGTTGTTCCCTGTAGTATAAATCCACGCCACACGGCTTATTTACTTTACAGATTTACTTCTCTTTTTCTGTACGAGGATTACAGGCAGGAATCACTTCCAACGGGAATGTAGCCATAAATCAGACTGCTATTAAGAGCACCAGTGGACATCTGAAATGTGAACAGCGTTTTAGGTGCATTACGAACAGCCGAATTTGACAAACAGTGGCAATTTCCAATTTATTTCTTAAACTCATTTTACTGTTTCCGACACACAAAGCAGTCAAGTTCATCTTCTGCTTAAGGCACTTATGTAATGCGTTGAAAACAAAATGGACTAGTAAATCATACTTGGATGAATAATATACAAACCTTTTTTGACAGCAAGTGAATGGACAGTACAAATATTAAGCCAACACGAAGTCATAAGGCACAAGGAATGAAACTGAATCAAGCAGTTAAACTTAATACAAATGCTGTTCTAAAACAGAACATTTAAAGCAGGAGCAGACTACCAGGGCCTTGTCTGAAAGTCTTCAATTGTCATGCGAAATGTCTGTTAAGTCCCTGAATGACAAATAGTCAAGGGCTCTAACAGAAGCTGCAAATTAAAAAATTTAGCTGTCCCAAAAATAAACCAACAGAGATTTCTTCAACAACAACAACAACAACAACAACAACAACAACAACTCAAGTTTCAAAACCCCTGGTGGCTGGGAGTATCCTGAACTAACCAATCAAAAGCTGGACATAGCATAGAGTTCAATATTTTCCTTCAGCCTTCACTTGCAAATACTTCTCTCTTTTCAATTATCAGTAACCTTCATTCTAAAATATTCTCAGTGTTTTATACATGTTCAATTAAACCTATTCATGAATCAAAGTGAAATTACCCCAATAAGTATGACAATGCAGTTCACTTTCTACAAAGGAATGACACTTAATTTCGTTGTACCCGTTACAATGACAATAAAGATATTCTGATTCAAAGGGATGAGCCCTTCATGACGGCCAACATCTCCATCTTACCATCTCCTGGTTATTGTTTCCGCCTCACGTTTGTGTCCAATTATGACTAATTGACTAATTCTGTCCAATATACTCACATTATTTATTCCAGCAGACCTTGCCTTTTGATAGGGATGATTTCTATGACAACAATGCTGCCAACGCTTCAGAGCACACGTTGCACAGCAAATGGACAAAAATGTTAGCAGGGGGCACAGGAGCTGGAGCTAGAAGCAGATCGCCCTTACTAGCATTCTCTCAATTGTAATTAGCATTATATTGCTGTATGTAATGATTACACTCTCTCTCTCTCCATATTCCTCTGCTTACATTTGTCTATAATTAGAGTGAATCTCCCTTTAAAACGGCCATTTAGATCACAAACCTAATGCCTCACTCTGTCTCTGAGAAGATCACCCACTTACGGTTAATCACTACTACGAAAGCGGCCTGGCTTTACCCGTGAAGCAGATCACGCCAGCTCTGCTCCCTGTCGCGATATGGAGATCGGACTCCCGTCGGGAAAGGGCATCCAGGCCCCTCCAGACAGATGCTGGCTGTGTCATGTTTCCCCGCGGGCTCCATTCGCGGACTGAGAGCCGCGTTAATATTACACGCAGCCCTCGTGCACTTTTGTATGCCTCACCGGTGAACATAAAATGTGAATAGACTTAATACTGAACAGCCGGGATCCAGTCCCTGGCCAGGCAAGTGTTGCAAGCATATCGGGAACACCAGGATATACACCTAGAAAATGGACCACAGTCAGTCACACCGGGCTTCTGCTTTGGCGAGTACTATCCTAAACACCGCTTAACAACGACATGACAGACCAGATCAGTAACTTACAGAGCATCAAGTAATCTAACCCCAATAAACCATTAATTGTCACCTTTGAGAAACTACTTTAAAGTTCTGTATTTTGTTGACTGGGGATGTCTCCTCAACAGGAGAGCGCACAGAGCTTGGAACATGCAGGACGGGTCGTGTTCTGCCTGAGCTGGGACTCTGTTGAGCCAGACTGACCCTTTTTATCAGCCTCGGCCAGTCACTGGGCACACGCCCGAGAAACCAATCTGTCACGCGAGCGCACACAAACAGCTAAGACAGGCGCAGCTAACTTCGCCCCCTGCCAAAATTCGACAAATAAAGGGAAGGTGGTGGGAACTGTCTGTGAATCCGGGCTGCGAGTGAAGCATTCTGCCGGTGGATGCGGCCAGAAGGAAGATAGGATTCATTCACCAAACACACAGGCCACAAACTGGAGCATGCACACCAGGGACCAGTGAGGAGGATGAGCCAGACGCACCTCCGGGGGAGGAAGACTGCACAGGGGGTTGAGCTCCTGAACAAGTACACACCTGCACCTGCTCAGGGGGAATAGCACTCCCAGACACCAGAGAGACACCACAGGGTCAGGTGAGGCCTAACCAATGCAGGAGCTAGTGGGAGAGAACAGCAGCCCACAAAGCTGAGCAGCTCAGTAATCCATCTGCCAACAGATGACACAAGAAAGAGATAAACAAAAACATCTTTATCCTCCATGTTAGCACATCGCTGGCCTAGGACTTTAATGTCATTAGTATCCCCCATTCAAATATAACTCAAGAACAGATCAAAATTGACCAAAAGTGTACCAAAACCGAACTTAAGACTAGAAACACATGCACAGTAAAACGGCATCCCCATAAATGTTTTCCAGGCCTTCCCGAAAAACTGTCCGTACAAACATGGCTAACCCTGTAAACACTCCAACACGTACACGTTAAGTCATAGATGATCACGTCTGGCAGGACTGTGACTCGCGGGCCACGGCGGTAAGTGAAGGCCGTTTAAGTCACCCTATTTTAGATCGTATGTCTTACTTAGCGTCACCGTTAATGGGATTTGCGTGCACATGCATAAACGAGCTGTGCAAAGTGCATGCAGTACCACATGGATGTATTCTCCGCTTAAAAGGGTCTGTGAGCCTCTTCATGGAAACAACTTGGCAAAGCATATGGTGTCATTGAGTTCATGCCTGCCCAAATCCCATTAGTTCTTACATTAATGAAACAATGCAAAGCACTGCGTGACTATTAGGTTACCTTTCCACTCAGTATAAACAACATATGGCGTTTATCCCCCCCATTCCCTCAAATGAGGTCAAACGCTCATAAATGCAACAAAGGCAGAACCTAACTATGTAGCTACAGCGCCATGTTTCTCAAGGGTTTGATGCTGCATGCAGGTCAATTTTCTCCGACTACAAAAATCCACCCACCACAGACTTAATATAAAACCGAATGAAATAAGCCGCGCTGATTAACACAAAGAACCGCCTGATAGCCAAACATTGAAGCAGTAATAGGTCGGTACTGGAGGATTCAACTCTTGCCCCTGGCTCTGGGGGGTCTCCATGTTCTCCCTGTCTCACATGCAGTGCAGACTCCTTGTTCCCTGAGATTCCTGGGATAAGCTCCAAGCTCACCACCCTGGAAGAGTATGACAGATGGACACATTTCTTTGCAGGATACATCCGTCCAGGCGGAAATGACATGCGAATTTCACACACACAGGCTAGGCTAAGATTCAAATCCTCATCCCTGGAGGTAAGAGGAAACAGCACTACCCACCATCCCAACTTATGTGAATGAAAGCTACAGATATTAAAGTCATAAATTGTTGGAGAATTACATTCATCCATCCATTTTCCAAACCACTTAACTATTCAGGGTTGGGGGGGGGGGGGACTGGAGTCTATCCCAGGTAGCCTTAGGGACAAGGCGTGGGACACCCAGGATGCAGTGTCAACCCATCGCAGGGCACTGTCATGCACACACTATGGACAATTTCACCATGTCAATTAGTCTACAACGCCAGTCTTTGGACTGGGGGGAAGAACCTGGCATTGGATAATTACATGTCAGACGGAATCAGATTAATGCAATGTTCAGCACAAGTAATTAAACCTCTCATGGAGGAGTATTATTAAGAGCTTAGAAGTATGACAACATCCATCCATCTTCTAACCACTTATCCTGGTCAAGGTTGTGGAGAATGACATCATAATATCCATGAAGATAACGACCCAAAAGTAAACACTTCTTACAATTTGCTACACAGCACAGTCTTTAAAAGGTAGCTACTCCTTTAAGTGAAGCTCGTTCCATCGTTTGGTCCATAGGGGGAGCATTCAAGGTGCTCGAAGACAATTTTGATACCTGGCACAATTAAAAGGAAACATGAAGAACAGCACAAAGTCCACAGTTATCAGCGACGTCAAGATTTGATATGGCTGTGTTCTGAAAAGGGACACAGGAAGTTGTCAACAGGGTCGTCGAGGGTGATGGGGCAAATCTCCCAGCACTGAGCACCTCAGCAGTTCGTACCGACGCACAAAGGGCAACCTGGACACGTGAGCAGCAGACACCCATGAGCACGCTCACAGTAACTTTGCGTTAAGCTCGTCTGGTTTGAGAAGCCACGAGACAAAACCCCTTAGCAGTTCTACATGTTCGAAGGGCTTCAACAACAGGCGTTAAAACCGCAACAATGAGCTGCGACAATATGGACCTATTCTGGCGAGATGCCATAAACACTAGCTTTGAAACAATGCTTCACGCCACAGAGAATTACTGAGCAAGCCATCCAGCTGACTCATTTGTTCATCTTGTAGGTGTTGATGGACAGCTTGTGGGTGCTGTAAAATACCTTCACTGGCAAGGCGTAAACTCAGAATTCTGAAGCCCCATGTCCATGGGAGGGGGAAGCATCGAGGCGAGTGTTTGCAGACTTTATGTACAAGCCCTAAAAAGCCAATTATCCTGTTAACAGTTACATCCCTAACCTTCTACGCACATCACCGACTTGGCTTTAAAGTTGTGGACATTTGCAATTAGTAGCCAATTCAGTATGGAGCATGGAGATTAAACCAACGCTGTACGATTGGCAAAGTGTCAGTAAATTCTTCAACAAAAAAATGAATTATATAAATACACAAGTTAAAAATTGTAGAGGTAACTACAGCCTGCAATTGCTTGTTTAACTGCTGCTCGACTTTACAATATTGCTTTCCAACTCAACTGGCCAGACATTTGCAAAAGTATGCAGCTTAATCAATCACTCCAGCGTCACCTCAGACGTACTTCCTTCTAGCAGCTGAAGTCAAAATACACACTAACATTCCTAAAGTGCACAGGTTTTCTATACCCTGGTGGAGAATCTTTTTTGGTACCAAGTATTAACATCGCTTGGTTGGTGCAGGTTCTCTGCAGGGTGATTCTACAACATTTCTCCATTTTATTTGTTGTTGCTTAAAGACTTTAAAAAAAAAAAAAAAAAAACAGCAGTCCACGTGCAGGGCAAAGCAGACGTACTGATGAAAGCTGCTCTCACAACCCACTGGCAATATGCTTAATTAGGCTTAAGTGGTAGAATCCATCTATGATAACATGTACAGCTATAATTGGAATACACGTGGCCAGCTGCTTTCTAATCCTGAAAGGCTGTAAACACCTAGATAGTCTGACTGCTGTACGGCGGATAAAAATTTAGTGATGTCTTAAATTACACTATAACAAAATTTGTACTTTTTTCTTGTTCTTGGGCAGAAGGTGTTATTTCCCAATTGCTTATGCCTAAAGTAAATGTAAAAGACCTACTTTTCTCTTCAGACTTTGCTTTTGTGACCTGGGTAATTGGGGGCTGATACGCGAGAGTGAATTACATTACATTTCATTATCCAGGTCACAAAAGCAAAGTTTGAAGGGAATAACGGCCATTCTCTGTACTTTTACAACACAAGCAATTAAGAAATAACACACACCCTCCAGGAAGAAAATTTATGTTACGTATTGTTATCAAATCTCCTGTGAAAAGCTCATTACACAAGTGAATTTCGGCGTTTTTGGGTATATGCAGGCGGAGTGAGGGAAACGAACACACAAATCCACTCTGTGACAAAAATGCTACATTAATCAATACCTATAACATGTTTAGGCTATGGAGTCTAAAGGAACAGCTCCTGCTGGATCGATTTCACAGAAGCCAATTTAAAGAGAACAATCCTAACAGGGATGAAGACCCTTTGAGCAACGTAAGGTAAAGCGAGTTTATTTATGCAGCACATTTCATACGCAGAAGCGATTCAAAGTACTATTAGAGACAGCACTAGAAAACAAACCATAAACGATACTGAAAGCAGTCACCAAAGAGGAAGTGATCTTTTAAATATACTAACAGGATTCATCACTATACAACAATCTAGTTTTCCTAACATTTCTCGTGCAGCAGTCTGGTCTCAGCGGAGCTCAGATCCAAGGTTCAACTATTAGATGCTGCAGGAGGTTACACTTCCCTCAGCAAAGCCCAGCTGAAGTAGAGGCTGCCATTTGTCAAGTATAAGCTGATCCACATCACCGACCGATGCCTCTAGCTTCTCTGCGGTTTTCAAATGGCCCTTGATGCTTTCAGGGTTCTTCTATTCTGCTACTCTTTCGTGCCGTAATGAGAAATGCTACACTTTGCTCCCTAAACACATAAATACTTTGATTTTTCAGGTGAATGTTGCCTTTGGGTAAAGAACACAAAAGGTATGTAATATGACGCGCTATAACCGCTGGTCAGCAACGTGGTATGACATCAAAAACAAGGCACACTATAACCACTCAGTAACTGGACAGAGCAAGGGGACAGGGGCAATCAACGTCAAACCGAGAAGCAGTGGTGGCTACAGTGCTGCGGCCGTACCCATTACAGGATTTACTGGCCAGTGCCAGTGTTTTCCGCTCATTGCCATCAGAAGCACAAAGGCACCCGCTGACTGCATGCTATAAAGGCACACTTCAAACACAAGTGTGATAAATTCACTGATTCAGATTATTAAAATGACAAAGAGACCCTAAAACTCCCACCCACCCTGCAGTGCTGTATTTCTGTAAGTCTGAAGCCTTTTCCAGAGTACAGAAAACACAAGGCACATAATGGCAACCCATCACAGGACGCGGCGTCACACAGACAAACAATAACGATAAGCTAACTTAGGCACACTAATTCACTTAAACCACATCGTTTTGGACCGCATACCAAGTAAAGGAGAACAAAGCCAGGCTGGGAATGAAGCCCATGGCCTTGGAGATGTGAAGCCACAGTTAAACTCCTTCAAATTTACTTGCAAAAATACTGTTTACTCAACAGATATATCATTTATTGAACATAAATTTGTACCCAAATAGACCCATGTTTAACAAATTCAATCATCAAAGACACTGGTCATACTACAATTTATTATCACTGAATAAAATAGGAGTTATTTTTTCCAGTTCAGCATTGATTAATAAGAAATGTAATAATTTCTACCCTCTTCAGGAAAGGTTAATCGTTATCTCCAGCTCAGGATCATCTGATGAAATTTCCATTAATATCAGACAACAAAGCATGACAAACCTCGTCATACAGACACCCCCCCCCCCCGATACACTTCAAAGTTATACAATACACAGAACTACATGGCATTGTTACCGAGAAATGTTTTGGAACTCCCATATTTATAAGAGCATTAGAAAACTTAATTATCACTTGTTACGCAACGGCCCTTTGAGAAAGTAACTGCAGCATAACTCAGGGGACGTATTGTTTTAATTAGCAAAAGCTGCATTAGACCTTTCCCTGTATAAAAGCCGCAAAGTCTACCTCTCGGGGGCTGCTATACTTACAGAGTCATTAAAGCTGCTGGACAAGTGCTGCGTGAGGCGCTCCTAAAAGCCTGGACTGTCCAGCACTTTCCTAATCAGCCTCTTTGGTGATAGAGAAACCACAAAGATATCAAAGTGGACTTCACAGATGCACCAGACGCAGCAGCATTAATGGAAAAAGATGCACGTAGGCTTCCTAAATGCACCATTTTACCTACCACTGTAATACTACAAGGCACGAGGCAGGGGTACGCTCTGATAGGAATGCCAATCCATCCATGCCTAAGCGCAGGCACACTACAGGCGACTCACATGCCAGTCAGCCTACGACGGGAAGAAACTGGAGTACCTGAAGAAATCCCACACGGCACAAGGAGAACAGCGGAGAGGTGGGATTCGAGACCATTAATCCAGAAAGGTCGAGGTGACAGTGCTACCCACCGAGCCTCCAGAACAGCTTCTGGTGTGTTCTATTGTAAATGGTATAGTCTGCTCAACATACAGTGAGATGTGCAGAGATGGAAGTGTAATGAGATTGGGGCAAGAAGAAGGTAAAGGGGGAACACTGGGAAGAACTGGGGAAACATGAAGAGACAACATATTGGCTTTACTTTCACACTTGCAGCCTTTTTGTTTTTTTTTTAGCATAACCATTGCCTCTCATCTTATGCCTCAGAAGAGCCAAACATTGGAGTTGTGAGGAGACAGGACCTACTTACACACACATGCTGACGACACAAAGGAGACACAGTGCTTGTTTTCACATCCTCCCAACCAAACCACAGCCCATTCCACACCCAACACCTCAAGCTCCGGCAAAAAGAATGGACAAAAGGAATCTCCAAATAACTGGAACAATCCATTACGAACTCAAAGGTCATTAATGCACAACTTGAGCTAAAACGTAACTTCGCTGCTTGAAATCTCCAGTAAACTTTAATTGTGTTGGGGACAATAAAGTAATGACTCATTCGGTTACTTTGCTGCCAAGTTCAGGTTCTTCAAAGGCAGCAAGGACGAGGTGTAATACTTCAAGTGCTTCATTAGTTCCACACAAGATGTTCCATCCCTGCATGGTCCTCGTGGCCAAAGCTACCCAAAGCCAGAAAAATTCCTAGATACAAACAAGCCTACAGACTTCACAGTACCCAAAAAATACTACACAGGGACATCAGACAGGAGTAAGTACCTTGATTATGAAACAATGCAGAAAGCTACATTCCAACCCCCTAAACACTGACAACTGGCATCAGAATAATAGATGGAAAACTTGGGGCTGGTTTTGAACAACAGTAAATCACTCTTGACATTTCTGGATGTGTGGACTCATCCACCAAAAGGAACTCATCCTACTCCATGGCGACTCCCTTGCTGTACTGCCTTAAAAATGCATCGATAAGAATCCATTTCGTGGGAGGACAGGCCTCCTTTTACAATTCCTGATATGTGACTCATGCTCCTGTCTTCTTGTTTGTTTCTAAAGCAAACATGACCCATTCTCCTTTTTAGAAACAAGTTAATTAGCAACTGGCTTTAAAAAAGCCTGATTAAAGTGGTCGACACGCTTTGCTAAAATCGCCAATTGTTGCCCGTCTCAACACATCTTTCGATTGAATTCCACCTATTCATGTACTTTCAGATCCATTTACATAATGGAGCCAATACATGCTGAGCAATCTAATTTTAGAAGGAGCATCAAAGAGAAACAGCATAGGTGGAGAAATAGTACAAACTTAGAGACAAAATATTAAGAAAGGACATTATAGAAGGTATGAGCAAAGAAAACAGCCCTTTAATTTTTTTTTGGAGTTCAAAAGCCTCAGGAGAATGATAGGAAAACAAGGGCAAAAGTCATGATGGTAAGGCATGATCTTTTCTTAGAAGAAATATTTTCAGCCACATTAATGCTCCTCAAACTGCTACCGCGTTCTAAAATTAGCAGAGCAGCATCTGACTAACCCAACTGCTCGTTTTCATTTTCTTTCTTTCAGCTCAAATATATATTACTGGTCAAAAGTTTTAAAACACCTCAGTTTTTTCCAATGCTTATGGAAATGCATGCAGTTTAATGTCTTAATATTTCATGAAATTAAAGGCATAGAACAAATAAACAATAACAAATAAGTCAAGGAATCATTAAGTGTACAAAATTTTATTCAAACTTTTGATTAATCAAAGTAGCCACCTTTTCCTGATATAACAGCCAAACACACGTGAAATTCTTTCTATAAGGGAAATCAAATATTGGTCAGAAAGATCTTCCCAACACTGTTGCAGAAGTTCCCACAAATGTATTGCACTTGTAGGTTGCTTTCCTTTCATACTTCTGTCCAGTTCATTCCAAACTAACTCAATGGGGTTTAAGTCCGGAGACTGTGCTGGCCATTCCACGTTTTGAAGTGTACCTTCTTCTTTTCTTTTAAATAAGTTCTGACATTGTCTTGCTGTAGGATGAACCCCTGACCAGACGCAGACCAGAAGGTATTGCAAGGTGCTGCAAAAAACCCCATTTGATTTGGAATGCCAGTCACTCTGTGCAAGTCACCAGTTCTGCCTCCAGCAAAAGAACCCCAGACCATCTCACTTCCTCCTCCGTGTTTGAGAGTTGGTGTCACACTAAGGAACCATACTTTCACCAACTCGACAGCGTACAAACACCCTGCATGATGAACCGAAAATTTCAAATTTTGATTCATAGGACTTTCTTCCACTCTGCAGTAGTCCACAGCCGGTATTTCATGGCCTAGGCAGGCCTCACTTTCTTATTTTGTCCTTTAAGGAATGGCTTTTTTACTGCCACTCGTTCTGTCAAACCTGCAGCACAAAGTCTCCTCTTCACAGTAGAAAAAAAGCAAGTCTCAGTTTCGACCACTGTTGTGCTGAGAGGTGCCTATCACGCAAGCCGGTGACGCTCAGAAACTTGTCTTCTGATTGCGTTGTGACTTTTGGTCTGTCAGATCTCTTCCTACAAGTGTTTCTTCCAGTTTCCAATTGCCTTTGGATTGTGCATTTGCCTATGAATTTTGTTACATCTACTGTGCACCCCATCACCTGATGCTTCTTCACTTGCTCACGATGTAAAGACATTTGATTGACAGTCAACAGGCTTTTCACATCTGCCCTTTTATCCATTAGAAAGTTACCCTCTGCACTATCTTTGTGGATCTTCCTTTTTTCATGCTCTTCTGTCCTCTGATGAACGTTTCCATGCTTTCATACATCCCTTTAAGAAAGAACTATCAGTCACTGCCGGTGCAAATGCCAAACGCACAGAACAGTACAGAGAATTCATGTTTTCATTGTATGTTAGCCACTTAAGATTGGCTCCATGCTTGCTGTGAAAAACTTTTCCTAGGGGGTGTTTTAGTGGCTGCTGAGGATGAACTGAAAAACACATGTAGATCTGTAACTGAGGATGAGCAAAATAATCAAACATCTCTGTCCCCTCATCTACAGCAACATTCTCATGTGGCTCAGGGATCTTCTGCTAGGCTGCTGTTCCTCAATCAGTGTCGGCATACCATTTTTTTGGCCCTGCCTCAGCATCACAACAATCTATATTAAATGGCATTAAAGTAATTCAGGACTCAGAAGGCTATGAGCACTAATCAGTAAGAAGGATAATTTCATGGAAGCAGCAAGCCAGAACAGCTTTTGATTAAACAACTTACCTATGTTTATTTAAATGCATTTTAATATAAAGCACATTGAGTTAACTTGTCCATGAAATGAGCTACACAAATAAAATTTCCGCTTGTTCACTGAGGGTAACGTCACTTTAATTAATATATTGTTTATGCTGCTCTCTCCTCTCTACCTGTCCTCTCAGCACTCCTGGAATTCTCATGGCCCAGGTTTATCTTCACCCTCAATAGGGGATTTGAGTTTTTAATGCTCACAAGCTACAAACCACGTGAAGGGGTTATTTTATTGTATCCAAAATCATACTTTAAAATTCGACTAACTAGGCAGGAGAGCAATGTGTCATAACAACATAACTGATACGAGCCACATCATCGTCTTCCTTTACCTTGGGTTACTGCTTGTTGTGTGATGGTTTGCCTTGAAAACATTGCTGTCAGTCTGGCACATTTCACAGCATCATCTTCCAATGCCCTTCCTTTTTTCAGTCTGACTTTCTTAGTCCCGCCTGGCCTCTTGCTAAGAGCTAACCCTAAGTAAGCTTACACACATTTAGGTTTTAAACTTCGTTTTTACAGGAAGTTTAACTGGTACAGAAATTACAGCCTTTCAGAATTAAAAAAAAAGCAAAATTTATCAATTATACAGAACAAATAGACTGATCTGTTAAAGTTTTATTTACCAAAATATCTGGTCAGCAGAGTAGTAGGATTGGTATTAGAAAGAGAACATGTTGAAAATTTCTTTTAAAAAAAATCTCGGAAACAAGAAGATAGAGCCAAACCAACAAAAAAAGTTGGAACATTGTGAGAATATTAAACTGACAAATGGAAAATGGTATTTCAACGCAGTGATAAGAAATGAGTAGAAAGAGAAGGAGGAGCTGGAGAGCGAGAGAGAGCTGCATTTCCTGTTCATACACAGAACAATCAGCAGAGCAGCTAGTTACCCAGGTGAGCAAGAAAAGGGGGAGGATCAGGTGTGGATAGTTATCCAGGTGGGTGAAGTGGAACAGGCAGCAAACAGAGAGGAGAGAAGCTGCACCACAGCCTGGAATGCACAGGACTGACTGGACCGGACACAGCCACAAAGTCAGTCACTGTGGCCCCAGCTTCCGAGAGAGCCGAGGTCTCCTGATTCTGATTCGTTGGGGCTTTGCTCATGAGCAACTGTGTGTCACCCAAGAAAATTTAATTAAAAAACATAAATTCAGCCCCCCTGACATCTTCAGTAGATACAAAAAGTTCCTTTGCCCAGACGGATGCAAAGAATGCCAAGAAAAATCGATTTAACCTCTTATCATTCCAGGACGGACCTGGCTGACAGAAGAAACTGCTTATCGCATTTCATCCAGCACATTAAAACGACACTCAACCAAAATTCTGAGACATTACATGACTATTTTAACAAGTAGTTGCTAGTAATTTACAGCGAGCAACCTGGCAATAAAGGGGATAATAATCAGACTTCTGCTTAATCCCTCATACATTGTTTTAACTGTGTTTAAACTGTGATTACACTGAGCCTGTGCTACCACACACAACAGCGGACGTAGATGATGTAAACTTGTGGAAAACACTGCAGGCAATCAGATGGGGGGCAAAACTGGTACTACTTCAAACCATGTTTGTGTAGCTATACAATTATAGATCACTCATCTAGTCAGGGGTCTTTTTAACAATGACCCACCAACTTGCAGCAGCAACAGTACTAGATGCTGCTAATTAGTTGAAAAAGCAATGGCATTTGATGCAGGAATATTCGGTTTATTTGTTGGAAATGAAAGCCTTTGTGAGAAATCCCAAAGCTACTTCATAGCATGCATGAGAGTCACACACAACCATCAGCAGAAGGACGTATCGGAGCACATAGTGGCCAATTTAGAGACAAGTGTTCTGTTTAAAAAATAATTAACACTGCCCACAAACGTTTCCTGCCACCCACTGAACATGAGCAAAGGTACTGAATTGTATTCTTTACCACTTTCTCAACATTAAAGTGTCAGCAAGATCGCAATCACAGGCAAGGGGTTATGTTCAAGTGCACTGAGCAAAAACAAGTTTAGTCAGTCTATCACAAGTGGTGATCGCAGAGAATTTGACACACATGGGGAATGAAAGCCAGGAGTAAGAGCATCTTAATTCCTTGTTTATACAAAATTTACATATTCATGAAACCTGCCGTTAAGGGTGCTTAAATCTGACTTCTACACAATATTAGTGCTTCTGGGGAGGTGTGTGGCTCTGTGGGTGAGGACTCTGGGCCATGGTCCAGAAGGTCACAGGTTTAAATCTCACAGCCAGCAGAGTGACCGTGCCCCCATTTGGCCAAGGCCCTTAAACCCAATTACACTAGGAGTACTGGATGCTGGCTGACCCCAGGCTCTGACTCCCAAACCTGCTGTTACCTATAAATGGAGAACATGACAGGATCCAAGAAAACTACCCAATTTCCCTGGTATGGGGGATTAAGTATGACTATTCCATTCTAAGTTTCGAAAGGAACATGTACAACTGCGGGAACCTTCAAAAACCTTCTGAGGACCTGTCCTCACATTCAGAATAGTTCCTACATAGTTCCTGCAGGCATACCTACACACGCATCACAAAATGATGTACAGCAACCGTCACTTCCAGCAGACAAGGCCTTGTTTTATTTTGATGAAGGTCAAAATACTACTGGCCCTTCACCACAGGGCTTCACAGAGCCAGAGCTCCTCTCCAGTGTCTGAGCCAAGGCCAGCACCATGGAAATTTGCATCTCCTGGGGCAGAGCACCAGAAGCATCATCAGGTCAGATGTGAATGGATGGACCAGGACTGCAGGGCAGTGAAAGAGGCAGTGTCAGAGACCATCCCGTCCACATAGACACAATGATTATGCCTCAATAAAATAACTCCACACTGACCATTACATTTTTACCACATGAGCTGGCCAGCATTTTACATTATGCCATCATTAGAAGCATTACGTTCAAGTGTCAATTTAATACTTAATAAAAGGCAGACACAAACAGCCTGGAAAGAAGTGTGCAGCAAAGTCCTCTGACCACTGCAGGAAGGAAGGAAGGAAGGACGGAAGGACACACACAACAGGCAATTTAGAGATGCCAGTTAGCCTAACTGCACTTCTCTGGACTGCAGGAGGAAACTAGAGAACTTGGAAGTGACCCTTGTGAAACAGGAAGAGCATGTAAACTCCACCCATATAAATAATAGATAAATAATATGGGATTTGAACCCCAACCCTCAAGGTGTGAGGCAACAGAGAAACCCAATGACCCACTGTGACACACATGGCAATTAAAAATTTTGTCCATTAAAAAAGAAAAAAAAAAAAAAATTTGTAAAAACGATCGAAGGGCAAGTAGAGAAGTTGACAAATGTTCATTAGAAAGTCGCTTCATTTTAAAATGGGTTTTTAACCAATAAGCATCCACCTGTCTGGGAATAACTTTCTGCCTTGTTGAAGGTTATGCAAGAAATGGCGCTATGAGAAGTTACACACCATTCCTGGATACGTGGGGGATGTCGTCTCCAAGGAAGCAGCATATGATGAATGACAGTAAGCATAAGGTCACAACCCATGGGGAAGGAAGTGATTAATGTCACGGGAATTCAACACCAGAAATGTCCACGAACAGCCACACAGAATGTCAAAGCCAGGATTTGGCTGCGACCAGGGAAGCCTTTCGCTCCGGCGTATAAATAGATGGATGCACACTGATGTGATTCCTCACGCACACAGTCACACACTGAAACGTTGACACACACAGACACACACACACACACACAGACACACACACACACACACACACACAGACACACACTCTCTCTGAAGCTTCTGCAGTCAGCGTGAACCTAGATTTCCTTCATGATAGCAAAACATGTATTTGGCTGTTGTAATAAGCTCAAAATAAGCAGCCTAAAACCCAGAGTGACCCTACATGGCTAGCCTTGCAAAGATACCCACATACACTGACTGCTTCCCCTTATAGACTAAAACACAATTAAAACAAAATTAATAACAAGGACTTATCCATTAATGAATAATGCAAAACTATCCAGGGTTTTCTGTCTGGTCCTTCAAACTAAAAATATACTTGACATCTAATTAAAAGACCAATCAAGCCATTAAAGGTGTTATAAGAGAGCCTTCCATAATCACGCTAACTTCTCCCCAGCAGCAATTAGCACTATCATAAGCAGAATCCATATTTTTCTGACCCCGGCATTACATATAATACGCCACACTTTATAGCAAGTACTTTTAACATATCACCACACACGCACACCCCGAAGACAGACAATTTGGGAAATGTGACCACCCAGCATTTTTGACATCCCATTGGGCCCCCCCTCACCATAACCGCAGGACTGTCAATGCACTGTACTTATTGTTAAAGTATGACACCTTTATCCAATATTACCCATAGACCTCGAGCCAGGGCCTGCAGGAAGCAGTTCCAGTTAACCGCATTGCTCTACTAAGACGAATCCCTCGTGGGACACTGTAAGCAGAAAACTGCATCCTGTGATTCTGAAGCTACCCGCTACGCCAGTGACTCCATCATATCCTTCACAAGTGAGTGAGACTAGCCCCAGAGATTTCCTTCCATAATGCACTTGGTTCCCACAACAACCACGCGTCCGTGGTCATTCGAAAAAGGCACGTGGGAGCGGGCAGCCTCCTCGCCCCGTCGCTGCTGGAGATGTGGCCCCTTGACCGAGTTTCTCGTTGTCATGCTGTGAGGCTTCCCATCCAGGACGGCGCTCGTGGTCAACAGCCAAACCCTGAACTAGCAGACGCGAGTCACCAATCCCGAGCCTCGTCTCAGCCCCCTCCCAGACCACGTTTCACTTAAACATCTGTCCTATGACGCCCCCCACCCCCGGAACTACTGATGTTTCATCTGGTGCCTGCTGATATAGTTAACCTTCCCTCAGATGCCGCTGGTTCACACAGATTTTCAGAGTCATCAAGTGAAATATTTCACAACAGAAACTACATTTTGTATTCATGAATCACTGGGAAAGGATAACCCAACAAAAAACAGGCAGACAACATGATTGTGCCTGGCTTAGATGTTGTTGTCTATTATCAAAATAAGAGGAGAGGGTTGAGAATTCATGCAGTAGCGTTTCCTGGCAGAGGGGATGCCTCCAGGGTAAATTTGAGCCTTGAGTAAACGCCTCACTTTGGAAAAGCTTCATTCCAGTGTTCATTATATTTTTAATACCACATTCCAGATGTTTGGAGAGAACAGATGCACAGATATTACCATGGTCCACAGGGACAGATTACGTGCCCAAACAGCATCTTATAACCTAAACAACACAAAATTTAGGCAAGGGTATTTTCCAGCGTGTGGTTAATTTCATTGCTAGCTGGAGTGTACTCATTGAAAAATAAATGTTTTATCCTCCAGCTTTGCATTGTAAAATACAGAACTTGTCCCAGCTGCCATCAAAAGGGAAATCTTTACCGGCCGAGCTACTGAACACTGAGGATTAGTGCTTCAAGTGGTTCACTCTGGTGCAACATGAATGTTGCTGTGCAAATGGCTTAAAGAGGCAAAAACAAAAGTTTAAGGCCATTTATCGGAGTTGAACATGCATATTTGCCCAGGGAAAAACAACAAACATTACAATAAACAGTACAAATAAACAGTAATACAACAAAGTGTAACAAGGTATGACGCCATTCTCCTAGATGTTACCATTGTTCCATCAGACAGAGCAGACAGAGTTTTGGCAGCCAAACCTCTCCTTGAGATCCCAGTCACCAGCGTAGTTACCTCAAAGTTAACAAGCAAACGTGGTTACCGACTGACCTAACAAGGTGTACTCAGAGTTTAATGAATACATGGGTGTATTGCAAGGTACGTATCTGGGAATCCTCGAGAGACTTGAGATGTTTTGAGATATGCAAGCTGACATTCATGAAGGCATACTTCTTCTGCCCAGGACTGTATATGACACCACAGGGTGCCATGAGCTCTTGTCATCGTGTCTCCGTTACACTTTGTGCCTGTCGAATGTCGATCTTTATCCCAGCAAACACGGAGCGTTACAGGTATGTTAGAGGAACGTTAAGAATGGAACAAGAATGTTATTGGACTTTGGGGGAACGTTCCCTGTTTGCTGGGATGTCATCTCCTGCCATATATCAACATGTGTTTTCGAGTTTTAAAAAAGCTCCCCCATTTTAGTTACGCATATACTGTTTTCATACATTTCTGAGCCAAGCTATAGTAGTGGTGGTGGGGGGGGGGGGGGGGGTTCCCCCACCTTCCCTCGGGGGGGGGGGGGGGGCCGAAAAAAAAAGCTTTATTTTGGCCCAAAA
>JAACJT020000034.1:11336268-11355812 GCA_009936485.2 Gymnarchus niloticus
AATTTCCTAGAAGTTTAATTGACTTGATGCTATACTCTGATTAAAAAGTGTTCCTTTAATTTTTTTGAGCAGTGTATAAAAGAACACTTTCCATTTATAAGATTTCCAGTTGTGAAGTGATTAAACATGCCACTTAATATACACTTGCCATGTGCCTTCATTACGAGATGAGCATCTCTTACCAATTGCTCAGTATTGCTGGATCACCCATTAAAAAACATCTGAATGTTTCACAGAAGCCGGTCAGGACCTCACCCATGGATTCAACAGCAGACCTTCATGTTAAAGTTTGCATCCTGAAGCATGCTGTTAACAGTTGCTCACCCACAGATTTCATTTTAATATGGTACGGTCATCATTAAATGCACAATTATAATTACGTTGGCCTGCCAAGTCAATCATACAGCTCTAAGCTACAGTTATGCCAAAGCGAATGCTGATCTGTCTGGAGAGACATCATTGATCAGAAAATGTTAAACAGTTTAGCTGAAATTATTCTATCATAAATACATATACACACAACTTGGCTCATGTTCCTATGATTATTGTCTAACTGGCCTCCTTGGCAAAGCCTGAAGCCGCATCTGGACAGCAAGAAGCCAAACCACACCAATATAAAAGTCTGGACATGCTCTTTCCATACAAAAAAGCTAGTTTTCCACAGTTTTTTGACCTCCACACAATTCCTGAAAAGCACAGCTAGACAACTCATATATATGTTAAAAGTAGACTCCTCCAAAGGTGTAAAGTTAGGGCAGCCAAGCAAGACATCTGTATGGTACCACGGTGTGCGCCATGACCTGTCAGACAAAATTTACGCAGCCCCCTGAATAATTTATTACATTCAATAAGAGATGTGGGGAAGCGCCTTAGTTACTTAAAGATTCTGGGCACAAAAGCAAACTAACCAAAAGAACACCAGCCAAAATCGCAAAATATCTGAGCCCCTTCTTATACGAGTGGGTTGGCTCATTTAGTCCAAAAACGGCACAAACAGGCAAAACGTACAAGGACTAGTAACAACAATTCAGAGGTTAAAAACATAACACCATGGGGGCAGCCATGAATTTTTATTCCCTCCCTCAAATAAAAAGGCCGTGCTTGAGCGAAGGACTCCTCTGATCCGCGGCAAACCCGAAATTGATAATGAATTGTGGTGGCAGTTGCTGAGTGGAGGTCTAATTACTACGAGTGTGAGATCGGGGTATGTGGTCTGTTCTGATAGACTGAAGGGTCTGCACCAAGCTTGAGATCCCCACTGCTCTGTACACCCCGCCACGGCTGCTCCAGGATGGACTTTGTCATTGTAGGGGGGAAGCAAGGTAGCCTGCCCCCCCCAGGCAGGGCTGCCTGCAGCACAAGATACACAGGCTATGGAAAGCTGTACTGTGCGGCAGCGGCTCTTAACCTTTTTCGAACACTAGACCCCCATCACATTTTGATCCATCCTCAAGGACCTCCATCACCACTTTGTTTCTTTCTCTCGAGGACTGGAGTATACATGGTTTGTGCCAGATGGGACATTGTTCTTTCTAGCCACTTGACCATTTTAGTTAGCTAGCTAGTCTGTTGGTAGCTCAAAGCTATTGCCATGACAGTAAGAGCAGAGTGTGAGGTATACCTAAGTGAGAGCTGCCAAAGAACTGAAAACAGGCACAAATACTGTAAGACACAGTTACATAAGCCTACTTTAAATATATTTATTAAAAAACACCACATCTTCTGATTAGCATTTTTCAAAGCATTCCACAGACCCCTTGCAATTACTTCACAGACCACTAGGGGTCTGCGGACCCCCAGTTAAAAAAAATATTGCTATTTGGGAGTCACAGGGTACAAAAGTGCAGCTGGCTCTTCAACAGATGTTTGGCAACTTTCCGACATACAGGCCTATAGGAGACCTCAAGTTTGGAGAAAGTATTAAGAAAGATATACACTATACAGTGAAAGCCTTTTCAAACGAATAAAGCTTCACAAACACACATCCACCTGTCTTCCAACCAGCTATCTGGTACAGGGTTGTGGGACACTTGGAGGTTATTTTCCTGGGCAGCAAAGGGCACAAGGTAGGGGAGACGCTGGACAGAATGCCAGTCAACTGCAGGGCTCATACACACAGGGGCAACATACAAATGCAAGTTTGACTAACTACATGTCTCTGGTCTGTGGGTGGAAACAACACAGGAAGAATGTCTAAACACCCACATGAACACACACGCAGGGACAGGACTGAACCCCCCCCCACCCCTGGAGATACAAGGCGGTAGTGCAACCCACTCAGCCACACAGCCGTGGACTTTGAAAACCATCTTCTGTTCCTCCTCTCCCTAGTGCTTTCTTGCCTGGTAACCACCTTCTGAAGTAACTGTCGTGCCTTCTCATACACTCCTTCCCCATACTACACTCGGATCGGCCTCTAACTTCACTATTTCTACCAAATGAAAGCCTGAAAAGTCAAAAATAGATACACTCTCAGTTGCATAGGCACAAATAAGCATGCGCCAAAATTAGTTTTAACTGTCCCTGCATTTTAAAAAAGACCACAAAACCTGCAGAAACCTTACAGGCTTTCATATTTTTGTGAACAACGTTAATACCACAAATGCATGCAAAATGAGATGGCATTTCTTCTATGGGTATAGAACAGTTTACAATGAAGAGAAGGGGAGATGAATGGCTTTCTCTGTTAGATTTGTTACTAATTCAGGAATAAAAATGAGTTTCTGCAATGAGCAAGCTGTAACAAGAAAAGCTCTTGACTACACTCACATTATTTTCATGAATTTCTTGGCAGCTTTATAAAACTGACATTAATCATAGATGGATCTGCAGTATGTCCACTGAATGGACTCAAAAAACCCCCTACAAGCATCAATAATTTAGATATTTGCCTTACATAAAATACATGATACTGATTCACTGAGCAAAACAAAATAATCATTCTCTTTTGCCTTAATACAGATAGAAAAAACGGATTTCCACTAGACCTTCTCTACAAGGCTACTCATCTCAAATTACAGAATATTTCTATGTATTCCTTATCGAGGGAGTCATTAGGCGTTATAGATTAGATGACACTTTTTGTCTCAATGCGAGTCATCATTTTAAAAAAAAAAAAGTGCACCTTAGGCTTACATTTGCAACGTTTCCCTCCTGAACGCAAACTACCCAGCATTGCTGTCTTGCTGCTTTGAAACAACACTGTAAAAATGAGCGTTTCCTCAACCCGTTGGCGGCCGATGTCTTCCCAGGACTTCGTAAGTACGGCAGCCTTATTTTTACATTGGCTTCAATTTGGGTGCCATAAACTCAAGTAGTGTAAGGCAGCAATTTAAAAGAAGCGCTGTCAGAGGACTGTGCCATCGATATCATCCCGCTGACAACTGGGTACAGACTTATGAACTACAGCCCTACTCAAGTTACTCAGGCTAAGAAGACTTCCAGGGAAAACCCAGGGTACGAACACGGAGCCATCGTAATAAATCCATGGCGGGACTTCGTAGAAGCTGTAGCCCCTGACGGGACATTATACAGAGCATACATCAGTGTCATGTACTTTTCCTGCAACCCAACCAACCAAGGCTAATAATTTATTCTAATAACCCCACACAGCATGTCAGTACTGTCAGCTGAAACCAAAATACAGAGTAGAGTACAGATGAAGCTCTTATCCTTGGGATGCATCTGTCAAACACTGGCATGCAGCACCATCCAGCACCAAAATGATAGACAACACTTGTTTGTTCAAGTCAATATCTTAGAATTATTTGTGTAAGGAGACTATAAATTTTCCCTGGTTAAGACCCACTTGTTTTGTGAGTACTCAACCACAAACTGTATTAAAAGAGAGTTGGAGGCTGAACAAATCCACAGAAATACTGCTTAGGTGTTTGCTGCTGTTATTTGTTTACTTGTTTTTCCACAGTGTATCCAATCTGCAGTCCTTACCTCATCCAGAATCTGCCAGTCACCCATGCCCTTTTGGTCGGTGTCTAGTCATTAGTATGGTGAGAAAGCCCATTCCAGCAGAAATACAGTAATCACCTACTACTATGTCATGAAGGGGATTGCAGCGAGCCCCTTCGATGTCACAAATATACAAAGGGTGGTGTTTTTGAAGAATCTGTCCCTTACATCACAACAGCCTTTTTGATGTCACCAGCAGATAAGGTTGGAACTAAGCACATCATCTCCTGTGCCATTGTAGTTTACACTTCTAGGTCAGGGTTTGAAAGGTAGCATTTTGCAAAGTTTGGGAACCAGAGGAGAATAAAATTTAAAATTATAAATTCTGTCTCTGCATCCATTAAAATCTCCCCCCATCTCCCAAAGTTCCCTTTGAAGAAAAGAAAAAAAAAGAACGCCTCAGAATTACAATATTAACATCAATAAGGCTTCAAATATGCTTTTAAGTACAAATAATGGATGTAACAACGCGACTTTCATTTAATATGACGAGTTAGTACACTATATCCGACAATAAAATTACCGGTTTTACATGGTCTTCGTCAGGCGCTGCTACATACCGTGGATATAAAATGAGCTCTATGCTGGTTCATATCGTACTTTACGAAACAATTTTAAACACCATTATAACAGGGGAATCCTAAATTTAAAATTTAAGTGGATTAGACTATAACCTAAAGTTCTTCAGGCCTCCGGAGCCGCGCTGCACACCCTTGTTCCAGAAATGCTTTCTTCGGTTTTGGACTTGTTTTCTCCACCATATGCATCTTATGAACTTGCTATCGTGCACACACCTTCTGTAACTTCAGAAATATGTCGAAACAGGGCAATATCCCAGTAAAACAAGCGGTGCAGTGATTCAGCAGACCAAGCGGGCAGGCTAGGGCTGCTAATGTTAGCTACTTACTCCGATATCCATTAAAGATTTAAGCATAATGGGCTGGCTGTAAGGAAGTTCAGTACTACTTCTTTACCTGGTTGAGGTGTGTGAGACCTCCTGACTTCGGTGGGCTTTTAAGGATCACCTGCCGTCGAAGTGGGCGCCCCGTACCTGTCCTGACGGCTTCATATCAGGGCGCTAACGCTGCGGGGGAAACCAGCGCTGTAAAGGCGCTATATGAATAAATAGATACATTATAACCTACTGTGATTTATTATAACAATATTCAAAATTATTTTAAGAATTTAGTTCATGTTAATAATGTGTATTGTAAACTCACCGAGGGCTTTGCCGGTTGCTTTTTTATCTCTCGTCTTCAAAATGCTGTCGATCCAAGAAGGAAATTTTCGTAAGACACATCAAAAACTGAAAAAAAAAACTTTTCATAGAAGCTTAAAGGTATTACCCGCAGATGTAATTTTTATTCCACAGATGCAGTGACAGTGGTTGACCATTTCAAATTGGGGGGGCGACACATATGAGGGAGAAACAAGACAAACTTGCGTGGCCAGCAAGCAAAGTTCAGGTTAATAAAACGATCTACCATCTAGGGGGAGGGATAGATTTGTCATTGACATATAGGGTGGCACAATTGCTTCACACCTCCAGGAGGTTCTGCTGTGCTTGTGAGGTTGGTATGTTTCTCCCCAGTCAGGCTCATCCGTGTCTCTGAAGTGCCTGTAGTGTATTATTGTGTATGTGTTCTGGAATGGACTGGCATCCCATCCACGCTGTACCACAGCCTTGTGCCCAGTGCTGCCAGGGATAGGCTCCCGGTGACCCTGATCAGGGTACGCAGGTAGAAGAGGGATGGTTGATGTAGCCTGGCCACTGATTATGTATGTATAAGCCTCTTGGATTCCCTTTCTCTATTATCAATGTACTGAAAAATGGAGCAATCATTATAGAATTTTTATTGGTTGCACACTTGAATTATTTAGAAGATCAGGTCCTTTTAGTATTCTAGTATTTTTTTAGTATTTATATTAGTTCTAATGTTTAAATGTAATGAGGCATCATAATCTTTGGAATCTAATTAGGGGGAAAGTTTGATATATGAGCACCAGCTAATATTTCTTTATGTGGATTACGAACTTCTGGCTCGTATATTTCCCTGGCTGTTAAAATTGATGCATATTATATGATTAGTGAATATCAACCTGTCTTTCATTAGAATATGCACAAGCTTGACCTTATTTGTCTTCAGTTGCTAATTAACCTTCATGTAACAGGCTAACTGAAGATAATGGTTCCACATGAATGGCTAATACACTACTGTGTTCCCTGCAGGCCGGGGCTTAAAATACTAGAAGTTCTGGAAATGTTGGCCTTGTCCGTGTTGAAAAATTGTCACCAAACGATGTCATAACAATAACTGGCATTTGGTATCTGGTGGTCTTCCAAATGGTCTGCAATCCTCAGAAGCAGTCCATTTTCTTTCTGCGGCAGGATCTGAAAAGAGTTAAATGATGCCTGTTGCAGAAAATTCTAGTTCAAACTTGTATAAATGTGTCTGGGTTCATTTTCCATCTTCTCATTATTTATGATATTGTTGAATTTTAGGTCAATATATATTAGTATTATGAAGCGAGATGAATCCCGTTTGTAGCCATGTTTGTAATGCCATATGGTTACCCTGTGGTGGGTCATGCATTGATTCAACCAGAAGGTCACAGGGTCACTGTTACCCTGACCAGGACACTCAATTTGAGTTGCCTCTGTGATATGTGATAACAAGCTGTTGCGACTGGCTAACACTGTACTCTGCTTTGGATAAAACCATTGGTTAAGCAATGAAATAAACATTTGTAACAAAATTGCATTGATTTTATATAATCAGCTAGTTATTGAATTTCATCTTTGTCAGTCACTACAAAAATATTTAAAAAGTCATTTCGTGATCATAAGCATTAAGGTTTTTATCTTTCCCTTTATGGCCTGACGGTTAGTAATTATGGTGTTCAATTAGAAATGTGACAATAAATACTTTAATTATTCATCCCTCCATCCATTTTCCAAAGCTCTTATCCTATGAAGGGTCATAGGGGCTGGAGCCTATCCCAGGCAGCTTAAGGCACAAACTTGAATTATTCATTTATTTCAAGTTGTGAAATAAGGAATCTATGAATGATGATAACATTTCTCTTAATGTCTTCGCTATCAAATGGGAGTCAAAATATGTAAATGTCAACAGAAATAACTCAAGTCATGAGATCAATTTTTTGAAGCATTTTAGTTTAGCAGGAGTTTTTCTGGCTCTATATTGTACCATTTATGAAAGATTTTTATTGTTGATTTACTGTTTAACATAAGGGATCATGGCGTTGTTTGACTGACAAATGATATCAATAGAAAAAGCATTTGTTGGCAAATATAAAGGGCCTTATATCTATTTAACTGTAATGTTGAAACTGTACTGCCTATGCACAGTTTCCAGTCTGCTACTTGGCAAAATATAATATTTTTAGAATGTTATTAATCACGGTTTTAGTGTTGGATCTGTTATTAGAAGCTTTCCCAAAAGAGGCTGTATAGTGCCTTTTTAAATGAACCCTGGTTTGGTGTCTGTCTTCAGGATCTAAGTAACATTGTGCTTTTCATTGCTTAATTTATCGACTCCTCTCAAACCTGGATCTCAAGATGTTTTTTTTTCTTTGGATAATAAGCTCACTTGTCATCTATTACATGAGCAAACAATTTGCTCGGTTTTGATACTGGCTAATGAGTGAATTAGATATTCACCTCCCACGCATACCAACATTTCTGTTTGTTTCAGTACTGGGTTCAGCAGTTAACTATCGGTTAAACTTTCCGCAGTGCAAAATGTAATCGTCCCTCCTGCCACTTTGTTCGCCTTTTTAAATAAGGCATAAATGAAAGCGGTACAACTTTATTTGTTTTCAGAGGCCTCGTGATTATTCTACTGATTGGCATCATTGCTCCCCGCAGTAAACATCAGTTACCCCCGCCATCTCTCACGGCATCACTGCAGGTGCCTACTCCAGGTGTTAACAAACAAAGCCAGTGGAGACCGACGTCAGCAGTGTGTAAAATAAAGAAACTGAAGTCAGAGATGACATCACTCTACTTGCAGTGCGCACACACACACTGTGTTGATAGGGTCTTTCTGTCCCATACGTGGCTCGAATTAATGCATGCCAATACAATTGAACATTGACCCCTGCTAGTCTTCTGCACAAAATGTTCAAGGCACCTGTGCCACTCTAGTGCTGGACTCCAGCAGCCTTAGATTGTTGCTTTCTCTGTGAATCTCTCAACCTGTGCTAATTCCAGGTTAAAAAGTTCTTGCGTCTGACAAAAACCTGGAACACAGGCAACCGTCATTGCCACACCTCAGTAATCAAAATTATGAACCAGCCGATGACCACACAGTTGTTAATATCTATTAAAATATTGTGAGGTAAACACTAATGTAAGAAAAAATGTGGCTAAAGGAAAGCCTCAGAGATAAATGCAGTCTTAAGAATCTAACACTCCACACTATATAAAGTGGTGAATATAGGGAATAGTAAATTTATGCTACTACATATTATATTTGCTAATAATGAACAGAAATTAATTGTTTATCATATCTCACTTTGTATTTTTAATCATTTATGTTTATTTTGCACAGCACCAGGAGAATTTCCATCCATCCCTCTTCCAACTGCTCTTCAAGGTCAAGGTCTTGGAGGGTGGGGAGGTGGGGGGGGGGGGGCTTGGAACCTATCCCAGGCAGCACAGAGCACAAGGCTGGGGTACAGCCTGCGTGGGATGACTGTCCATCACAAGGCACATGTACTAAGGGCAATTTGAAGATGCCAATTCACAACATCTTTAGACTGCAGGAGGAAACCTGCCTGGCCCAGCGTGAATGTGCACACTCCACAAACACCAGGCAGTGATGGGATTTGAATCTACAACCCCTATGACACAAGGCAACAGTGCTAGTTAACTCTTCCATCCCATTATAAGAATACTTCTATAATTTAGATTCTATTACTATATTGTTCATATGTGTTTCTTTTTTCTGTCATTCAGGTCAAACAGATTGTCATCGGCTATCTGTCATGTGAAATAGCTGGAATGAAACAGCTTCAAGATTGACAGGCAATTAGTTAAGCCAAGGAAAGATAGCTGCACATCAGTATGCCTTCTTCTGCATTTTGTGGGAGCTGGGAGTCAGCTCACGAAAAGATTACTCTCAATCTACAGCTTAACTATATGGGAAGCTTGTGCTGGTGTCACATCTAAACCCCAGTCTGAACATCCTGTTCCAATATATCTGCCAAGACATGCTCAAACATCCCCCTCTCAAATTCAGAAACAAGTCACATATGACCTTTGCCCTTGCTGTGTGCTTATAGGAACAGCCACATTTTTCTAGCCAATTAAAGAACGATGCTCTTAAACATCTACCTCAAAAGCTCCAAAGGAAGTTTATCTTTCAAGCAAAGGCCAGCACAGATTAAAACCTGATCAAGAGAATGCTGCTCTCATTCTTGTTACCACTACAACAATTCATGGAAAAGCTTAAGACACTGGCCTTATGAAACAAAACACCAGACTAAACAAAATGAAAGTCTATGAGTGACGTAAACAAGAATGAAAAGTATTTACTATCCTTACCTAACATTTCTTTTATGTTGTGAGTACCTTTGGTCCATTTTATGTTTTGGTTTTGGCTCGGGACGTTTGGAACAAAATTTCTTCATGGTACCACAATGACAATGAAACTTTTGAAAAAGTAATTTAAAGGTGAGAACGAGGCATCTAGGCTCATTTGTGGGCTTCATGTACACTGACCACATGCACCATGACGTGAAAATTAGTTATGTTTAAGCCTGGAAAACAGACAATGTGAGAAGCCCTGGTTAATACTTCTCTCAGACTTGTCAAGCTCAAGCAAACAATTATAAGCACCCATTAAAATGTGGATATGCAGGGACAAGAAACAGGGAGCCTTTTCTAAACTCTTACTATCATCTAGCCCAAGTACAGACAGAAATAGCTTCCTCTCCTCTGCATATTTGGAAATGCATGTGTTGTATCACGGCTTTGGGTGACGTCACGCCTCATCGGCCAGCCTCCTATGAAGCGGTACTTGCTGCCATGGGTATTTATGGCAATCCAGGCAAAGTTGTCCTCATTCTAATGCTACCAAAATATGGAATGCACAGCTCAGAAAGTAAATAAGATGTCTAAGTAAGGTTGAATGCTGTCAAGTATTAAATAAAGTCATAACTTCATAAGAAGAACATAAGGAAGTACAACAGATTGATGAAAGCTTAATTGGAATTAAACAATTCTAGAGACCAATTTTATTGGCAGACCTGGAAGCTTCCTGCAAGAAATAAGGAAAATACCTGATTAAATGCAAACTGGCTTTCCTATTTATAACTTAATTTCTTAATCAGTATAAACCATCCATTTTCCACTCACTTATCCTGGTCATTGGGGGGTGTCAGTGGACAGAGAATTGGGATCAGGGCTGGGGTATACCCCAGACAGGATGCCAGTTCATTGCAGGGCACACAGTAGGCAATTCAGGGACACCAGTAAGCCCAGCTGTGGTCGGATTACAAGAGTACACTAAGAGAGCCTGAGGAGAACATGCAAACCCAACACATACACACAGCAGTGGCAGGATTTGAACGCCCAGTCCTGGAAGTGGCAGACAACTGTGCTACCCAGAAATCTGGCATGCCACCCTGCATACACAGCAGCCAGTCACCGATCCATTACACCACGTCAAAGCTTACACTTCACTGGATAACAAAAGCATATCAGACCATCTATGACACTGTTCACACAGTTGAAATATTAGTGTAAGTTTCCTGTTATGAAAGGTAAACATATACTTGAACAATATCTGTGCTTGGAAATATTCAGTATGGAGATTATATTGGAACAACTTTGCTTCTCGCTATTTGCAAGAATGCGAACAAGTGAAATAAGGGATGAAGGGAAAGTATGCAATATGAATCAATACTTAAATAAACAGGACTTTTAATAAAATTTTAGCCCTCACGCTACCTGTGCCTATTAATTGTGTGACTGCAAAGGTACAGTGGTATATTTAAACTTGCCAATGAATGAAGTATAATAAAGAAAGATGCTTCACCTAAACACAAGGGACACACATCGTAAGAGTTGTGTGCAATAAGTTACTGGTAATTTCCCAATTGCAGCATTCATATTGGAATTTCACATTAGTGGAATATTACACACTTCCCTCAATGTCAATGTTTGGTTTTCTCTTTTTAAATAGACGTGTATGAGGACTGAGAATTTGTGTGTTTTTTAACGGGGACAGGAAGTCAATAGTAAGGGTACAAAAACATCCTGAACATTATTGCAAAAAATAACAGAAATCGTTTTCATTCAAGTGGTATATATATATATATATATATGATGTTTAAAAGGCATTTGCTCTATCTATCTATCTATCTATCTATCTATCTACACACGCACACTTAATGCTACATGCCAACACATTAAGTAATTCCCGGTACCGCTTCATTTTAATTACTTTATTTTGAAGCAGTAGAAACAAACCACCATCATTTTGCACTCTGGAGAAACAAAACCAAAAGAAGACAAATAATGTAAAAGGATAGTGGAGGAAATGAGAGATGAGCACAGCTGTGATGCGAATCCTGTCGTCAGCCTGAGAAACGCCATAAGAAATCCCGACAAGATAAAAACGTATTTCTAACAGTCCATTACGGCTGTACTCAGTCCTTTTTTTTAAACAAACTCCAGTGAAGAAATTAACTTTTTCGTCATTTAGTTTTCATTTATTTAATACATGCCATAATATGTGCTTATATTTCATACGATTTGTTTCAATTCAGAAAGATCCGTCCTTGAGGAAAGCAAAACAAGATATTGAAAATAGAGGCAAACATGAACTGAACAAATAAATAAAAGGAAACACAGTCATCACATCCCAAATGGACACGTTTCAGCATCAATACATCCTGCCTTCCTGAAGCAGGGGAGACTCCCGTTTCTGATGGGGATTTTCTCCCTATTGATCTTAAATGAAATACCGAGTTACCGAAACACACTGTTGTCAGTTACGATATACCAACTAATAACTCACAAATTCCATAGGACCTGGCCAGCAAGCAGGAAACGTTACAGGTACGTTACAGGAACGTTAGGATCATAATGAGAACGTTATTGGACGTTGTGGGAACGTTCCCTTGTCTGCTGGGTGCTTGGACTGGGTAGGGTCTGGATATGGTGACTCTCTCACAATCCTGCTCAAAGTGCACGTACACACACACACACACACACACCAGCAGAGTCAGAGAACTCACACACGTAAACAAGGACGCGCCGCATCTGATGCCGGCGCAGTTCTACATGGTCATTACATTCAGGGCAACTAACAAACATTCGCAGTCTGTCCTGATATTGAGAAATGCAAATTTCACCAGTACCTCAATATAGTGCAGAACAGCCAGGACTCCCGCGCACACCCCAGAACACAGAATACGATTCCAGAAATGAGATCAAATTCATGTTGGAACGTCATATAACATAGCTTTCCTTCCCCAAAAGTCGCAAGAATCCACGACGACAAACTTTAAAACCAGAAGTGTAGTGCTCGTCCTCTAACACTGCAAACGGATGGTGTGAATCCACACTTCTATTCTCATTATGCTTTCCACTCCAATTTCAGCTCGACGAGAGGGAAATGGTCCATAAAGTGTCAGGCGAACTGCAGTCTGGAAGTGTGGCGCACAGGCACATGCAAAATCATCCAGAAAAAACAGCAACCATTCAGATCCAGCGTACCGTCCTCAAGCGTTCATTCTGAAACCATATTTAAATCATTGTAGCACTTTATTTTTCAAACGCAGTTTTGTACGTGATTGTGTTTAATGTTCTCAAAAAACAGGAATCAATTTGCTTCTGGTTCTGGTGACGCTTAATACGAGAGACCTTTAAAATGATCACTTTCACAATTCAAATTCAATTCATTGAGGAACCCATCAATTGGACATCCCTGAGGGCTAGTTTTTTTTTTTTTTCATATTAACAACAATGTGGTGCTAGTGTTAATTTTCTAAATTAATCCTTAAATTAACAAGCCCATTGCGTTCCCGGGTGCATTTTTACAAAGCTGATCTCGCCTCGTGCACAGTTTCCAGTCTGAGAATCAGTCAGCGAAGCCTTGTTCAAATGCAGCTGTTGATCAGTTTAAGGGAGCACTTTTTGATATAACCCAGAGCAGGTGCGGTGTTTTTGATAGTCATATAGGCACACTTTTAAATCCACTGTTACTTGTCATATGACATTCTGAATATCCTCGATTTGCCTGTTAAATAGACTGAAGAGAGTCATCATCGGGGACAGTGGACGACATACTTGCGGTTTAGGATCTGCGATCTGAGCGGCACTTGAAGGCCCCTTAAAAAAATGTGCCTTTGGTGTTCTTGCAGAGGATCTTCTTGAAGGCCCTGCGGAAGTCCTTGTTGAAGATGGTGTAGATAACAGGATTGAGGCAACTGTTGCAGTAGCCGATCCAGAAGAAGAACGTGAATACGGGATCTGGAAGGCTGCAAGCCTCAGGGCAAACAGCCCGCAGGCTATAGGACAAGAAGAACGGGAACCAGCAGACCACAAACACACCAATCACCACCGCCAGCACAAACGTGAAGCGCTTCTCACGGTTCACCATCGCCTTGCTGCGGGCCAAGGTAGGCGTGCCTTCTTGCTTGGACCTCCACCCCACCAGCACAGCACCCTTTGATGTAGCGATCATGTCCCTATACTTCTGCACCGAGGCTGGAGAGTGCAGCCCAGAGGCTGTGACCTGGGGGCCCTCTTTCCCAGGCTCCTGATCACTGTCCGAGCTGGAACTCTCGCTGTTGTTGTTGACTGGCTTCTTACCCCCTCGCTTTGCCTTCTTGCCCGCCTTAAGTCTCTGAGCTTTATCTGGTGGATGAGCAGAGGAGAGCGAGTGCAACAGGGTAGGGGAAGGGGCCGACGGAGAGGAAGGGGTGGTGGGGGTAGCGGTGGGTGAGGGCGACGGGGGCTGAGGGATGTTATGGGCATTGCTACATTTCCTAGCTTGCAACAGAAATGGTGAGAGCGGAACAGTAAGACTATGGGGCCGGTGGGTGTGGCTCTTCTGAGCGGTGGCAGGGCCACTGTCATTGCTTCCGTTTTGCTGGGCCTGAATGGAAGCTCTCGGGGTCATCATGGTGGCAGGGCTCCCTTCCTTCCTCTGCTCCCCTGGCGGACAGCGCGTGCGCTGCATGGCTATCTGATAAATGCGTACGTAGACCAGGATCATGATAAGGCAGGGGGCGAAGAAGGAGCCGATAGTGGAGTAGAGGATGTACCACGTCTCGTCGTTGAGCTTACAGGCCGGCAAGCCGTCGGCCCCCTCCCCGCCTTTGTTTTTGTTCATGGAGAGCAGCGGCGGGAAAGAGATGACGGCCGAAATCAGCCACACCACTAGGATGGCCCCCTTAATCCGCCGGGGCGTGCGCTGGGCACCGTAGGTGACGGCACGAGATATGGACAGGTAGCGGTCCAGGCTTATGGCACACAGGTGCACAATAGAAGAGGTGCAGAAGAACACGTCCAGCGCCAGGTATATCTCGCACCACACAGAGCGGAAGTACCAGTAGCCCATTAGCTCTTTGGCCAGAGAGAAGGGAACGATGAGGGTGGCCACCAAGATGTCCGCCGCAGCCAGCGACACCAGGAACAGATTCTGCGGCCCTCGGAGAGAGCGGCTGGTCAGGACTGCGATGATGACCAGGATGTTGCCCACGATGGTGAAGAGCACCATCAGTATGATGGCTGTGGCGAAGGCCACTGTGCCCTCGGGGGAGAATGTTGGCGGTTTAAGCAGGGTCTGGTTGCAGGGTGGAGAGGCCCCGCTGGCTCCTTCTGCACTGCTGTTCCTGCCGCCCTCCTCTGAGCCCATTGAGCAAGCTCCAGCCAATACAGTAGCCATGAGGGGGCCGTGTGACACACCGGAACTACCTTCTGGCGAGCATAGAGCAATTAACAAACAAAAGTTACATAAGATTAATATTCATTTTAGTTTGCCTTTTCACAAGACTTCCTCTGCTCAGTCAATCTGCCACACAGCAAAACAGTCCCAGGCATTATCTCAATAAATTAGGTAAACTTCGGTTGAGGATTGCACTGTCCCTCTATCACGATCAATTACTTGTCCCTTTTCCTCTCTTCTTGTTTTTCTAAGAATCCCGTCGATTAAATGTGGCTAAGAACACTGATGGGGGGGGGGGTCGAAGGGCAGCCCAGTCATCGGGAGTGAAGATGTTTTGTGTCTATTAGGCTACATCCATTCTGTGAATACAATCGCAGCTCTCTGTTATTGAAAAAACATATATTAATATATTTATTAAGCTCGCTATCTCCTTACTATTAAGTATAAACCATTCAAGTTGGCATTACCTTACTGACAAAGCCATTTTCATATCGGGAAAACGATGTTCTCTGTTATCCATCAAGATCAAAGGACTCACCACAATTTCGAAAAGACAAGAACGCAGATGGCCAGCGAGTTCATAAATTCTTGTTTTGACCCGATGGGAAAATAAACGACGTCAGTAAAAGTCTCCTTAAGAGATTTTTGCAAAAAATAAATGCCACTTAGCTATAAAAATAACCATATGTCATTAAACAGAATAGAATATTTACAGAATCTAATGTTTAAATCCAAAGAGACATCTCATCGAAATATTCTTAGGCAGACAGTTATAATAAGTTGCTAAATCCAACGGTAAAGTTGCAAGCATTTCAATTGTTTCCTTCAATTCAGATGCTCCATCCTTGTTCCTCGTTATCGTTAACAATATTCACCTGTTGTATTATTTCTGCGAAACTATCAGACTGATGCGTATGGAATAAAACTCTTCTACGGTATGTCCATGTGGCGTAAGGACAGTATTTTTTTTTTGCTCCGATGCTGTCTCTATAAAATCCTAACAGCTTGCTCTATGTACTGTCCCGTTCATTTCTTCACTCATTAGTCCAGCAGCCGGCTGCACTGCACCGCGCGGGACTCCGCCCGACTTTAATAGAGATGCTTCTTCCATCCTCGTTTTTTAATTGTCTCAGTGATGTCACAGCTGGCGTAACGAGGCGAAACTGCCTCTCCTCCCACCGCCAAATGTGGCTGAGAACCGAAAGCGCAAGAGGCTCCAAATTCTGCAGAAGAGAAGCAGCGCTGCCTTCTGTCTTTCAACTTCTACGTCTGAATGCACAGTGAAAAGCAGCGACCAGAATTTCTATACTATCACCAGTAACGCACCTACCATTGAATATTCTGTGCATTTTCCAGATTGTTATATAATTACACAATTGCATGCATTAAAAATCACTTCCAACTCAGATGTCATATCAGTTCAACTTTCAGAACAACATTCTATCCCAGGAAGTACAAGGGACAGGACAATTTGGACAGAATGCCAGCACATTACATGGCAAACACACTAAATGCAATTTAAAGATGCCAGTCTGTGGAACAGCACATGTTCTGTAGTGTTGGAGGAAGCTTAAATCACTGAAGGTAAGCCATGAGAACATCCACACTCACAGAGCCAGGCGTGGGACTCAAACCCACAACCCTGGAATGGTATGGATACAGTGCCATCCACCCATCATCACAGTACACAGGATGATCATCATCGTCGTCATTGTGTTAAATATTACTGCAAAGTGTACTTTTGTTCTGGATTTATCAAACTGCCAATACAGCGTTATCCAGACATAGCCAAAAGATTTGGTACCTTGCCACTTAAAACACAATTTTCTGTGAAATGAGTTGAAACTGACAAAAGTAATTGGCATCCACCATTTTCTACTCCTTAGAGCTGACACTCCTTTTCATTTATGACTTAACATATAATTTTTAATTATAAAACAAATAAAAATGGCATGTTCAAAGTTATTGGGACCCCTAACCTAATATTTTGTAGCAGACCCCTTTGAAGCAATAACTGCACATTCTGTGGCTCTGAATGAGACTTGCACACTTTTCAACTGGCAATCTCACCCACGTCAGCAAACTTCTCCAGTTCTCTTAGGTTTCATGGGTTCCTTCTCTCAACTGCGAGTTTCAACTCTCTCCATAGATGTTCAATTGAATTCAGATCAGGACTCAAAGCAGGCTGCTTCGGAACAGTCCAGTGTTTTCTTTTATCCATTCTTGGATGCTCTTAGGTATGATTTGGGTCATTATCCTGCTAGGGAACCCATAGCCTGTGACAGAGACAAAGCTTTCTAACACTGAGCAGTATGTTTCGCTCCAGAAAGCCTTGATAATCTTCTGACTTTGTTGTACCCTGCACAGATTCAAGGCACCCGGTGACAGAGGCAGCAAAGCAGCCCCATAACATTACTGAGCTTCCTCCACGTTTCAGTCTCAGTTGGATGCCGCTCCTTTCTTTTCTGTGGAATATGAAATAAAGAATAGTGGATGCCAGTTACTTTTGTCGGTTTCAGTGTATTTCATGGAAAATCGTGATTCATTTTTAAAAAGTATAATTTTAATCGTGTCTGTACATTTAGTTAATTAATCTGGATGTCACACCATTACCATCAAATTGAATGCATTAAGTGCTTACTGGAATGTGTGCTGGCTTTAAAATCACGCATCCAGTTCAATTTTATACACTCATACTGCCTAATCACTCCTGATTTAACACAACAGTTATTCGTCTAACCAGTAAAACGCTTTGAAGTCAGGAGTCAATGTCTGAGCAAAGTATAACGTCTGCTACGCATTTATTGGATAGTAGGCATGTACCACAGCGTGCAGGCATTAAGCGTTCATAATTGAAGCCATTCACACAACATCTGATTTTTCACCATCACAAACCCACAGCACAATGTGTTATTCAAGTGTAAAATGCAAAGGAAAGATGGAAATGCACACTAAGCCATATTCAACATTCACAGTCTGATTTCAGCATGGAACGGGAACCCTTCAATTAAGTGTGATATTTTGAGTAACTGGCAAATGGATGCAAAACATAATTCTCCAACTGAAAGGGCTTCATTACTGACCCCGGGGGTTACCATTTCATATGACCTCCATCTCTTATAAAGACAACATATAAAAATAAGGCTTAAATTATCAAAGTCATATCGCTCTGTGTAATGTGTCTTGATATCACTACAAATTTGAATGCTGACAGCAAAATGCTAAAAGGTTACAAATGCAAAAGTATGAACATTCAACAGAGTTGTTTTGTGCAACTGATACAAATATTCTTTCAATATGGCCATGAAAAGCATTCCGGCTGTTTTAAAAACAGCTCTGAATGTTTCTCATTTTTTGTTTGGCCTAAATTCTTGGTCAGACAGAACTGGGTTGGTACAGCTGCTGCATGTCAAGCTATGACTAAAATAATGTGATTCTAAGGTAATAATTGGATTTAAACAATATGTGCAAGTGCATTCTGTCTCTTGTGTTTGAAAATTGGACATCATTGCAGAAACCTCTACTTATTTCATCATTTCGATTTATTATAAAAACAAGCAACAACACAACAAAGCCATTCCATGTCAATGACATCTCTTTGGTTGACAGCTTGACAGAACCAGAAATTAATTTGCTAGTGGACAGTGCAAGAATATTCAGGAAGTGAGGGATTATGGGGGGCCTAAGAAAGATGTTTTTTGTAGCATTTTGCAAGAATATGTGTTCAGTTGAACCCTTTAACTTGATTAATCAATTGAGACTATACTGATAAAGATATTAAGAGTAGCCTTCAGTTATCCCTAAAATATAATGAAGACATGTTAAAGATGTGAGCGAATGCATTTTTAATACTACCAAAAAAACATCAAGCGGATGGCAATATTTCCCATTCAGAACACATAGTAAGCAAAATAAAAGGCTGGCTGAGAGAGAAACATAAATCAACTCTTCACAGTTTATCTTTTCCCTGTGTGAAACAGCTTAAAGTGATACATTTAAATGGGGTTCCTCTAATGATTTCAGGCAGAAACATTATCCTTGGAAGCTCTCTTATTCAAGGGCAGCAACTACAACATTGAACTCAAGATGACAGCCATTTTTGTAACATTCAATCATCTGTAATGTAGAAGAGGTAATTAGGCCTGTGGTTTCCCTATCCGCATCCCACGAAATGTCATTTGACTACAACATGAGTGAACGTCAATGGTTACATGTGTTTGCTGCTGTTGTAAACCGGTGTAAAATGGCACAAAGTGCTTTAAATTCATTTAATTGAAAGCAAATTCTGTTTTCAAATAAGACCAAACCTGTGCGGAACCATAGTTTTTAGCAGCCCATACAGCACTACTGTGGGAGGCTCTGGGCCAGGCTAGCTATCTTGCACGTCCTCTTGTTTATGATGGAATTTGCACGTAAACAGTTGGCATAAAGTCAAAAGTACACTGAATATAAAAATACATGCCTTTGATTAATAATTCAGAATAATGCCTCATTATTTAAATCACGGTTATAGCTAGTGTGGGGACAGAAAGCTAGGTTTAGAACCTTGAACTATAACCAAGGAAAGTGCTTCATAAAAAAGTTATGCTTGCAAAATAATCAAGAGACGCTTGCTCCATAAAAAAGCTATGCTTGTAGAAAAACATAGACAGT
>JAACJT020000034.1:11355912-11377326 GCA_009936485.2 Gymnarchus niloticus
TATATATATATATATATATTCGCTGTCAGTGTGAATGTGCATAAATAAAGGTTTGACGTTTTCATTGATCTTTACTTACGCCTCTGTGTGAGTCCTTCCACGAACCCGGGTTCGGGGGAAAACCCAACACTAGTTAACAGCAAACAGTTCACGTTCCATACAAGAATTTTTCTGCGAGTTAGTAAGGTAGCGTACTGAACACAAGGGAGCAAAATTCGGTAACCAGACCACTTGATTCAAGAGATGACAGTGCAAGCGTTTATGCTGACATCATTTTTATGTTATACATATAACTATTTTTCGAGGCAGAATTTGTTTTCGGGATAAACTGACTCTGATGCTAAAGTCTAGTCATTAACACTGACTCACGAGATCTGCAGGTCTGCTTAAAGCATGGCATCTGTTTTGCGGTTTATTACTGTTACCTTTTCCAGTGAATTTATGAGAAATACCAAAAAGCGTAATAAGTCACCCGTCCTACGTGAACAAAGCAGTCCTTGCGTCTATATAGTGTCCTATCCGGTCCTTAAGGATAATGCTCTACTGGACTTTTGATTTTGAAAGTACACCTTTTCCCAGAGCCATATATATATATATATATATATATGTTAAACTTATTAATACCCATATTGGTAATCGAGTGAATGCGTCCCGACACAAGCGCGGTTAAGAAATATTCGGAATTCGTTCGAGTGTACGAAATTATTTCATTAACAGTTCATTACAGTAGGTGAATTTTATTGTTCTTTTATATTGTTATATGTACATCAATGTGACTATTGAATGCTCATAGCAATTACGACAAAATAAATATACATTTAAATCCATATTGTCACATAATTTGATCATTTGTATTTATAGGATTATTTATTATGCGAAAATCGGTGTTTTGAGTGTTAGGGATATTTTTGGAAATTATAATTTGATTTTCATTGGTGGAACGAAAGGGAAATATTATTTCCCCAATTAACAAATTATGGATATAATTCCCCGATATTTGACTTCGCGCAATTCGAGCAGTTTCTTAGAGCCAGTCGCACTGGGATAACCGAGTATAGGTGTACCATACATTTTCCAAACCTCTTATCCTATATTGTCGCTTGTCCCAGGCAGCTTAGCGCACATGCAGGGGGACACCCTGGATGGGGTCCCAAACAATCGCAGTGCACATTGTGGGCAATCTCTAGACGCCAATCAGCCTAAATCGCATTGCCACTGAACTGGGGAGTGACCCGCAGAGCACGGGGGGGGGGTATGTGAACTCCTCGCGCACATTGCGGAAGCGGGATTCGAACAAAAAACGTGTGGTTAGGGACGCAGAAACCTGTCATCTGCCATAGAATGCAGTGAATTTGAATTTGCTCCTTTGCTAAAGTGTCTGCGCCAAATCATGCCGTTTTTAAGTTTCTACAGATGAGCCCTTTTTTACCAAGTTTTCATTTCATTTAACATTTGCTTAGAAAGCGAATCACTTGTTACTGCGTGAATGGCCGTTTCTATCTGATCGTGTATAGACACTGCCATCTTGTGGATGTGTATGGTACACGTTGACATGTGTAATAGCATCTGGCATCCGGAAGTTAATGAGAAAACTAAAAAGGCTGTTGGTATATACTGTCTCACACGACAGCACTTTTTTTTTAGTTTTTAATCTTAACTGTGTGCAATATTACTTTTTCAAACCAAAACAATAAATGCAGCCATTACTTCAAATTAGAGCTATCGAAATGGTTGTTTTAAAAATAAGAATCAAAGGGCTCAGTTTTAAATTTAAGTTTTTTTTCAAGTTTGTTAGTATACTGTATTTGAATTATGTGATATTTAGTTTTGATATTTAGTGTTAATACTTGATGTAAGCTTTTGGTATTTATAATTTATGCTCTTTCCAAGAAAATATATACAGAGAGGAAAATACTCCGTTTTAACAGTCAAGTTAAACTGAAAAGTCATTTCAAACCGTTGTGGACAAGATAACGCATACAACTTATATTCTAACCTTTCTTTGTGATGAAACAGATTGAACGGCAATGAGAACAATGAGATCGAAAACCACAAGTGGAGAAACGAAGTCTGCCGCTGCCAGACGGAATAAAGAACGCATAGCACACGATCAAACAGATTCATATCTCATATCCTGTTTATAATAAGTCTTCAATGTGAAAGGAAACTACCACGTGACTCCCACAAATAGCACTTCATCATCAAATACTTCTCTGACAGTATTATATGCTTTACTGTTCACTGTATATATTCCAGGACTCATTTGATCCAACATGAATTCATCAATAAGTCTGAGGCACTTATGAAAAAAGAGAAACTGGCCCTCCTAACTGAGAGTTTCTTTTAGTAACTTAATTGTAATTGGTGACAGTACATATATATTATTTTTTTATGTGTGCCCCGCCAAAAGAACAACTAGCCCCTGCTTGGGTCCCATACTTGAAATGGTCTAGAACTTCCACTGATGTTTGTAAGAGAAAGATGTCATTCACTGAGGAAGAGGTGACATTCACAGAGGCTAAAAGCCACCCAGACAGTTAACAAGAAGTGTATCTTTATCATAATCTTTGTAACAGTACCAGCTTACTGTGTGGCCTGTCTTGTTCTACTCATCAGTGCTGTGGAGTTTGTCTTGACTGTTTTTGCTTTTGGCATGAAACAGCTGGGTACTGAGAGAGATGACACTGCATCCCCCAGTTTTACCTTGGGAACACTTACATTTGTTTTCATAATTCTGGAAATAAATTGCATGATAACACAAACACTGACTATGCTTCAGAGCTCTTAGTAACACCATTTGGCAAAGCGTAGCCTTAGTAAGTTAAAGAGCCAAATGACACTGCCAGGGTACGCTGGTCTCAGAGAGAAACAAGTTGTTTGGCAACAGTTGGTGGCCTTATGCTACTGAGTCAATATTTATACAAACAGAACAGGAAAATACCTGCTAGGTAAAAAGATCAAAAGCCAGGTGGGAGACTGCTGCCATGTATTTCTATTTAATAACTGTTTCCTCTTTACAGTTTTCCAGGCCCTTTTCCAATAAGCTTTAATAGACCACACTGAGCCAGTGTTGACTGGGACCAGAGAACACTAATTCTTAATCTTAGCAACAGGCATCTTAAATGATAAGCATGATACTGGTTATTAACAAGTTAAACTGAAAAAAAATAAATGATATGGATAAAACATACCACTGCTGTATGTAAGTTACTAGCAATATGGATCATTCAGTAGATTCACTTCTTCAAGAAGCTTAAACATCACAAATAAACATGAAAATATAAATGTACCTTTCACACCCTCACCCAGCCAGTAAAAGCTGACCTTCTCTCGCCCCTCATCACCTGAATACCAACAGCTGAGTCTTGTTTAGGTTTCCATATAAGCCCATAAGCTCAGTTGTCTTATTGTGAGGTATTTGAGTTTTAACACCAGGCCGTATGGGTGCCTGCACACGCCTGTGTTTGACTCCTGGTTTCCCCCTTACCGTTTGGATTTTCTTTTTGCGGTGCTGATTGCCCCATTCTGCCCCATTCTAGATTCTGAACGTTTACGTGTGACAGTGACTATGCTTTGGATGCCTTTCTGGTTTTTGGAAATCTTTGTCTGTTGTAGTTTTGACTCTGCCTGTTTTGACCACAATTAAAGACCCTAACTCTGTACTTGGATCCTGTCTGTGTATTCATTACAGTACCCTAAGATTTATAAATGTGGTGTCTCTTCGGGTCGTCATTTTTTCAAGTCGAACTTCAGGGCTTGCTTTGAATCTTTTAATAAAGGACTTTTGAAAACCTCTCAATTTCAAAGCAAGCCTGTGCTTTGCCTGGTATGATCGACATACAATGCCCTAATGTTGTACACTATTTCACTGTATATTCTAATGGGCAGTTAAGACTGCTTTGGTTTGTGAGTGGATGTTTTTAAAGCACCAGCAACAGGTATAATAGGATTCAGCTGAGATGAACGTAACACAAATGATCTCAGACCTGTGCTCACATCTACTGTATAATTATTTGCATTTTCGTTCTACAAGAGAAATCTGCCCTCTGAAATAGATTTACGACATCATTAAAAATTTTGGGTGGTATGGCAAACTTAATAAAATACAACCTTACTGGAAACAAAAAAGATTCTTATTAGTTATAAATGGAATTATGAAGGCAGAGTATGACATTTGATTCATTCACCAAAAGTAATAGTGTGTTTTTCCTGCTCAGACTTTACATATTTTAGTGTTTTTTATAGAACTATGCAACAGCATGGTATGCATTTGGCTGGTGAATCTATTAAGCATCCCATTGAAAATGTGTGTCAACTTTTGACAGACGAGTACCGAAAACAACATTATACCATAATAAGATATATAAGTTGTTTCTTGAATACAGCTCATAGAATGGCTTCAAGGGTTTAGGCTGTAATAATGTAATAATATGTAATATTTACTAAGAAGTGTTACAGTGTTTTGTACAGTTAAGGCAGGTGTTCTGAAGCTGCTAATGACAACCAAAATAATTCTGAACCAAACACCACAAGTTCAGGAGTCATATGAATGAGTAATATTTTAAATATATTTTAAAAAAAGAGAGCACTTTTCAATAAATTAACAATTTATTCTATATGAAAATAATAGTAGTCAATCAGCTTTTAGAATTTCCATATATAAAGTGCAGTGCTATGAAATCAACATTGACTGTATACAAACATGTTTCAATGGCCCATTATATTCAGGGATATGGCTTTTTCCCATTGTTTCTGAGTATTGCTTACCAGATTAATCCAGGAAGGCTGCATTTCTACTGCTATTGTTATCGTAGAACAGCTGTCTGAATGCGATCCAGCAGCGGCACACAGAATGACTATTGCTCTTTCATGAAAACATGGATTAAAGTATACAAGAAATAAAGAAATAGTGCAGTTGCAAGTGTGTGGCACCTTGTGAGTAACTGTATACCTTCACCTTCTCCAGGGCCAGGAAAGCTGAAATTACCAGCCCTTCATGTGCTGATGTGAGCCCACACAGGACACGGGCGTTAAACCCTTTTAGAGATTTAGCTCTGGTAAAAGGTAGTGTCACTGACTCACTGCTGGCCTCTGCAAAAAATCAGGAGTGCAAGAAGTAGGGAATTAAAAATATATGGCCACTGCGCTCAATGCAGGGCAGATGACACGCATAGATCCAGTTGACTTCCACATGCCCCATCAAGTCTTCACGGTGCTGGGAGCCTGTCCATCCATCTTTCCATCCACCTCGCTCTGCCTAGTGGCACAAAACGTCCGTCTCGAACTGTAGCAGCTGCCCCATGAAGGCTAGGTTTGGTGAGATGACTCGCCGCCGCTTCTTCACAAAGTCGAAGGCTTCGTCCAGGCGCACGCGGTGCGAGTGGATCAGGTAGGCCAGGCAGATGGTGGCTGAGCGTGAGATGCCGGCCTGGCAGTGCACTAGCACACGGCCGCCGCTCTCCTTTACAGAGTCTACGGGGGATGGGGGTGGGGGGCATAGTTAACAACCACACTGCAGAAACCAGACAAATAAGCTTCTGTTTGCTTCGTATGCCCTACTGTCCCATTACTTGGTAACGACTTTGAAAGTTCAGCTTTCAAAAACTTTTAGTATTGCCTAGTACATGCTTTTTTTCTGAAGTAGGCTTGAAAGCCTCATGACTAACATGCAGATTTTTTACAGATAAAAATTTACTAAATTACATCAGGTTATGCTATCGTACGTTTAAGTTGAGGTACACATTCGGACTAGTACTAGTGACCCTCAGGATATCAAACTAGATTCAAAAGGATGGCACTATGACTCCAGTGGATGTAAATTTGCGGCAAGGCGAAGCTCACCGATGAAGCTAATGGCTTCCGGGAAGCGGGCACGGATGTCCGCAGCTAGGCTATCTTCGACAGGCAGGGTCATGTAGCGGAGTTCAGCCTCAAATAAATTGGGGCAGGAGGAGGAGACGTTCAGCACGGCTGTGATGCCTCGTTCTGCCAGGGTCTCACGTCTGGATGAGTGATGGGCACTGCCCAAAAACAGGAAGGGGAGAATCTCCACTGGACCATCCTGTCAATCAAAGACAAGGCGACTTACTTCCTCAGATATTCTAACACACAGTTAGGTGCTGAAACTACTGAAATTAACAGAAGAATCCAGAAAGCGTGACTTGCTTCTACAGTTTTTCCCAGATGGCGATGACTTGAATTTTTTTTTTTTTGTTGAATTCCAGAAATATACGTACTTTTTATTTGCATTCGTGTAGCCTAATATAGTTTTTATAAGACAATTTGATTCTACACTTGCAAATGCATATCATCTCACCTGATCGTACAGAGGGGTAGTCCTCCCCGACAAGCCATGCTCAGGGTCCCTGAAAGACAGTTGGCTTCCACACGCGGCTGCGGTGTTGATGCACAGCTCCGGATACGAAGCAAAGAAACTCTCGAATCCGCCTGCGTGAGTGTTGTGAAAGACAAGAGTGAGCCAGATGTACGTTTCGACTTGGTACGTTAAGTCTGAAAGCCAAACAGGCCTATAAGAAAATGAGTACAACATAACTACCTCAGTTTTACATCAGAGAGTTATGCATAATATAAAAACACACACAATGAATATGTACCATTAGCTAAACAGACCAAACAAAATTTTAACATATATATATATATATATATAATGTATATATACATATAACCTGATAAAACTTGCATTTGGAAAATGGTGGTGTAATTATACTGGACAACATATTTTCCTAATTTATGTTACAAAAATTGCGTCTTTTCATTGAGCTGTCTCGCTGTCATCGAAATGATGAAATGATGTACCTTGTAAGAAGCAGATCTGAGTGGTACCCGGTTCAATCTCAGTTTGAAGGGCCGTCAGTAACATAGTGGCCAGGCTCTCGTTTTTCAGGTCACTGACGGATCGGCTGTCCTCGTCCAGGATGACCACAGGTGAGAACTCCCCGGCGTGTAGACGACTCAGCAACGACCTGTCCGGCATCAGCCACTCCAGACTTACGACAGAGCTCTTGGATCTTCTCCTGAGCATGGAATTCCAGTTGACGTTCCGCGATTCACGTATATGAGCCCGGGAATAGGAGAGGAAAGGTCTGCAGTCCAAGATCACGCACCCACCCGAGGTGAAGTGTTCCGGAGGTGTCCGCAGGATTTGTACCAACTCATTGCCACAAATTTCCAGCAGATCGCTGTTGCCCATGTTTCTTTTTTGTTAACTTATAATGTTTAAGTGTATGTGCGTCTCAGGATGCTTTGTTCGGAAAACGTATTGAAACAGAACTGAGTGTTTCTGAGTTTAATTAATGTTCTTGATATTATTTTTTAGCCAATAATGATTATCGGTAAAATAAAATTTACAAGCGTTGCATAATTGTTTCCATCTAGAGTTTATGTAAATGTGCTCCGTTTCTTATCGTTTATTATCAACAGCTGTAAAACTGATAGTGATGGGCGGACCGTGCGTTTATGTACTTCAGATTACGTGTATAATCCCACCCCGGCTTTCCACCTCGAGGACAACGTCATCAACGGAAACACCATATTTGGATTCTTAGCCCGTTACCGGTGAACCATATATGGCTAACGACGAACGCACTCTCGTTTTCACCCCGCACGTGGTGCTTATGGCAGCCGGGTGGGGGTAACCCCGTGTTTACTCTGAAATGACGTTATATGCAGGGCAGGCAAGCAGTGCTTTCACTCATAAGCCCGATTTTATTATACTGTTTGCACTTAAGCGTGGGTTTTCAGATCATTCAGCTTTCATTTGAAATATAAATACGCTGAATCACATCTGATTCATTCGTATGTGTTGTGGATGCCTTAATAAAACACCTGCCTGCATTCGGTATCAGTATAGCCGGCTCAGTAAACTGCATCATTTCCCATAATTCGCTTGCTACTCCCCTTCCTCCTACTCCTCCAGCTTTTCGTTAAATTTATTTGTCTTATAAGTACGCAACGCGGAAAGTTGCTAAGATCACATGAAATGATCCTTTACTTTTGGGTCTAATTATTTCAGTGGACTGCATATTGAGTCACGCTGAAGCCACGGGAGCGTTTTGCACAAGTGATTTTACCCTCACGTGTTTTTTGACGAAAGTATCAGTCCCTTTTGCAAATTGTGTGCCGTAGTCAAGTTTTAGGAAAATTTACATTAAAAATGAATTGCTGAAACTGTGACTATCACAAAACAATCTGATATGCTTAGAAAAAATAAATATAGGAGTGAGATATAAACAGCCAAATTAAAATAAACCAGAATGAAGAGGAAAGATACGTCGGATTATGTGACGATTTACTTTTATAGGTAAGTTTATATTAAGTATATTATACTATATATATATATATATATATATATATATATACTATGTATATTATCATAGCATCATAGCTTTATAGCATCATGCAGTTTGATGAAATCCCTTTTCCGTCCAGTAAAAAATTTGCGCAATTTTACCAACATATATTTAAAAATTATTATATATAAATTATGGCAGGCCACCTGGGATAATGGTATAACAGAAATTCCGTGAAGTATTCTTTTTCCTATTTCCGTCCTGTGATTCACTCCTTAACAGTATTCATTCGATCTTCGTTCAGTTGTATCTGCCTCATCATGTCTATTTACTTAATTAGCTAATCTGACGATCAGTGACTCCAGTTTATTTTAGACCCTACCCTTTCTAGGACTTTTCCAATTAAATGTAATGCGGATGTAATCTTTTTTGCGTAGCAACGGAACAATGATCCTAATTAATTTTGCAAAGAGTGCAGTTTCCACGTGAGTGGGACTGGGAACCAGTAAACCAGGAATTCATGAGGACCTCAGAGCACAACATAAACACAGAAGATTCTCTCTACATTATTTTAAATGGAAATGTATGCTCGTCAATTACATTTTACTTGAAGAATTACATTTTCAGTTGTACAGTGTCAGCAATTTATCTGGCAGCCAAATTTCAACATGAAATACAAAAAAGCTCATTCTCTCTCGCCATGTACTCTATCTCTCTGTGTGTCTGACCGCTGTATTCTTGTATTCATTAAATCTGACCTCACTCTGTTTAAAAAGTCATCAATCACGCCCTCTTTACTTGGTTTCCTTAGAAATGCATCTCCGCCCCCTGTACTTTCCACCTCATTCACTCCCACTCTCAGCAAACAATCCCACACTGTCATTTCCCTTGCACCCTGCTACTCCTCACTTCTGTAATATGAGTTCAGAGACAAGCATATTCCAAATCTCATTCTGAATGCACTCAAATGAAATCATTCTCTTTCTTTGTTCTTTTTTCCCCCATTTTACTGATTCTGTAATGCAATTCTCAACTTCAATGTGATTTTAATATCTCTTCTGCCTCTCTTTTGTCTTCTATATATTTAAATTCAATTTTGATTCTCATATACATACAGCTGAAATACTCATTCATTGAATTTTTGATATTAGGGTGCTAATGATGTAATACAAATGATATTGCTTGGAGACAATCCTTCAACACCTGCTCCAGTTCACTGAAAGATATCATCAAAGAGGACAATAGACTGTAGACCAACTTGGACATGGACCAAAAGTCTGAATAGAAGAGTAAGTGTATGTATCTTCTAGATGGGAGGGGCAGGTGGATGTGGGCTGAGGTCTGGGTGACAGGATGTAGCTGTAGAAGTTGTTGCGTATCGTTGATGGAGGGTGAATGACAGGAGGAAAAATAAGACTCACATGATCGGCAGCTGGTCGGAACAACTTTTTGGTATGCATAAGATGACACACAACCATTACACACTAACACACTGCGGAAAGAAAAGAAAAGAAAAATCCACAACTGAAAGCAGCAACATAGCCATGATAAAGAAAATACTTATTAATATTTAAACGAAAACAGACCGGGAAACATTTTTATCAAGTTTATAGGTCGTACAGAGGCTAACTCAGAAATAAAGATTAGAATCCATGATGTTCTTCAGCCAACTTTAATAACATGTTACAATTATATTATATTATATATTGGCATATGGGAAATATAATTAAATACTGGCTCCATTGTTCTTAAACAAAAATCAACAATACAGCCATACAAAATAGGATGAGAATGCCTTTCCATTACTTAAGCCAAACATTTAAAAACAGGAAATCCACAAGAATCTCTATTTGAAAAACTGCAGTTCAAATGAAAATGGTTAATGCTATGTCAGCTTGTTGCTGCTAAGCAAACATTACAAGGGTTCCACTTGTGGTAAAATAGGGTTTTATTTCATCGTGGCTGTTATTATATTTTAGTCATGATGCTCTGGCATGCCTGGATCTCACATTACAGCAACTAAATTTATATATAAAATATGATACCACTGACATTGCTGAGTTCTCAAATGAGCTGATAACAGAAATCATGAATGTTTTCACAGTTAAATGACATTAAAACCATTTTTCGAGTTATGCTAAAGATATTTAGAGTACATTCTCTATCAACATGTTATATATTAGTGACTATAGTTTTTTCAATTTGTGAAACAGAGACATTAATTTGGGAGAGAAAAAAAAAACATTTTGGAGATTTGCCCATTTCCTTTGACATCCATATTAACAAATCACAGTTCAGCAAAATTGTTTTGTTTTTTTTTATCTTAAGTCATAAAGCTACAATGTGTATAATTTTAATGCCATTACATACAGGTACAAAAAGCCATGATTTGGTATTACTGGCGAATCTCCATAACTGAGAAATGTTTGATCTCAAATTAAAATTGATATAAAGACTAATTTTTCTCTGCTCCCAATTGGGGAAAGCAATTCAATGAAATTCAATTCAGTTTTATTTATATAGCGCCTCTAACAAAAAGCACTGTCACAAAGCGCTTTACATAATCCTGGGCCCAGGGTCCAAAGAGAGTAAGCCAAAGGTGACAGTGGCAAGGAAAAACTCCCTTTGGAAGAAACCTTGGGAGGAACCAGACTCAAGGAGGAAGCCCATCCTCCTCTGGCTGGCACCGGGCAGGACAAGTTCATTAATACAAATATAAACAACAATGTTGTAGAACAGTCAGGAGGACAACAGGGTATTGGAGGATGCAGTCAGGTGATCCGGATTGAAGAGCAGGTTCGGTGGCTCAGAAAGCAGGTGTGTCAAAAGTCAAAAACAATACAGTTTATAAAAGAATGACCTGTGAGACATCACAGCAATTACAAACATTTTATTAAAGGAATAGGTTGTGTTCCCATCTCTTTGCAATATCTGTTCATCTTTCTGTCAGTTTCCGCAGGTCACTCATCTCTACCTCCTCAGTCATCCTCTCCGATGTCTTCTTCTGTTGCCGCTTCACAGCTAGGCTATAAAAATATGGACATTTTTCAGTTTAAAATTTCTCAGTTTAAATTTTTTTTAGTGGTTATCTATACTGGTTTACATAATTTACCAATGTACACAGCTGTACTTGCACAGTTCACGCATTTCCGGGTGGAAAAATAAAGGACAATAAACTATTCAAATATGATATCAGTCATGAAACAGAATATAATAGGACAGTTTTTAACACCCTTCCTCCACACACACACACACACAGACCTTTTTTCAACCCAATTTGGCAATTCTGTCTTTTACACTGGATCCAACCCCCCCCCCACCAAACCGGAAAACAGGGGCAGATGCTTGTCAAAGTCATAGCCCTGCCAACACATTTTTTTTTTTTGCAATACACTACAGGTTATGCAACACAGTGCAGCAGAGTTAGCATCAACCTTGGGGAGTACATTTGTCAAGGTGAGCAAATCGCTGGCATCTAACTTTCCCATGCAGGTCCTGGGAAGAGTGACCACCTGGGACTTTCTATCAGACTCTCGACCACTCGCTCTCACTAAAATAGACAGGTAACTGCCAAATTATAGAAGTCTATTTCTTAATACAATTCCAGAGCCACAAGAAGCCTTAACAATGAGAAACAAGCCTGCAGATTTTTTTAGTGTGCTCCACTTTTACTTGTCTGCTTGTTGAGAACAGAGTGAGCAATGACTCATCTAACATAGTTTTCTACTGCCCAAGTGACTGCCATTTTTGTTCTTTATAAAACTTTGCTCATAATTTTTTTTCCATACAACTCTGTACAATTTTACTCAACAAAAAGTGCATTTTAAGAAATGTATGCCCTGGAACCTGACCAGAGTAAATATCTCGGTTATACTCCCAAGGCACTATACTTTAATAACTCATCTATATTGCCTAAGATGTCAAAGATATTGACATCTCTTCTAGCCATACAATCCAAAATAATTGGAAAGCTGGGCCCTTCCTGCATGCTTACCAATCACAGTGGCCTGTTAAGTGTTAAAGTTATTAACAACATTTATGTGAAAGCAAGTGCTCAATTTACTATATGCTTAGTATCACTCATTGACGTATTTTCCCTTTATGTTGTATTATATGCATTTCACCTGAATTGTTTGCTAAAAATAGTATGACTTCCTCCGATACACCATTTTAAATTTCAAGATAAGTACAAAGAGACTGGCTAAAACCTCAGAGAAACTGCAGGTTGATCTATCAAACTCAATTAATCTGCTCTCAGAAGAAAAAAAAAAAAACATTTTAACTGATTAACTGATAGTCTCTTTAACTGTGGAGATTCAGGTTTGACAAAATACTTCTAATCTAATTTAAAATGTCATATTTATTTTAAGGCTTTCCCTCAGTATCTTCATCTTTCTGTTTTGCCATTCTATAATCCGGTGTTTTTGGTTAGCTACTCACCTAAGGAAGACTGCAACAATAAGGCTGCCAGTAAAACACAGAGCAGTCAATGTGGCAACAAGGGCAATGACGAAGTCTACGGAAAGTACTCGGAGGCTCTCATCAGAAGGAAGCGTGGGAAGAGTGGGGACAGTGATGTTGATAATGGGTGCGGACTTGACTGCAAAAGGACAGAGGAGAAACCACTGTTGGCCAACCATTACTTTAGAACTGGGAAAACACAGATCAGACTGAATGTAAATTGGTGGTGACCTCACCAGTCAGCAGGTACATGATGCTGGACAAGACAGTATTGTTGTTGTCCATTAAAAGGCATTGGAACACTCCTTGGTCATCCGGGATTAACTGATTTAAAACCACTCTTGATTCAGAGGTCGTTAAAAACACTGTAAATCTGTAGGCAAGATCTGAAGTCTGAGAAGCACAACACAGAGCATAAGAAAAACACTAGTAAAACTTCAACAGCTCGATGTATGCATAAATTTCATCAACACTGGATTGCTAATATGACTTTATACAACAAATGCATCTATAGCTTTTGTGCTTATTATCCATGAAATGATTTAAAAATTCTGTGTCACACAAACAGACAGAATCAGAAATGAATAATATCAGAAACAGTGGTAAATTAATATGCATTAATATACATCAATATTAATATACAATATACAATAATGTAAATTAATGTGAATATATTAATATACACCTTACCCAGGAGTACTGGTACCGTCTGCCGTCCACTACTAAGGTGTGCCAGGGAAAAAAACAGTCCAGTACCACCTGGCTTTTCTCCATTCCTTCCAAGTGTTGCACTGACCAAGGCAGAGAAAGACAGAAAAACAAGTTAATTGCTGGTGCTAAGAGGTAATAAACAAAAAAGATGGCTAAAGAGGACGAGGAGACATGGTGCCTCACCACCACAGTCACGGTTCTCAGGCGGTGACTGGCAGGTGATGAACTCATAGCGGCAGGAGAGGCAGTTCATAACTCTCTGATTCAACAACCCTAAAGTGGGTGCAGGGTACAAGGGATTCACAGAAGGTAACAGCCATGGACGCAAAATACAGAAACACCTGCAGCTCTGCACGGAGTCCTACTCTTACTGGAGCAACATTCACAATTACTGTCATATATCCAAGACAGATTAAGAAGAATATCTACCGATGGTGGTAATGTTATTATTTGGTAGACTTATTATTGCATAAAGTGAATAGACCTGTCAATAAAAAAAGAGACTTACCACATTTGTTTGGACAATAACCTGCAAGGAAACAATCGAAAAGTAATGTATATATTTCCTTCCGACACTAATAGATTACAAACTCTTTTTTATAATGACATGCAAATCTTATAATTATTATTCCTTTACACAGTAATAGACTGTATTTCATATCTGCACCAGTTGCTCTAGATCCCTAAGGACTGACCAAGTTTTGCATGTACCAAGTTCCTTCTTTCCCTTTTTAGTTTAATTGACTGCCCTGATTGCCCTCATGTGTCTCCCTTTCTTCATGTGTCACTTATGCCTAGAATCCCCTCTTGTCTGGGATTTTTTGTTGCACATTGTTCTGTTTGATTTTCTGCAGTTTGGTTTGTGTTGCCTGGTTTGTGACGTTTGGTTAGGATTGTCCATATAGTTCAGTGTTGTCTGTCGAAGACTGTGGTGGCCTGTGAAACTATACCTGTTTCAGCAAAAATCACCAGATGTTTCTCTAGAATTGTTCTCCCTTTCTCCATCATTTGGATTGTTTCAAACATTAGAAGTTCTTGGCACAGACAGAGAAACTCTCATTAATTCAATTTATCTGACACAAACTCCTACACATATTGACACATTTGAAAACGTTCCAGAGGAACACATATATGAGAAGAGCTTAAATAACTCCACAGAATGTGTCAGTTGCTGAAATTACTGTCTGCTGTTGTGTGATCAATGATTTACTTACCTCTATTAACAGTTTCCTGAAACTTCTTAAACTCATTCTGATACTCAGTACGTGCTCTGAATAGTGTGGTGGGATCTTGGAGGTAAAAGACAAGTCAATGCAATTTGTCCTTATAAACACAAAGCCCAGTTTTGCACTTTGCTAAATGATAAAAAGGAATATGTATTATGTAGCTATTCAGCTACAAAGTTGTTGACACATCATCACTGCTGGCTCTTAATAATACAGCACACACACCTGTTACTCCATGGTAGTCCTGGCTGGTCGTTTCATATGTGACGTAGGCATAATCTATAATTTTCTTAAGCTCTACCTGGTCCGCCACTGTGGTAGTGATGGACGACAAGAAATCCTCATTTAAGTTTCGGACCACCTGATCACACTGCAGGCAGGGACTGACCCCGGGAAGCAGGAGAAACAACAGGGGGAGCCAGACAATCATATCTGCGGTCATTAAAAAAAAACAAACAAACTCAGATTTACTCAGAGGGAGCGGAAGAAGAATTTCCATGACGTCACGATGGAGTGGTTCTACCCCACTGGGACATTAGGACCTGCATTGTGCCATTAGCCAAAACAAATTTTTCATGGAATATGAAGTATATATTTAACACTGTATTTACGAAAAAATGGTCAGAATCCCATTTTACCCTTAACAATTTATGTGTAGACTACTCTTCCTGCATTGACAGCGACATGTTTTGCTGTTGACCAGAAAACAAAATGATACCACAAAAATGCTACACATTGTTAATTTTGCTCATTACTTATTCATTACTTACATTTTAAAGGGTGATTTTCATTTTAGATGGGGAAAAGGTGCATTTACTTTGACACATATTAGCGATCTACCTCTGCTATGCAAAAGGATATAGACAATTTTACAAAGTGAATAAATATTTGATAACGTATCTTGCTTTTGGGAAAAAAGAACACGCATGAATTGAATGTTTGAAAATTTAAATTATACAACTTTTTTGCATTAAGGAGGTAGAAAGGTTTTGTCAGAATCACATCTCTACTGCCGCTGGAAATACCCAGGCTTTACTTTATGTAAATTAAATCTTATTAATTAGGTCAAATACTTATGACTCAAATAAGGCTTTTGTCTGTTTGTCGTTAACATGACCTTAAATGATTACGTTGTGCATTTATCAGATAAAACCCACAACACTCGCTTCCTATCATTTTCACGAATCAAATCTTGTATAGACCGTATTCTCCAGTTCCCAGCTTTACGACTATCGGATAATTCTGATTAACTGTTGCCATCTATCGGTAGTATTAGTATTTTAATGCTTCTGCTTTCATTCAGTGTGCTGTTTCTAAAAAGTTGTGGTTAAAATTATCACAACAGAGCTGGCTGCAGTGCATTGTATTTGTGATATGCCTCAGAACCTCCTATGACGAAAACTTTCTGAAACTAAAACTGGACCTTTTTTCAAACGTTTCGGGACTGTGTTTTTTTTTTGCACTAGCGAATTTCCCCGGAGACACACCCATTCTGAAGCGCCCCTGTCGAAACTGATTGATATAATTTTGCACCGGCTTTCCCCCAAGACACCACCCTCTATTCAATTAGAAACGCCCCTGTCGAAACTGATTGGTGTAATTTCGCACCAGCTTCCCCCCCAAGACACCGCCCTCTATTCAATTAGAAATGCCCCTGTCGAAACGGATTGGTTTGTGACCAGACGACAACACATCATAGCAAGTGTTTCCATAGAATCGTGGCTTGTCGCATTCGAAGTCGTGACATAAATGAACATGCCCATTCGAGATAAGCCGGGCTTGCGCCGAAACCGACCGGCACCTGCCTCCGCGAAATGCGACTTTTAATGCGATATTCAGATTTGCTCTGTTGCGATGCTGACGCCGCGCCAAACTTGCAAGGCGGAAGCAGGAGTTACTCCCCACCCACTGCTCGTGCTGTCCACCGCCTGGCTTACGTCATAGCTTAGCGCTCATTGGTTAGGAGCTCTGTCAATTCTTGTGACGTATTATTTTTATTTACAGCTCCAACGAGCCTAATAACTCTGACCGAGGCCGACACCAAATCGCAGTTTCGCTTAATGTTAATGTTCATTTCCTCTGTTTATCCACCGTTGTACTTCAGGATGAAGACAGGCATGATCCTATTGCCAATTGTTTGCAAAAGTCGTTTGGATGCAATTGTGATGGATGTGATGAATTAGGGTTCATAGAAAATATTCAGATTGAACTAAATTAAACAGATGATGGTGCTCTCAGTTGTATGTACATGGTGTGCCGTGAGATTAAAAAGAAAAAAACAAGTTTCACGTGTGCACTCACACATACAGAATATTAGATCAATATTTTAACTGTAGACCCGTAAGCATTTTCACAGGTACCTAGTACCTCCGCCCTGTTCCGAAGTTTAAACACGTTGTGCACAGCGCTGTCTTGTCAGCTGCTGAATATACCTTTAAGACTTAATCACCATGATGACACAATGTTCTTTTGGGACGATAACATTAACAGTCTGAAAGTATACATTCTGAAGAAAATTAGTCTGCATCTTCTCCCCATGTCACTTCTTCCATCTGCTGTCCTCTGGGGCTTTGATTTAGACTAAATCAGCTGCAGGGCATTTATTATTTGCCCGTGGTGTGCCTTTGGAATGCAACTATAATCTATCTGAAAGTCCTGTCCAGTCTGCGTTATGTTTTTCGCACCGGCATTCTCTCAGATAAGATTTCGTGTTTTTCTATTTTTGTATTTCATAATTTTATCCTCGCACTTTGGCCAGAACCTCTCCCGAAACCTTACAATTTACTAACCTGTACTTTCATGTTTCGTACTTCAGTGCCGGAAGCGTCTTCTGAACATAAACCAATCAGTGTCAACAAGGGCGTTTCAGATTCAGCAGGGGTGTGTCTCTGGGGGGTGGGGGCGGGGGGGGGAAGCATGGTGCAAAAATAAAGCAATCAGTCTCAAGCGGGGCGTTTCAGTTTGAGCATGGGCGTGTCTCTAGAGGAAGGCAGGTGCGTAAAAAAATAATGTGTCTTGGAAACATCCTCTAGGGCACGGGTTCGCAACCCCTTTTGCCTCCTGTACCTCTGAGACGATTTTAGTAAGGATCAAGCACCTCTTCATTCAAACCAGACTAGTATCATCATAATTTACTTAACTCTTATATGTCAAGCTAACCACACTCGAAATTGTGAGATGTGTCCTTCAAAACCAGTATAAAATCGAGAATTTAAAAAATGTACCAACGACAAGAATGTGCAAGCACGGGGTGGTGACAGGGAGATATTGGGGGGGGGGGGCAGAGATTTTTTTCAGAGGAATACCGCTACAAGGTTGCTCAATTCTTAGCGTTTTTTTTAGGTGAATTTGGTGATGCATTGACTTAATCATTCTATAAATATATAGCCAGTAATAATTTATGCATATAAAAAATTACATCCCACAACTCATCACATTTCTGCATCTCCCCTGTCATTAACTACTCACGTGCTCTGGGCCCCCGGGGTATACATAACCCTGGTTGGGAATCACTGCTGTAGGGAACATTTTTCGGGACTAAAATGGAACTTACTGCGAATGTCTGTTGAATGTCCTTTGGCAAAGGTTATATAGAGAAGAATGTATGGAGGACGTTCACTGGGTTTTGATATTACTACACAGCCAGACCTACAGGTGCTCTAAATGGAATACAGCAACTGTCACTGTGTATTTCCGTAGATATGTAATTATGCTTATTTACATGTAATTATTAGACCTACACAATAGTTTTACAGCCAATTGGAAAATATATTTGGTAAATTACAGTTCAGTTGCCCTCCGATCTAATTTCCTGTGTGTCAGTGCATGTTGTATTATAAACATCTTCAACCTAAACTCAATATTAGATAAGCCTGGGTAGAACCTGGCTGAACATATTGTTTTTATCCATCATCCAACTGCTTATCCTGATCAGGGCTGTCAGGGTGGGTGGGTCTGGAGTCTATTCCTGGAACACTCTGGATGAGATGCCGGCCAATTGCAGGACACTTGCACAAACAAATACACTATGGGCAACTGAGAGAGGCCAGTTAACTTGCATGTATTTGGACTGCAGAGGAAATTGGCGTAATCATGACAATGGGAGGCACACTGAAGGCACTGTACTATCCACATTATTTTATATGTAATGTACATAGTTTATTTAGAGAAGCATGTTGTAGCAAACCTAATGCTGTTGTATGAAAAAGTAAATGTTCCCCTTAATTAAAGAGAATTATGGGTTTTGTTTTCTGTGTTTAGTCAAGAGACTCGCATACTTCATGGAGTTTTGGCCTAGCCCTGCTTTATTTTCTACGGGCAGGACCTGTCACTATATCTTGATGGGGTTGCGTCTAAAATTTGACTGCGATAACCCCCAAATTCATTCATTTTCATTTTCTTTGTTTTTCAAGCAGAATACCCATAAACCATAACAGTAGCTGTACCATTATGCTCCACTCTTGGTATGAGAGCCTTACAATGAAATGCTGCAACCTTTTTAGTGAAAAGTGTATTTTTTTTCACATGTGCTGACCTTAGTTAAGATGGGCGACATCTACACTTTTCTGGGTGCCTTCTGAGCCACCGAGCCTGCTCTGATCACTGGACTACAACCTCCAAGATCCTGCTGTCCCCCTAACTGATACAGGACTTGCTCTTTTGTATCTATTGTTCTGATTTGTATTAATTCATTTGTCCTGCCCGGTGCTGGCCTGAGGAGGTTGGGCTTCCCCTTTGAGTCTGGTTCTTCCCAAGGTTTCTTCCTCCTGAGGGAGTTTTTCCTTGCCACTGTCGCCTTTGGCTTACTCTCTGGGGACTGTGGGCCTGGGACTATGTAAAGTGCTTTGTGACAGTGCTTCTTGTTAAAAGCGCTATATATATAAAATTGAATTGAATTGAATTGTAGGGCTCCTTGTGATTTTGGGGACAATATTGTGCCAGGCCTTTTCAGGGATTTTTGAAAGATAGTCACAGGAAGGAGGACACTCACGCCTCAGACTTCATCGGCACTTCCTGGTGAATTCACAACAAAGAACTACACAGGAGACATCTAGGATGCCTCCAGATTTGACTTAATGCCCAGCTATGTATCCTAGGGTAGAGCAGCACATGGTTCTATAGTGACAGCACAGATGGGTGAAGACGCTGGCACAGTGTTAAGAGAAATCCCTCCATCCATGTTGCCTAACCTTTTTATCAGCACAACGTGAGATGACACACCCTGGTTAATATGTCACCTATGAGTTAGCATTCTCTGCTCAAGGGCAGCTATATTATGCAGATGTAGGGCTCAGAGGTTCCCATAGCAAATCTTAATTCAGGTGCAGGCAAACAGCTGTTTATCGCAAGAGGCCCTTGATTAGAGTGAAGCTGTGGGACACTGGGACCCAAGTGCTGACAGATTAAAACAGCTATAAAAGGGGAATTTGTTGTATGATTAAAGCATTGATTCATTTGTATTTTTTTCAAATAATTGTATTAGGTAGTTCAAAATATTTTTAGGCTAAATAAAGAATCTTAAATAATAGTGTGGTGAAATGTTTTCCCTGTATTGCATGCTATGTACCTGTTTTTTTTAAGGGATTACTGATACAAACAGTGGTGATGTCACTGCAGAACTCCCAATATTTGAGTTTCACAGTGGAGATTATGTGGTGTGGCTGACTCTTACATTAGTGGTCTGATCAGACATGCTCTCCCTATTAAAGAATGTCTGAAATGTGTCCCAAAAGTACATTTCACTGATAGCAAAGCTCATGCTTTTAGAGGGTGGTGCTGCAGATGGGTTCACACTGCTTAAAGTTAAACTGAGATTCAGATAGCTTCACACACTCAAATATTTGAAGCAGATAGTCCCAGTTATCTGCCTGTGCGTGCGTGCAAAGTTTCATGCCGTGTCACTGTGTGTAAAGAGGGAACGTGGGGGAAACTTCTGAACCCTGACACATACTTTTTTCTTCAAGTTTGTGTTTTCTAATACTATCTTGGAATCCTATTGAAATATTTTTTCAGAAATTTCGTTTAGAGAAAAGAATCAACGCTTCCAAATCCAAAGTCATGGTACCCTGTCAAACTGAGTGGATTATTTCTTTTAGGTTATATGTGATGGCCATAGTGATGGAGTTTAAGTATCCTGGGATCCTGCTCAGAGGGAACATGAGATTTACAGCCAGACTGGTTCAATGACTGTGGTTTTACAGACCCTTCGGAGGCCTGTGAAGTGAGAGTTATGTCGTCAGATGACCCTAGGTCCCTATCCTCATCTGCAGTAAATGAACTGTTGGTAATGAAAGTTCAAAATCATGAGTACCAGCCAACGGAAATGAGATTTCTTCACATGGTCCCTGGGCTCGGTCTCCTTCACATAATGGGGATTTTGGAGATCCAGGGGGAGCTTGATGTAGAGCTGTTGTTTCTCTGGTGTCAGAGGAGTTAGCTGAGATTTGTATGGATGCTACTTGGTCAGTTCCAATGGAAGTTGATTCAGGCACAACCCACCAGGCGGAGGCACCAGGGAAGAAGACCCATGACATGCTGGAAGGAAGATATTCCCCCATGCCCCCCCTCTTATGGGGTGCTTCCCTTGGAGTCTCGGATTCAAGAGATCTTCATATTGTCTGCTGGCCTAAATGCCCTCCCTCAACTTCAGCTGTCCTGTCTGACCAGCTTGCTGCCTTCTGAGCCACCGAGCCTGCTCTGATCACTGG
>JAACJT020000034.1:11377426-11394659 GCA_009936485.2 Gymnarchus niloticus
TTTCCTTGCCACTGTCGCCTTTGGCTTACTCTCTGGGGACTGTGGGCCTGGGACTATGTAAAGCGCTTTGTGACCGTACTTCGTGTTAAAAGCGCTATATAAATTGAAATTGAATTGAACTGAACATCTCCCAGCTGGCCTGGGAATATCTGGGGATGCCCCAGAATGACCCGTGGAGAAAGAAGTCTGGTCTGACCTGCTGGGCATGTTGCCACCATGATCCGCAGCAGGAAAACAGGGGGATGTTCAGATGGCATGTTAATATCTGAAAATTAATATCTGCACATGGGACTTTTACTCTGTGCTTTCCTTTTATAAGTTACAAATTTATATCCCATCTGTTAATTACTGATACGGCTATTAAAATGCCAATGACATACAGCAATCAAGAACAACTGGAAAATCATAGACCCTGCTATTGTAGAATCCACTGAGAGTTTGAGGTTATTTGTCATGTGAAGTAAGGCTGCTAACATTATTCTCACCCCATTTACTCTCTCTTCCCCTTCTGTTTCGCAGTTCCATAATTAATGACATTAAATAGCAAATAAGGGTCAGCTTCTTATGCAAGAATGTTCACATGTATGGTCACATGCAAGCCTCTCATGACATACACTTGCCAAGATGAGTGACATGTCTGTAATATGTATTATGTACTGCTTTGTTTTCATGCACATTTTGTGTTGTTTGGTATATGACTGGTATGAAATTTGATATACTTTCTGCAGACCCCTTTGTCTGTATTTGAGTAGGGAGGATCTTGTCCAATAAAACCCTACGATATTCTTAGTCCTTTCGGAGTCTCTGCTTTGCCTTTGCATCAGAGATGGAATTTTGATTCAGTGGTTCCATGATAGTACATAGTACCACGCCTACTGTGAAGTGTGTATTGATTACAGACTGAACAGATATGTCTTAAAGGAGAGGGCATAGCCTTTGTCATAAAGACAAAGTTTCACAGGTTCTTGGGGCCGTAACCACAAATTATAACAGTATAGTTGTGATAAGAGCCTTATTATACGTCTTACGTTGAAGACATATGGAACTATAGCGTGTGAATTATATTGTTAGCATGTGCATTAGTCCCAGGCGTGTCACCAGGTTTCTGATTGACCTTCACATTTATCAGTGATCCTGTGTTTTGTCAGTCATGCACAAGCATCAAGTTGCTGAGCAAACTTCAAACTTCGCACTCACAGTCAATTTTTTTATGGCCGTTCTGTATTGTCCATATGTTAGCTGTGGAGCTCAGTGAGTATTAAAATGCTTCAGGATCAAGTATATAATTTAAAGTTTTCATTAAGAGCAGATCGGTGAAAAGCTGTTCTTGGTAGTTTAGATTTGCCCCTTTAGAGAACCCTGTCAAAAACTCTACACCCCGTGAAATTCACAAAAATAGGATTGCTATGCCCTGTACCACATGATGAAAAGTTTAATCTGAAACTACATTACATTTACGTTGGCATGTCAGCAAAAGTTTATTCCAGTGAGCCACCAGATATCAAGACCTTGAAATAGGTCTTTAACACTGATTCGACATACAAATACTGTACGTGTTTTGAAGAATTCAAAACTCCAAATGGCTTATACAAGTATGAATTCAACAAGGTATTCAGAATGCATGCTTTCAGAATCATTTTAACAGCATTTGCTTGTACAGATTATTGAAAAGTAACAATTTTATTAATGAATGTGCTTATGATCTTGTGAAAGGTGTAGGAAGAGACATAAACAGCTCTAGTTTCTAATGAAATTACATGTCCATGTGGCAGGGTCTTTTGGTGGGTAGCACTGTTACCTCACACCACCGGAGCTGGGGGTTTTAATCCTGCCTCTGCTCTGTGTATCTGGAGTCTGGAAGTTCTCAACATGTGGTGTAGGTTTCCTTGTAATGTGGTAGGCCATGCAAACAAAAGGGGACCTGATGACCCAACATCAATACCCAAACTCACTAAAGCTGTTATGGCTGAATGGCAGCAAATTCCACCAACGACATTCCAGCATCCATTGGAAAGCATTTCCAGAAGAGTATATTCTGTTATAGTGGCACGTTGAGAACCAATTTCCTATTTATACCCTTGGTTTCGGAATATTATTGCACAGGTAGGTTTCCACACAGTTTTGGCCATATAGTGTACACCCTGTGCATGACTACCATCCTATATAGGGTATCCCCTACCTTGAGTCATCTGGGAAATGCTTAAAGATGTCTGTGACTTCATTCTGAACAAGCAGCTAGAAGATGGGTGGGTTATCGTAAAATTTACTTGGCAAAGAATTTGTTTCTAATGACTCTGAGCTAAGAGAACATTCAAAAATACTTTATAACTAAAACATTCTGTGATTCTTCTTAAGTCACACAACTAACTCAGGAAACACATATGACACTTGAGAAATTCGTAAAACTACAGTAAAATGAGAATTAAAGGCTTTCTGGCTAGGTGGTATAAGTGAATCCTGACATGTTCTAAGTCTTACCACCCACCGAATTTAGTGAAAATGATGAATGTAGAAACCTTTTTTTAACCTTTTCAATATATTTTTTAAACTGTTACTTTAGATTTCCTGGTAGTCTAATCAGTGTTTGCTGTATCTGCATATTATGTGTCAAGGTCAGGGTTGCTCTTAATGATGTCTGGCAGTGGTTTTAAGAGATAGCATCACAATAAAGAAATTTCCTTCAGTACGTTCGGCCTTTCATGGTCAAGGAAAGAGGAGAAAAACTGATAATAAGAGTGTGGAAAAGGTTACTGCAGGAATATAATATTAGTCTGGGCAAAATGGTTTTAATCAAAATTGGCAATTAAAACCTTATACCAGGAACAAACTTTTCACATTGCTTTGTGTAAGACTTGGGCAGGATAGCAAGTAGAGTGATGGTACACAAGGAAGAAAGCATGAAACAGGGACTGTATTTCGGTGTGGGGGTGCAGACAGGTTGGAGAAAAACTTTGGGGAGGAACAAAATCAACAGATGCTTATTTTGGCTTCAGCACAAGAGAAACAATTGATATCTCCTCCAGGATGAACCTCTGTTTCGTGCCATGTGCTGCCAGTCATCGGTTTGATCCTCTACAGAATAGGCAGTTACAAGATGGATGGATGGATGGATGGATGGATGGACAGGCAAGGAAATAATAAAGGAAATCAAAACAGTCATCAGGTCTTCAAAATGACTACAATGGGGTGCAGATTAGCAAATATTCTCCTCTGAGAGAAAAACAAATCCAATTATTATTTAATTGGTAATAAGTCATTGATAACGGGAAAATGAACGTGCTTGTCACCTGACTTTGCTCCACCCAGAGACACCAATGCCCCACCCCAATCTGATTTTAGGCTATGTGAATAATTCCACATGCTTGCTGCTCTGTGTTGTACTGCTGTGCTCTTGCTGTACATGAGTTAAACCGCTACTGAGATTTCCATGTGCACAGCCGTGTGCATTCGCCATATCATCAAAGCTAACTGCTGTGTTCTTTATATATCTCTAATTGTCATCAAAGAGTATTAAGGTTCTCAACATGCATTTACCTGTCACATTAATAACACAATATAGTAATAGTACACAAGTATTATTATCACGAGGAATCAGTATTTACTGAATTAGTTGAACATCTAGATGAAATGCCTTTGTTTTGTGATGTAAATATTTAAGTGCATTTTATAAGTATTATAATATTTATTATGGCCGGAAAAGCCGACTATTATCCAATGGCAAACCAGACTAGCAAAGTTGATTATCAGAACTTTATATTCAGCTTGTATATCTGTGACTCCACTTCTGTGGCTCATCTAGAAGAACAGACAAATCTCACATATAAAATAATTGGACCGCTCAATCCAGTACTGTCATTCACAGCTAATTATAGTATATATACACTCTTCATACGTCTTCTCAGAGTTCTCCAAGCATCAACCCCATTCACGTCGTAGCAAGGAAGGGTGCAGTAGGGCTCCTTTTACATGGCTAATCTAAACTGCTCCCAGTTCCTCGGCGCTAAATGACAGGAGTACCTCAGGGCTTAGTGTCTGGGCCATTTCCAGTCTAATTGGAATTCTCCATTCTGATATATACATGTCATTATAGTGTCTTCCACTTCCTTAAGAATTCCTTGGATTTTTTTTTTGGCTTTATGACTAAAATAATGACAGGTTCCCAATCTACTTACGCCTGTCATATGTCAATGACTGGAATGTATGACTCCTAATTAGATCCACAGAAGTCTTATTACATCTTGCCAGGAAGTAGTGTTAACCTGTGTGAGGGAAAAATCGCCATGACACTACACACATCAGCAATCGGTACATGAAACAGAAGGATCAGGGAAGCAGGGCATGACAGTACACCCCAAAAGACATGCCTTCTGGGCACGAAAGACAAACAGAGGGGACCAAAGGGACTGGACAACAGGACGGAACAGAACGCAAGACAATACAAGGAACGACCATCGACAAAACACGAAATGCACGACCAAACAGACCAGACACAGGACACCACTAGGGGCACCGAATAGACCAGGGCCAGACCAGGGACAGCCAGGGGGAGACGCACGACACCCATCCAGACACGGCAGACAGAAGGAGGGACCACAGGGACAAAGACACAGACTAGTGAGGACCACAGGGGGCACAAACCAGGGGACAGAAAAGACAGGACAGGACCAGGGGGCCAAAACCAGGGCGCAATGAAAGGGGCTGGGCAGGGGGGTCCTCCGGACATTGATCCAGGAACGCTAGTCCGTTTACGCCTTGACGATCCAAGAGGATCCGGTGGCGTCGAGGAACCCGCAGGGCTGGGACCGGAACAGGAGCCGGAGGGCGCCGCAGGGACTGCAGGGCTGGGACCGGAGCTGGAAGGCGAGAGGCCCGGGTTCAAGCGGTTACGGCATACCGCGTGCCCTCGCCTCTCTCTCCTTGAGATGGAGATATGGTCTGCCCTCCTCTTACGCCTCCACCGACCCTGTTGACCACACCGAGGCTTCACCCTGGGTCAGGGCTGAGGTTGAGCCCCAGGAGGGATCCAAGGAGTGGGGCTTAGGGCAAGGCCCACAGGGTCCCACTCCAGGTCCTCCGGTGGGGCGTCATAAGAATCAACGCAACCTGGCCAGGTTACGGCCAAAGGGTCAGGTGGAAGCCGGCGGGAGGACTTCAGAGGAAGCCGTCAGGAGGACTTCAGGGGATGGCAGGCGAGGCCAAGCTTGGGCACCCGGTGAATGGACGAGGCGACCCTCTCTGGACCGGGAGCCTGGAGTGAGGGCGGAGCAGAGGTGGCCTCTCCAGATTGTCTCCACCGTTTGCACCTCTTTCACCAGGAGGGGGCAAGAACACCGGCGGGCGGATTGGCGGTCGGCTGCAGGGAGCCAGTGGGCGGATCGGTAATCTCCCACTTAATAATCTTGGTTACCCTTGACAATAGACGCCGGATCTCCTCCGCCTCTTGGGGATCAGCGCCAGGGGTAAGCCGGGAGAGCCTCTGGTGTGTCAGACCACTGGATTCATCCTTAGCTCAAGGATGAGGTCCTGGAGGGTATACAAGTCAGCCAGGAGAAGAAGGGGCCTTCCCTGGAGTGCAGACCTCTCCGTGGGCTTCAGAGATCGGGGTACTCATGGGACCCAATTGGCCGGGTGTATGGACCTACACAAGATGGGAGGAAAACCCATCAGGTTGGGTTTTTGAGCGAGTCCGGTCATTCTGTCAGGTGTGTGCATGGAAGCACTCTGAGGCAGGTGGAGAGGTGATATGAAGGTCTATTGTCCAGACAAAATAAGGTCCAAAACATAAAACAGGGGACAATCCGGGGTCAATCCAAGAGGCAGGACCAAGGCAGGAAACACACAGTGCTGCCATCAATGACCGGACTGGGGCCAACAGGACTGGGAAGCACTCTTAAAGACTAATAATGAGGGGAAAACGCAGAACAGGTGTGTCCCATTAGGGCACGGTGGGGAAACAGAAGGATCAGGGAAGCAGGGCATGACACTGACAGACATGCTATAATGGTTTATAATGGTATAATGGCCATACATAAGAACACTTTCTGTAACACGTAGTTCATTATCATGAAAACAGCTTAAAAATCAAAATGATTGCAAATATTAAATGCCATTCATCCGTTTTTGTGTGATTATTATGTTAATTATTTTTTCATAATCCTTCGTAGCCATTCTGACAGATATCCAGTTATATGAGAAGTATTGTGTTAAATATAAAATCAATACCTAAGCAGCAGAGCTTAAAAACACACAAAGGAAACACATAAGTTATAAAAATAGTTGATTACATTGAAAAACATCCATAAAAACCTAGAATATCTATAAAAAATATAGTAGACGTATGTTTCCGTTCCTCTTCTTGGGGAGAACACAAATGAATTAGATGAGGTCTAATTACATTCAATCTATGCTGTCACAAACAATGAGGATTTGGTGTGTTCAAGGCAGTCTTTTTCTGACAGTTTCACACATGAAAAACAAAGGAAAGTGTTTTTATTGATAAACCGCCTGTTTAATTCCTTTTTGCCAACTGGGTGGTGGTAACAGAAAGCCTAAGAACTGAGGCTTCGCTTTTTTTAACAGAATAAAAAGCGAATGCGGAGGACCGGAAAAGGATCCCGGGAATATGTTTGAGCTTCTATGCTCTATGGCCGTGATAAGAATGCCATTCACTTTCGGGCAGGTTAATAATTTTTCAGTCAATGGCAGGTTCTAGCATAGGGATTGGTGTTCCCTGTGTCAGGCCAGATAAGACGAACCTGACAGCTGTCAGATTGGCCTTGTCAGCCTATGTCTTCACTCGTACCTCCTTAGTGTATCTCACTTGGGAAAAACTGAAACGACGGACTTCACTTCGGTGCCCCCACCTTCTTTATGTCCAGTACACTCCAGTTCACCCCTCCAAAACCTAGCTAGAACAGTGAGGGGTAACAAACTGTAAGCTTTCACCATGGCTGGTATCCTAGTCTTCATCTTGTGCTCCTTTGCTGTCTGTCTGGTAAGTCCCCGTCACTTTTGTGCTATGGAGAAATGCTCCGGTACACGGCAAGAGTAGCTGAGTTGAAAGTGTTTGTTGATGATACCTGGCTGATGACTTTATGAATTATTAACATGAAGGAAAAGTGCGTTAATCTGATTGAACTGAATTTGAAATCTTTGCTATGGTCTATTGACATCTCAGGTCTTTGATAGAGGAAACTAACGCAGTAGGATTTTTCACTTTAAATGTATGAAGGTTGAGCTTTGCACTGTTTCTAAGTTAAAGAATAATGAAAGGTTTTATTGGGATCTCCACGGATTTTTCACCGTTCACATGTACCATTCTCCACTGGCTTTCAAACAGACTCTGTTGACATTCACCCATTCCTGTCTGCTTTAATTTAAATGTATTCTGTTGCGGCCTGACAGAACCACCTTTTTTCTCCGGCCAATTACCAGAATTGCCTTGGGACTTTCCTGCACCCTCCTGTCCCAACTCATGCCATTCTTATCCACTTGACCCTACTGTATTTTTATTGATTTTCAATCCCCTCTTGTGAAAATCATGTAGCTCTACCCTGTAGGTGACCTAATGTCATTCCATACCTCCAGCTTTTGATATTGAAATAATCAGTTATCCAAATGATAGCCTTAATTTGGGCACGTCAATCGTTTCTAAAATTAACCTGAATTTGAACTGCCACATTTTATTGTAGACTAGATTAGTTATCACATACTAAGAACTGGGTAAGGCAGATAAACTGGCAATAGGAGATTCATTTTTTAAGCCTGATAAAAATAGTCTTTTAAATTATTATTTTCGTGAACTGTCATTAAACGTATTTAAAACTGTGTTTAAGTTATATTTTAATTTCAGTAAACATATGGACAATACTAATATAGATATGCCAGATAAGATCATTTACTATTTTAGTGCTACCATCATTGAGGTAAACACATGGTCACTTATAGTAGTGCAGTGGACTAGTTTCTTTGCAGATGTTTACATTTAAATCCTTAATTTCCTTATGTGTTATCTGTTTCAATCATACCTTGATTTGGGCAAAAGCTTCTGCCACATGAATGTTAGCATACTCCAAGTCAAGTGAAATGAGCTTCTTTGAGTGTTCCTGATGTCCTGCCTTAGAGTATTTCTCATCTCCACAGATTTCAGAAGCTCAGCACCAGCCAGGATACTGTGTCTTTTATGAAGAATGTGGACGTAACCCTGATGTGGGAAGCAGTCTTATTGAACCGGTCATTCCCTGTCTAAACTATAGCCAAGCTAGGTTTTTGGAAGGGCTGCACTATGAAAAACTAAAAAAGGTTTGCCCAATGCTGGACCGAGGTCCCGGCAAGACTTATGCGTGTTGCTCAGTAAAACAGCTCAGTTTGCTGGAGAACAGCCTGACGCTGTCCAAGGCGGTCCTTATCCGGTGCCCCTCCTGTGTGGAGAACTTTGCCACCTTACACTGCATCAACACTTGTAGCCCTAACCAGGCGCAGACAGTCAATGTCACACGCACTGTATTCGTGAACTCCACCGTGCCGGGGGGAGAGAAGAAGGAGGCCGTGGTGGCTTATCAGGCCTATGTTTCCACAACATTCGCCGATGCGGCTTTTAAGTCCTGCAGGAATGTGCGCATCCCGGCAACTGGAGGCTTTGCCATCGCCACCATGTGTGGCCGCTACGGTGCCACCCTCTGCACTCCTCAACGCTGGTATGACTTCCAGGGTGACTCCAGTAATGGCCTGGCACCTCTGGACATTGACTTCCGCATCATCCCACCGGGAACGTCAGTACCTTCAGGCATCGTGCCTTTCGCTGGCAGAGCACGAGGATGCAATGAAACCTCAAGCACTGGTGGTGAACCCTGTTCCTGCCAGGATTGTGTAGAATCTTGCCCTGCTGTGCCACCTCCCGATCCCATACCTCAGCCCTTCAAGATTGGGCACCTAGATGGTGTGCTGGTGGTTTGTTTGGCCTGCTTCTTTGCACTTTCTCTTTTCTTCCTGGGCTTCCTGGTGGTGAGAGGCCTCAGACACAGCTGTGCGATGCCATCAGAGAAAGGCAAAGACAAAAATGGCAACGTTTTGGATCAGATACCCGTACGGCCTGAGGATGTGTCTTGTACAGACAGGAACAGTCTTGCCACACAAGAATTCCTAGGATCCTTCTTCCAGCGGTGGGGCACCCTGATGGCATCATATCCATTTAGAGTATTGCTGGTCTGCCTAGTAGTGGTGGTGGTCTTTACTGTGGGGCTGATATACATGAAGCTCACCACTGACCCTGTGGAGCTCTGGTCTGCCCCCAATAGCCGTGCCCGCAAAGAGAAAGACTTCCACGACAAGCACTTTGATCCATTCTATCGCACAAACCAAGTGATTCTAACTGCCCCGGGTCATCCAGGCTACTCCTATGATTCCCTTCTCTTTGGCAAACACAACTTTAGTGGTATCATCTCAAAGGAATTAATCTTACAATTGCTGGAGCTGCAGACCAGGATCCAGGCAATTGAGTTTTGGTCTGATGATCTAAACCGCACTGCCAGCCTCAAGGACATCTGCTTTGCACCCTTGAACCCCAACAACCCATCGCTGACTGACTGCGCAGTCAACAGTCTGCCACAGTACTTCCAAAACAACGCGCAGAACATCAATGCCAAAGTCAACATGACAGAACTGGGTGTAACCAAGGAAGTTGACTGGAGAGATCACTTTATCTACTGCGTTAAGTACGCTACACGGAAATCCAATCTCTTCTAAAAAGCATATTGGGCCACATTGAGTAAACCTTAAATGTAAATTTTAATAGTAACATTATGTAGTATTGCATGTGAAAATGAGTCTAAATAGGAAACCATGTTGGACCCATTAGCCTTAGTGTAAACTGTACGGTTTTATTCTTAACATTTCCTTGGCTTTGTGGTTTTTATGTAGCTCTCCACTATCCTTCAAAGACATCACAGACCTGGGACTGAGCTGTATGGCAGACTACGGTGGTCCTGTCTTCCCATTCCTGGCAGTGGGAGGTTATGAGAGTAAGTCATGTGTAATTTTAAACCCAAATTATCGATGATTAGAATGGCCTAACTATTACCACTAACACTACCGTGAACTGCTATTGGTCGTAAACTCTAAGCACTGGCACAGAAAAACCCAGAAGCATTATACTTTTGATTCAAGCTGCCATAAAAGAATTCCACTGTTATCATAGTTATTATACATTTAACTTTCTTATAAAGTAGTAGTGATTTTATTCAATCATTAAAGTTCTTTTAAATTAATGCATATCGGATAGTTCCTCTTGACTTAAACAACATGTCCCTCTGTCCAGATGAGGACTACACTACTGCAGAGGCACTGATTATGACCTTCTCTCTGAACAACTATCGCCGGGGTACCATTAAGTACAAGCTGGTGGAGAAGTGGGAACAGATGTTCTTGGACATCTTATCGGAGTACCAGAAGAACCCATCCACGAATTTCACATTTGCATACATGGCAGAGGTAAAGCTGCCTTCTGAAATTAATACATTTATGAGAAGGTCAATCGAGAAGGGTGTCGGGTTCTCTCTCGTCACCTCTTGTGCTTGTTGTGTTGCACTGTGGTGTCACCTCACGTTCCTCTCTGCCCAGCGGTCACTTGAGGACGAAATCAACCGAACCACAATGGAGGACATTCCGATCTTCATGATCAGCTACGCCGTCATCTTCATCTACATTGCCGTGGCACTTGGGAACTATTCCTCCTTCAAACGTATATTGGTGAGTCATATTTCAGGAGCTTCAGGGGGACAATCGAGAGGCCGTCCATCATCAGGTATGGACTCATAGATGTTCCAATTTGAATATAGTGCAGAGAGTTCCAACACTGACTGGGATGGTATTTGTTTTGCCCCAGATGTGGAACTGTAGCAATTTTGATGGTTAAAAACATAAGCAAATCTGGTCCAATTTGAACCACCTGGGTAGTCAATAGGAATTAATAAACAAAGGCTCGCTAACCGAGGGCACTCTATTTCAGGTGGACTCTAAAATTCTGGTAGGCCTCGGTGGAATCCTGGTGGTCGGATGTTCGGTCCTGGCTTCCATGGGATTTTATGCCTGGATCGGGGTTCCATCTTCATTAGTCATCCTGCAGGTGGTGCCCTTCCTAGTGCTGGCGGTCGGCGCTGACAACATCTTCATCTTCGTCTTGGAGTACCAGGTCTACAGTATTAACTTTATGAATTCCATACCAGACTTTATGGTGAATTTGCTTTTAATTTATTAGTATCATTCAGCGCCGATTGTTATGGTTCAGGTGAAGTAGAAGAGCTTCCTGTAACACAACACAAAACTAAATGAAAAGACGTTATTTACATTCGGAGGTCCTGGACGTCAGAACTCGGTCGTCATCAGTCTTTCTCCTGCACATAGAGGGATGAGCGTAAGCCTGGGGAGAAAAGGGAGGAGCAGATTGGCCGAGTGCTGGGCAAAGTTGCTCCTAGCATGTTACTCTGCAGCCTCTCAGAGTCCATTTGCTTCTTCTTGGGTGAGTTCTCTCACACATATGTAGGCTTTCATTTGGGGCTTCTTCATGGATGATTCAGTACAATCCCTTCTAAAGCATATGCATTTAGCTCTGCTTCTGCACTGGCTGCTAGGTCCTCGGAACTGTACAGCATAGATAGGTCGGAATACTATAATCCATTTGTAGACAGCAGCAAACGAACATGAAGTGCACAAATACAAACAGTGCTAAATTATTGTATACAAAATGAAAAAAAGACACAACTACTGCAACAGTACTATAACTCGCAACAGTGCTGGAAGTTTTTTTTTTTATGAGTTTTTGTAAGTTTTATAAGTGTCTAAATAACAGTCTTGGGGATGGTGTTTGACTCTGTGGTTTAGGAGTCTGTAAACATGTTTAGAAGGTTGCTAGTTCTAATCCCACAGCCACCAGGGTAAGCATCTCACCATTATGCTCTTAACCCCAAAAACTGCTTCAAACACATAGAGCAAATTTATTATACATAAATATTTGTTATACATGAAGTGCCGGATATATGGCTGGCCCTGCCCTCTGACCAGTCCGTTTGTCCATTAGCGAGTAAGATGAGATATGCTAAGATGAATCAATACCTGTATTCACATACAACAGCCAGTAAAGTATCATGTCATAAATAACTGCCTTGGAAGAGATTTATCAGTAGACTACAAATTATGTCCTCATTCCATACTGCTTACAGAACAGCCCTCACTTCAGGTAGAGCAGCCTAAAGGAACTGCAGTGTAATGTTTGAGCCAGCAGGAGGCGCACTACACATAACAGCTCTACTGAGCAGTGCATCCTGTTAATACTCTGGCACTCTTTCAGGGGGACTCAGCAGCATGCCAGCTGTCAAGTCGTTCGCCCTGTATGCCGCTCTGGCTGTGCTGATGGACTTCCTGCTGCAGATGACGGCCTTCGTAGCCTTGCTGTCACTGGATGCGCGAAGGGAGGACCACAATCGCTGTGAGCTGGCCTACTGCGTGAAGGTGTCCACCCCCCGGCCTTCCACACGCAGTCAGGGCTTTCTCCTCTCCATCATGAAGCACTACTACGCCCCCGTCTTGCTGCATCCTGTCACCAGGGTCATTGTGGTATGCACCTTTAGCATAAAGCTGTATTTGAAATCAGGTTTTGAAGAACTTCTAAGTGTGCAAAATACAAGCTCTTGTCCTCTGCCTAGCTATCTTGGGTACTCACACTTGAATTGCTTCCTCTTCAGCCTTCGATTTCCTCCTCCAGGTTGTTGTATTCCTCTTCATGCTGTGTGCCTCAATTTTCCTGATGTTCCATGTGAAAGTGGGTCTCGATCAAGAGCTGGCCTTGCCCATGGTGAGTTTCATCCAGGAACTCTCCAAATGCTTTGCCGACTCTCTTCTGTTCTACTTGTGCTGAGCTCACTGTAACTTTTTGGTGACACAGGACTCCTACATGTTGGTGTACTTCAAGTACTTATTTAAGTACTTTGAGGTGGGTGTTCCCACATACTTTGTGACGACACGGGGCTTCAACTTCAGCTCGGTAGAGGGTATGGATGCTGTGTGCTCCAGTGTGGGCTGCAATCCTTTCTCCCTCACTCAGAAAATCCAGTACGCAACCGAGTATCCTGAACGGTGAGTACTCTGCTGCTTGCCAAGTGTGTCCACAACAGGAGCTCGGGCAATCCTCACAAACAGCAAATAACGCATGTTTTAAAAACAACTCCAGAGATTAATGATTCATAGAGTTGCATAATAAGGATTCCAGAGTACAAATACTACAGTTTTAGAGTTTCAGCTTACCACATTATTGGGTAATCGGAAATTTTTCTTCATTTGAGTATCTGCAGAAAAATAATTCACATAAAGACTATAGAAATAATGGTAAGGGTCAGTTCCTTATTTCAAATTTGAATCTGTTACCTCGGTTGTCAGGTCTTATCTGGCGATTCCAGCTTCCTCCTGGGTGGATGATTTTATTGACTGGCTCAATCCTGGATCTAAATGCTGTCGACTCTACACCTTGGGCCCCAACGCAGGGAAATTTTGCCCTGCCACTGAATGTATGTAAAAACATTAAAAGGGATGGTCGCTAATGTCTTTACAGTAGATTAAAGTTTTAAAACACGAGCATAGTGTGAAGATGGACTGTGTCACGAAACAAAAATCGTAGAAATTACATTGAATTTCTTGCATTTGCTAAGAAGCAATGCCATAATGAAGTTTTTTAAAAATGAACTTGAACTCTCTATGCTGACATGCAAAACGATTCTGATTCCAGTTTTTTGATTGCTTTGTTTTTCAGTCAGAGTTAATGTTTTTCAGAGCACAAATATACTTAATGACAGCTTGCTCCTTCCATTTTAACCATAGCTGCAATTTTATGCGGACGAAGGTGTTTGCGTCCCCCCTCTAATGGTGTCCTGAGGCCCACGGTTCAGCAGTTTAATAGATACCTTCCCAGCTTTCTGACAAATCGACCAGACCTGCAGTGCCCAAAAGGGTAAGATGCTTTATCCTGAAGGACAGCAACGGGTCAACATGTAACCATCCATCTCCGAACCACTTTCTTTGGTCACGTAAGACTGGGGTAAACCCTGGGTGTGATGCCAATCCACCAATCCAGTGCATGGCACATTCAAACAAACACACACACACGTACACGCACTATTACCCGGTGGCCAGTTTTGGAGTCACTATTGAGCATTTTGATCATGGGAGGAAACCCACATGACATGAGAAAACAGGCCAGCACCCCACACAAAAAGCAGAAGTGCGTTTCGACCCCCAACAGTACTACACATTGTAGGGCACAGGCTGACATACAGAATGTCCTAAAATCGACTTTGACACTACATGTTTTATTATTACACATTACAGAGAAACTTTTAGTGACTTTACCAAATTAGTATACCTAAGCAGCTCTGGATCCAACCCTCATTGTTTTTGTTGATTTGTCATAATCCTGCTGTTGTATGGATTTCCTCCCGGAGTCTCCAGAATGTGTCTGGGCCTTAAGATAGACTGGCATCTTATCCAGGATGCACCCTGGAATAGAATACTAGACTCTCAATCACTCTGGATTAGATAAGCATTTCAAATTTGGATGGTTGCATTAAGCACTGTTTGGCTGATGATTAGATAATGTATACAGTACTATACTTTTTCTTTTTAATACAAAATAATATTTTCTAAAGCGCCATAAGGCTCCTTAGATTTTCAACCCGCAAACGTTTGTATCAAAACAGGCCCTTAGGTGCTACCAATTTAATGCTACCGATTAGTGATGAGCCAAATGAAGTTTCAAAGTCTGTGATGAGCTGGAGTATCCTGAACTACCGATCAGTAAATCCTCATTTGTCCCATCACGACAACCGGTCGGCTACAAAAAGTATTAAAGTATGTTATCAGTTATTTATCACTGTGGACTCAAACTTTCCAGCTTGTCAGTGTTATAGAGTGAGTCACTCTCCAGTGCACCAAGAGATTAAAAGTAAAAAAATCTAATTCTGGCCTCTTCTGACAGAGGCCTGGGAGCCTATGACAAAGCTGTGGTGAGAGACAATAGTGGAGAAATCATAGGTAAGATTATATTCACTGAATAAATAAAAAACATCTGGATCTACCTGCCTACTTGCTTTATCAAACTGTCTCAAAGATTTTCATGTTAAAAATCCAGCTAGCCCTATATTTTAAAATAATTTTTTGGAGGGCTCTTCGGTTATCGATGTGACTGTCAGCTCTAAACCCCCAGCTTCTCGGTTCATGGCATACCACACACCGCTCACCACCTCCCAGGAGTTCTCCGAGGCTCTGAAGATGGCACGGGAGCTAGCTGCAAACATCACCCGCAGCATGCGCGAAGTGCCTGGCACTGCCCCCGACTTTGAGGTCTTCCCTTACACGTACGTACATCGCGTCCTCTCCCCTTCCCCATCTCTTCCATGGGTCTCACCAAAAGGAGGAGAGGGTAGGAGTATGGTGGCTGCCTTTGCTGCTGGAGACCAAAGTCTTGCTATTAGCGGTCCCTGGGTGAGCTAATATAATCTTAGGGTGTCATGCTTGCTATTCCTGATCTGTCCACTAGAGGCAGTCCTGATCCCTGGAAAGTGATTATGGCCTGATTAGCTTCTTATTTACTACCTTTGTTTCCTCCTGCCTCTGCTCTACCTTGAGGGTTTTAACCTTCGGGGTGTACACTAAAGTGACTTTTAAATACCGAGAGTTAATCCTGTTAAGGTAGGTTAACTAACCCTGACTATTGCAATCAATGGTAAATGGCATTACGACCATCAGCTACCACTCGTAGTACCCGAAACTCAGAAATATGCTTGAAGAAACCTCGCTAAGCCAGTAAACTCGCTTCATAGTACACCCGACTCGTTTTGGTTATGCTCCAAGTTGTTTCCTGCCTAGCTTGCTTTTAGTTATTGTATGGTTCCTGTGGATTCTTCACCTCTATTTGGGTGAGTCCCTTTATCTGGGTGAGCTACTTTGGAATCTCCATTAAATATCTTTCCCCATATGTTCTCTGTATCTGGATTCTTCCTTAATCCACCACCATGGCATAAGCATACAGAGTGAATGTAGTGTCTCAGGGGTATAGAAATGCTATTCTAGATAAACAACTGTGATATGGTATATTAGTGCTGATATGCGAGATTAAAACTATGCCTCAACTTGCAGTCAAGTGTCATTCTCCCCTCCCCTCCCGCAGGGTGACATACGTGTTCTATGAGCAATACCTGAGCATTGTGCCCGAGGGCCTGTTCAACATCTCCATCTGTCTGCTGCCCACGTTCATGGTGTGCTGTATCCTGCTGGGGATGGACATTCGCTCAGGGCTGCTGAACCTGCTTACCATCATCATGATTACGGTGGACACTGTAGGTGTGATGACACTGTGGGGAATCGACTACAACGCCGTGTCCCTCATCAACCTCGTCACGGTCAGTGCTGCCACATTGACAGTGGGAAAAGATCTAGTGTTCATGAATAGCAGCCCGCATCCACGCTAAATATATTTGCATGCATATGGCAATTTTTGTGCTTGAGCAACAAACTATGCTCAAGCACTTTCCTCTAGTGCTGGCTCCTTATTTCATCTGTCATCCCTGTTTTACGACTGCAAATCCTGTTCTACGGAATTCAAGTTACAAAGTCTCTTAAACACATTGTCACCCGGGTATTATGTGTCTCAGAGGAAGCCGTATGATCACACAAAGAGGATGTGGCTGTAATTTCATATGGCTGGAACCACATAATAGTTCAATTTCATTTAAAAGATATTGGCGTGCATTTGTTCCTTCACCCTGTCCTGGATAATCAGTACAGAACATATGCATGCATAAATATAGTGAATTTAATTAGGAGCACAGAGAACCTATAAGCTAACCAAGGATGGAAGGATAATGAATTGGTTAATTAAACCCCTTTCATGTGTTTAATAGCAAATATTTCGTTATTTAGCTATGCATATGATTCACTTTATCGATGTCTACATGGTCATTTTAGTGTTTGGATGGCCTTAGTAAATTATTCATCTTATTGAGTCAGCTATGTAGTAGTACAGACCCACATCAACAGATCTTTATACAAGATAGTGTTCCTTCTGATTTAGACTTTAATGATAAGGGTCCAGGTACCCTCTGCATTTGGATGGATGGATGGATGGATGGATGAGATTAATTATTAAGATTCATTGACTATTCGTAAAAACACATTACGGAGTTTTTTCAAC
>JAACJT020000034.1:11394759-11411900 GCA_009936485.2 Gymnarchus niloticus
TGGATGGATGGATGGATGAGATTAATTATTAAGATTCATTGACTATTCGTAAAAACACATTACGGAGTTTTTTCAACTGCATAAGTTCATACATCTGTTTATTCCTGTTGGAATCCATAATTATCCACAATTTCCTTATCACTGTGGATGTTCCTGCATTACCCTCCAGTATTACGTGAATAGCAGATACAATTACATTACATTCAACGTAGCTACAGCACCCACTTACAATACGTCCTCTGCATTTCCAGAACAAGTTATATCACTGCTAATTAAGTAGAGTGGAATAATTAAAGCTGCCATTTTGCTCTGCTCCAGGCCGTGGGAATATCGGTGGAGTTCGTGTCTCACCTGACAAGGTCCTTTGCCCTCAGCACTCAACCGACGCGTGTAGAGAGAGCTAAGGAGGCCACGATAAACATGGGCAGCGCGGTGAGGGCATCCTTGGCAAAAAGCCACCCTCTTCTTCGAAATCCCCGATGTCGACAATCTTTAACAATTGTACAGAAGGCTTAGGCGGTGCTATCCCTTTAAAGTCTTCACACAAATTGAATGGCTTTGCCTTTGGTACGACTCTGCCTGTCATCACCAGGTGTTTGTGGGTGTTGCCATGACGAACCTGCCTGGGATTGTGGTGTTGGCATTCGCCAAAGCTCAGCTTATACAGATCTTCTTCTTCCGACTCAACCTGGTCATTACCCTGCTGGGCCTGGTGCATGGGCTCATTTTCCTGCCTGTTCTGCTCAGCTTCTTCGGTAATACAGCCACACAGACTCACTCTCGCTAGCCAGCATTTGCTTGTCTTATTTTTATCAGTGCTTAGCACACTGGTTCATACAGGTGCTTTTCAAAAAGTACATTTCTCATGTTTCCAACTTATATGCGCACCTTAGCCAGATTTGTTTCAACTCGTAATTTCACATCGTGGTTAAAATGTATAGTGACATGCTGTTGGTCACGAATATCTATGCAGGCAGTGTTTTTGAAGTTCTTGACTATAGCATGTACTAAGATGAGTTTGCTCCCATCTTCTCTCAGGATCTGGCCTGAACAAGGCCGTACTGCTAGAGCAGCAGAAGGCGGCAGCTCAGGAGACATCGTTCAATACACACTTATACACTAATAACTGCAACTACATCTACACCAACATGAGCTTTGAGAATTCTGATAAGAGCCTGCCAGACATTCCAGCCGAGGACAAGAAGCAAGCTGAGGCGATGACCAAAAATACTGCTGCGAGCAAGGAGATGGTGCAGATCAGCAGCTTCTGAACAATGACAAGGAACTCATTCGTTTTTATTCTCAAGGGAAATACCTCTATAACCGTCTTCTACTGTCTAGAATGGCTTTCATAAATCTCATTGTGCAACGTCAATGCAATTTTGCCCAGACACACTTTCCCAGCAGAAGTAGTAGAAAAGGCCACCAGCGCTGCTAATCGATAAGCTGATTTTAGATTAATCCACTTTCTTTGGTTTAGCCACAGCACTTGCTCGTTTGGTAAAATGAGGGTTAAAAAAAAAACACAGGAGACAGGGGAATTCAGCTGAAGATGTAGCATTTTCAAACAGCTCCAAACTTTCAAATATGTGGTTTATATTAGTGGGCCCTTTTGCATTTTTAATACGATACCATTTGCTTTGGTCGTTAAGATGTAATACAATAAGAAATGAATATTTATCATTTAGGATGCAAAACAACACTCCAGTAAAAATATCAAAAGTACAGTAGCTGTCGATGTAAATAGTTTTCAAATATAAAAGGCAAATGATTTATGTAAAAAAAAATAACTGCAAAACCATATTAAAATTCTATTTATTTTTCGTGTTTTGGGTGTAATTGTCCAACATGGGTTGGAAGCATAGATCATAGATTAGACCATATAAAAAACACATTTTAATAAAGTCATGTGGAAGTTACATGCAATTTAACATGCATGTTACATGTGCAGAAAGTCGAACACAGGTGACCAAGTGGATTTTTCATGCAATAACACCTTCCAAACAGCCTTTTCCTTAAACAAACTTTAACCCCGAAGTGACGGAAAGCCAATCTCATTGCACTTGCTTTGCTTTAAAATAGGCTTGATGAAATAAATAGTTCCACCGATCAGGCCTTCAGTCCATAATGAAATTAAATGCATAAACCGGAAAAACAGCTTCATTTACACACAACGTGGAAAGTGAACTTCCAGAAAATTCCCCATTGTGCCTGTAACTCTCTTCGTAGCTACGAGACCTACATTACAAGAAGGCTCTTGTAATCCCAAGCTAATAGTGCCACACCGTAGGACGCCATGTTTTTGCCGAGTGTGCCTACAGTGCCCAAACAGACCCCCGTTCTCTTGGTCACGTAAACACGTTCTCAGCTTAGGCACGCACCTTTAGACCCACGCCGGATGCAAGGCCGCATGGCCTACAGAAAACCTTCCAGTAATGCAGCCTTGCCTCTCAGCACAACGCGTCCGGCTTCTTGCGCATGATCGACCGTGGTTTCTTCGGCCTCCTGTAAGGCAACAAGACAATTCCAGGTCACTGATGTTTACTTCTGTTGACATACAGATTAAAACACAGCCAACTCGTATGATCACAAATGTATTGAAGTCTACAAGCAACTGTCAGTACGCTGAAGACGGCTGCCCCTTTGAGAGCAGTTGACATTCTGGGATTTCGTCTTCGGTATTAAAATGCTTTCCATTGTGTTCCTCTGGGAGGCTGCCAATACTTACCGGTTAGGCTGGCTGACCATGCACTTCCAGAGAATTGCATACAGACCCAACAGGAAGATGATAAACAACCCAGCTGCTAGTAGGCCTGTAAAAACACATGAACATTAGGTCCTCATTACACCACCAGGTTGACTCCAGCAAAATACAGGTCAAGAGATTTGAAGGTTTGTACTCACATCACTCAGAAAAAAATCTTTTGACTACAACTGCTGTATGCAAGTACACATAATTAAATAAGCCATAAACAGCTTAAATTTCCACAATGATTTTGGGATGAAATTAATGCCGATTTAAATTACCTCACATGGAAAATTCTAGAAATGCATTCTCATTATGTGGAATCATTGGCTTTACCCTGGACTGCTCTATAACACCATGCTGAAAAAAAAATCACCACAGATTTTATTATATAACAAAGGATTAGACAAAGTTCCCCCTTCAATATTGAAACATTGCAAATAATAAATAAACATTGATGGTCAACGCATTCAAATTTCAACAGATTTTCCAGATGATTCCCCAAAAAGGTTGAGCAAAAAGCGAAGAAGAGAATAATAATTTAAATATCTTTACTGATATGGTCACTGGCCAAAACAGGGAAAATTAAGATGGTGGTCACGCTATCCAGGCACGAAGAGCCAAAGGCACTGCAGATGTGAGTGGAGTACTTCTAATGTGAAGGCGAAAGGAACTAAGGAACCACTGGGCTCAGGCCTAAACAGTGGACAAACGATATACATGCAGAAAACCTAGGAACTGCGGCAAGAACCAAGGACACAAAGACTAAGAAAGAATGCAAGGGATGGGGAACTAGACAAGGGTCAACAAACCCTCAGCAAGGATCAAGAACAAGATGTTGACTTATAAAGGAAAGGGACACAGGTGAAAACTTCACTAAGAGTGCAGATTAACTGCTCCTCTTTAATGTAGATCCATAACCTCAACATGTCGAAGAAATCTGACACACTGCTGGCTTATCAACCTAGGAAGCAAGCTTGATTTCACTTATTTTCACAAGCCCTCATCATGGAAAAAAAAATTTTATATATATATATATATATATATGATCTGCCACAGTCAGCAAAATCTTCATGACCTTTCCCTCTGAAATAGGAACTACAGATCTGAGTGTGCAGACTCAGCTGTTGACCAAGTCATCAAAGGTTCACCTTCCCCTTGGCTCAGTTAGTCATCACAGTTGAGAGGTTCTCTCTATCACAGACAGACTTAGCCTGACTAACAGGATTCAGAGAGTGATTGCAAACATTCTTATCCTGACGGAAATGCTTAAAGGGCCTTTAAATAGAGATGGGACAAATGAAGCTTCAAAATTGTGGTGGGTGTGAGTATTCTGAATTAACCAATCAATGCTGGTGCTAAATAAGGCTTTAAAACCCATGGTAGGTGGGAGTATCTGGTGGGACATCACTACCTTGAAGAATGGCGTTAAACAAGGCCTGAGTTTCAACGTGTGCCATTCAACACACTAAACAGACCACAATGTTTACCATGGTAAAGTCCTTGAACTTTAACTGTGGGAAAGCAGGGGGAACAGCAAGCTAAAGACAATTTTCAATTAGCTGACTGCAGTCAGCATTATGCGGGCATGACGAGACAATTAATTGTAACCAGGGTCACCGTGGAGCCCACCATATAGTCACACTGGAATTCTGATGGCAAAAGACACATGTACAACACTCTAGTAGGTGGGCATGGGCTTAGTGCAGATCACACACCGAAACCCAGGGGTAGAAGAGCTGGGGGAAGGTTGTTTATCCAGTCTTTTTATTTTACCAGGGAGATAAGTAACATGTGGGTGGCTTTGTCCATCAATGTAAGCAAACAATACAAAGACTCACCTTCATAGGCTCTCAGGGACAGACAGCCACATGTTTCATTTAAGACATACTGCCTGCAGAGGTATGTCAGGTACAACTGGATGGCATATAGCTTATAAATGAGCCGTTCAACCATTAAAAAAATGAAAGATTTTCATGTCTCTGCCCATGCTTGGTTGGCATCAGTGTGTTTCCCAAGGGAATACGTTCTCTCCCTGTAAGCTTTGAATGCAGTGAAGGTATGTTATAGACTTCAACTGAATGATTCTTCAGGGCAGTTTCGCATCAAAAAAACATGAGTGATTTTGTCTGGCATCAGAAGATTCACATCCTGATTTCACCAGAAAATATTCCTGTCCAACTCATACTTGAGCTTATAGAGTGTTATATTTATACATTTTGAAAACCATTGAGGGGGAATGACATAGTGGCCTCACACCTGCAGGGCTGTGGGTTTGAATCCCACAGCCACTATTGTATGCATGTGGCATTTGCACGTTCTCCCCGTTTGTCACGGGTTTACTCCGGGTTCTCTGGTTTCACCCTCCAGTCTAAAGGATACACATATAGGCTAACTGGTGTCTCTAAATTGCCTGTGAAACGTGTGTGAGTCTGTATGCCTTGTGATGGTCTGGTACCCCAGCCTTGTGCCCTATGCTGTCTGGGACAGGCTCCAGGCTCCCCTGTGATCCTGCCCAGTATAAGTGCTTTTGAAGAAGGATAGTTGAGAACCTTATTTATAATGCAAATACACAAAATATATTTATTCAAGATTTTCTTTTGTAACTGAATTATATTTACATCATAAGGTGTTAACCCTGTCCATTTTTAGTGCCCAATCCTAAACTGCTCTTGAAATATCATTTCTAGGAAACGATGTCTCACTAACAATTATACAGTTCACTCCTACTAGAGCGAACACTATAAACTACATATAAAATCGTTGAGTTTGACCAAAAGTCTCCTGAAATAGCCAACACTGGGCCTCTGCAGGGTGCAGAACATCACTGCCACTCACCTGGGACTATGCCACTAGTCTTCTGTGCTGGAGCGTCTCTATTAAAGAGACCTGCTTCATTTCTGGAGCCTAGTCAGACAAACATGATTGGATGAGATATCCTGAACATAATAAACAATGTTAAATCCCTGTATTAGTTCCACAAATCTGGGTCATGCTAGGACCGTGCCAATCGGATGCAGGACAATTAACTATTTATTGATTTCTTCCTTTGAAGAATTTGATAGTAATTTACAACAGTGGATCTGTGTTTGGATTTGAATTCTTTGCATTGCATTCAAAGACTGAAAACTGAATTACAATGACTGATGACTGTTCATCATGACATGTAATGCTTGGGTCCAGGAAGTGTCAAAATGTCAAAAGGCCAAGGTAACATTACCTTACATGGCACTGTCATGCCATATTGTTTGAAATTTTTCATACTGTATTTCATTTCATCATTTAATTTTCATTTTAAACCGGATCTGGCAAAATGGTCTCACCATTTGTGTCCCTACTCTGTTTTGAGCAACTTGCCCATCACTCATAGAACCTCTGAAATCTGCCACTTGTCCATCAGTATATTGTATCGTGCAGTACTCACACCTCATTCCCAGCCACTTACACAACCTACACCAGAAAACCGGAGAGCTCGCCCTTCCAGTAGCTGAGCCAGGAACACACCCAGCAGGCATGGGTGCCGGCAGGTGAGCTGGAGCAGGGATGATAACGCCTAAATGGAGAGTGAGGACACTCACCATTACTGTGTGCTGCAGTGAAGAGAGGTGGAGGCTGCACAGGCGAAGCCGTCTGAAAGACAGGGGCACACAGGCCCATAAGGGCAGATAAACAGCGGGCATATATGAGAAGCAGCCAAACTGCAGTGAACAGAGACAACCTTTAGAGCAGCTCGGTCATTCCTGGGTATTTTTCAACGGTGAAATGAAATTATACTTTTGTTGTTGTTGTTGTTTAGTCACGCAGTCGTGTCCGACTCTTCGCGACTCCATGGACCACGGCACGCCAGGCCACCCTGTCCTCCACCGCCTCTCGGAGCCTACCCAAACTCATGTTCATTGTCTCCACCACGCTGTCCATCCATCTCATCTTCTAAAATTATACTTTAGTTTACTTTAAAATTATACTTTATACTAAATTATACTTTACTGGCTGCGATATTAGCACAAGTACAGGTATATGGGAATTCTCTTCTGCATATCCCATTGAGAGACACACAGATGAGAACTTAGCCTGGGGTCAGAGCACACGGTCAACCATTTAATCTGACACCCTGGAGCACTTTTTGGGGTTAAGGACCTTGTTCAAAAGCCCAGCACTGTTACACACACTGCCAGGCATGGAATTCGAACTGACAACCTTCCAGACACAGACTTCCAACACGCAGAACCACCAACCCCATTTTGTCTCCAGCACTCAATGTGACAAAATACTGCATTTGCTGAAAAGGACGGACGTTTTCGTACTTGTCAGAACATGTTTTACAAGTCGCAGGTTTTGTTTAGGACAAGTCTGATCTCATATGCAAGCACACGCTTGTTCCAATTACTTGTCTCAATGAAGCAAAAAAAAACAAAAAGTAAAAAAATCTCAGACAGCAGCTGTCTTGGGTGCCATCTTTAAAATAGTGCAGTCACGTAGAAGTATACAAAATCTCGAATATTTGTAAAAATTTACATTTATCTGGAAGTTCATCTATACGAGCAGGGGAGGTAGCTATTTTTAAAAGTTTACAGCATACAGGTTGAATCAGCATGGTTATGTGATTAGAATCTCTTTGTGATTCTTTTCCTTTCGATTCAATTCAGCTGTAAAAAAAATACATTACAAAACAACTTTTCCAATACATTTCAGTAAAGCGATACATTCAGGGGAATCTTTTGGGGTCTTAATTATAAAATGTTAAGTAATATAGAGGGGAACGTTTTCATTTGTCCTCAGTAACGAACGACCGATCATTGTTCGCATATTAAAACTTGTAGATTAGTTGCAATACCTGTTGCTGAAGCTATGTTTGAGAGAAATAATGTAGTCTATATAAAAATGTATGAAATTTTGATGAGAAAAACAAACAGTCGTGAGAAATTGGTTGTTTGAACGCTCAAACATCAGAAACTCCCAATGGAGTAACTTTTTCAGTGACAAACATTTTGATTACTTCTCATTATACCACTACGGAGAAATTACAAGAAGGATATTACAACACATACCTTCCACATCGCATAAATAGGGCTTTGATCGCTGTCAAAGCCAAAGCTCTGACTTAATTTGGAAGTCTTTTCCAAAACAAATGCTCATTGACGTGAAGATGCATGCAATGTCAGACATCTGCAGGACGATCAGACATAATCAAGTGTTAAAACGCTCTTTTTAAAACGCACTGCCTTACCTGAGAATTGTTATTAATATCTTGTTGGTGCCAGATGGCATCCGTCCTGTTTGTTACTTCGTGCCGCATTGTTACCAGTACGATACTGCAAAAGGCGCTCGGCTGAGGGCAGTTTGAATTAAGGCGTTCAGTGGCACAGTGATGTGTGTCTATACAAAACCAAAACGTTTACGTCAAGCCCTTCCTACTATTAGACGGCAGTCATCAAGACCCCCATGGCAACCGATGCCTGTTTCCTTTACTGTTAATAAATGTATATGCGACAAACACCTGTCATATTTTGACTTTTAAATTTTGCGGAAATATAACTTTGACATGCACAATACCCACCTGTTTACCCCTGTGCCAGATGCATTAACAGAAGTACTCAGATTCATATGTTGTGATATTTTAACCATTAATTTCCGAAAGTGTCGGTATTACAGTTTTAATGTCCATTGTTTTTCCAAAGCATGTACCCTACTCATCGTCGTAGGTGGGTGGTCACCAACCCATCACAGGACAAACAATTTTATTACTTTAATCTAATCCACGGTGATGAAGTCAACGGATGTTCAGGTACAGCTTTTGTGTCACCGATTTACTTAGCCAATACTACAAATACCAGATGACAAAAGTGTGCAGTGTTTAGCATTTAATTATTTACTGAAAGGCTGGTGACTTTTAGTAAAGACAAGCTGAAAACTCATCTTTAAAAAAAGTGGAAAGAGCAGATCAGACAAATATTTCAATTTGTTGAAAGTCACATATTCAAACCAAATTTTAATCAGAAACTCAAAGAACAGCTTAACGGACATTAGAAGACATACAGCAAACTGACTTTTCGTCGCTGCACGAAACCACAATGCAGTAAGGCTCAGTAGTGCATCAACACAGACTCAAGTTTAAGTCATACATTTGTACTAACATAAGGAGATGGCATGGGCAAATAAGTGATGAAACAGTAATGCATTTTTACTTCCAGCATTGTAACTGAGCAATATTACATTTCTGAAATATGTGCAAAGAGAAACTTTTAGAACAAAACTATTCCAAAAAGTTCCAGCAAAAAATGAGCAGCCAAGAAATATTCAAAGGCACCTGGAGAGTTCAGCTGAAGCATAGAAGTATTCCATCGAGGCCAAATAACATTTACTATATATTGTTTTGCTTTATGTCTAACTAGACCAAAGGCAACACACGAAATATAGAAACAGTGCAATATTACAGCACAACTCAGCATTCGTCGAAAACACACATTGAAGCATACAGAAGACAAGGACAATTCATTTTAACACTTTCCTGCACATGTAATTTAACAGAAAACCCAATAATATGTATTTGTATGTCAAAGTGCTTTGTATACAGTAATAGCTAACATTTTTGCTACAAAACTGTCTAATAGCAAGTTATACAACTTTCAAGGATTCAGCTGAAATCAATGCTGTATAACTAATTCCAGTAGCACAGTTTGTAGAGGTGTGTGACATTTCCTGTAAGGACCATGCACCTTACAGCAAAAGTTAAAGTCTATTTAAGCATTACAGATTGCATCGTTAGTATTCTCTGCAAATTTACACCTGGTCATGACCCACTTGCCGGCCATTTATTTTAGGCAAGACAATTATCGCGTACAATAATGTGGATGGACTCACAGCGGCAGTGGTGTTTGTGGCTTAGAGTGTCTCACTACTAAACGACTTTTCAGATCATATAAATTTATGAAAAGCCTGATTAGTTTATACTTAATGACTGATCGGTGCCGATTTTTGAGGTGCTGGGGATCACACACTACATGGTTCTAGCAGATTTGCTCCTGACTCCAGTCATGAAACTCAGACGGTTGAAATATTATGACTCGTCTGACCCACCGTCTGGAGGCCAGAGACTGGAGTCTGTGCCGATCAAACACTACATGATTGTCTGCACCAACTAATCAACTCAGACTCTCCAGGAATTGGCAGACCAAGGCCGACCGGTGCTGACTCGCTAAGACAGGAATCAAAGCTAAAATTGGGGTGGGGATATCTTGTAGTGTAAACCCAGCGTTACTTGCTGCCCTAGATGAAACCACCCAAAAACCCAAAAAGGAAAACCCATAAGCAATACAATCAGAGGTGTCAGCGATACATCAGCATGACGGGGGGTTGCCTATATTGGTGCCTGCCTAAAGGGTCTTTATGTACGCCGGATGGAAGCTATCACAACTTGTTCTCAACACCAATATCAGACAGGAAAGCCTATAGAAGAACAGGTAATACAATCACTGCAGTCGCACATTCATGCAATAACTGGACTACCGAGAGGAATCACTGTTTCACTAAAAGTGAAATTACTTCAGTGAGGGCACTGGGCTAAGGAGAGCAGCTTTGCATAAAAACACAAGGAGGACCACCACAGAGAAGAGAAGCAACATCAGAGGCACAAGGTCTCCACACACAGCAGAGTGAAGCAGCAGTCTAGGAACACCACTGGCAGTGACTAAAGCAGGATCCTCGGGAAGAGAAAGCCCACGGAGGAAAGGCTACCCAGACTAACAAACAAGTATTCAGTTTATACACAGCAAGTTTGATCAAATCAATATTGAAACAGCAGGTCAACATTTTGCTCTGTTGCACTACAACCTTCACTATCAAATTCACTAAGACAACAGGAATGTTCCAAAGCGATATTATCATGAAAACAAACTCTGCATTTAGAAGTAAGACATCATCTACATATTGCCTAAGAATACACCATCCGACCAAACAACTATTTTACTTGTAGTGTATTTCAAACAAATAAGACGGGTTTTACTTCAACCAGTGTTTCACACTGGAGTGTTAGTGCAAATATCATAGCAGACCATAGAATGACACTTCAAGCAACCGCACAAAATACTGGGCTCAGGTGAGGCTATGGCGCCATCTGCTGGAAAAACAATTAACAACAGTTAAGATGCAACTGGGGAACAGTGTACATCTAGTATTTTTTACAGTGGAATATGAATAATACGTTAAGGCTTCTGGTTAAACCGTGACTAGCCAAAAAGAACCCAATTCTATCATCACAACACTCCTTGGAAACAGAAAAATACCACATTCTTACATTCCAAAAAAAAAGAAAAAAAACGGTGAGTCTGGAAGACTCCAGAAAATCAGTCTTAATTAAGACCAGTATGAAATGTTTTGACAATTTAAATGTGAGTTTTACCCCTTCCGTCAACCCATCCCTTGCCCGTTAACCACTGCAAAGGGTATCAGCAAATGTTGAACACTGTTTGATCACAGTCCCATCTTGCAGGTCATTTCCAGCCCTGCCGCAGGTAGAGCGATGCGTCAGATGGTAGTCACATCACTTCACAGCAAGAATTGTGCTTCTTGGCCTGTAGGACAAAAAGGGGAGTCTGATTTAGGGGCAAATGCAAATACCACAATACTAAACACTACACTGAATGCTACAAGGCACTTTAGCATTTGCCTGTGTCTTTTTTTTTTCCCAAGGAAGAATGAAAAACATTTCTACAAAAACCTTACGTCTTACAACAGCTCAACTCAATCAATTACCTTAGCAGCCATTTGTCAAACTGGACCACACAGTCCACACACCGTTACAAAAAAGGAGCTGTTTATGCTAAACTCGTTGTTCTGTAAGCTAATGCTTTGAAGCTAACAAACGGATGTTAAGTCCCCTTTTGGGAATCTATCAGTTCATTTTATTTACATAGGAAAATGCTTCAGAGCGGATGGGAATTATAATCAGATTCAAGAGATATGCACCCTATGAGTTATTTAAAACTTAACAAGAATATACACAGGAAAGGATGCAAAGATAAGGTAAACAAGTGGGATGGGGGACCCCAGAGCCTGAAGGAATTGTGAAATGGAAGAGGATTCCTGGCAAGTGTAAAAAGGAAGCTTCTGGTGTCACTGCTCACTGTTTTATAAAAGACTTTGGACTGCGATCCCAAATGCTTTGACTTCTCCACTAAATCATCCAGCTTCTCTCCTCGGTCGAGGAGTGACTCCATTGTCTTGTGCTGCCGGGAGGTCAGAGGTTTTCAGAACAACATCAGCACAGCACTCAGCAGGCAGCCTTGCACAGAATTACTACACAAAAACCTGACATAAACAATACAGCCAGTCTGCTAACATTTCATCTGAAAAGGGTACAGGCCATTTTCCGCCCAACAGCAGCTTACACTATTTGTGTAACGCAAAACATAAAAGCCAAAGAACATGGCATACTGAGATAAGAGGATTATCTATACCAAACTGAGAACCAAGAAAGCATTCATTAGGCCTCTTTGCCACTCTGTGCATGAAACATGGCCTTTCTGGTAAATTCTGAGAAAGGTGTTTAGTTGTCTGATAATTAACCTTAAACAAATTTCTTTTCCTTTCAAATATCACACTTTTAAAATATACAGTATAACCTAAAGCCAGTTAATATTTCAGAATTTCATGCAGGGATATCACCAAAAAAAAAAAAAAAACACCCAAAAATAAAAATGGTTCTCACCAGAATTATTTTGGTTTCATCCAGCTCAGCTTGCACTTTTGTTAATGCGTCGGCCTCCTGGGGGTTCTACAGAGAGATGATCGATCAAACACCTTCCAGCCGAACACCATCTATCCAACAGTCAAGACACCAAGAGGCTGACAGCCAAACTTTCACGATAAACATGTTGCCTGCTAGGAACCCAACCGCTCACCACTCACCTGGTATTTCACTAGATAACTGTCCAGAGCCGAATACTGGATTGTGTCTGGGGACCCAGACAGCCAGTCTGTGCTGTCCACCTGCTTGGAGAATTCATCCAGCACCTACATATGAAGGAGTGCATACAAATGAAAGTTGCAGCACAGCAACTACGGCTGCAAAATTCTGGGAATTTTCAAAGTTGGAAACTTATCATGGGAATATATGGGAATTAATGGGAATAAACTGGAAATTTGCAAAATTGCAGGTTAGCCTATAACAGGGAACTTAAATGTAGTTGGAAAAAAACATCTTGCAGCATAATCTTGGTTAAAACAAAATGTTTATATTTGTTTCTGTATTCCCCAGCTTAACTTCCCATGGACAGTTTCTGGAAATTTACCGGAAAATTTCCGCCCCTTTGCAACCCTAACAACAACCCCATCCATAGATTAAATTTAATAATCCAATTAACGTAAATCTATGGGGAGGGACAGAGTATGTATTACAGAACCACAATTTCACTCTCCTGCTGAGAGAAAATGTTCTAAATGCAAGGAGATGGACCTTATCAAGCAGGGTGAAGCAGACCCGCTGTGGATACTCGCTGTCGGCAATGATGACCCCGCTGAGCGCATCGTTCCGCACGTACACGTGACACAGGTATTCTGGGAGAGAGTCGGACGCTTAGCCATGGGCTTCACATTCTGTGAATACACTGAAGAGATGAGAATCATCCACAAGAACATTATGCTACCACCACCGTTGATGGCCTGTTGATTGTCTCCACACATAACGCTTGGCTTGCATGCCAAAAATTTATATTTTTGTCACATCTGACCACACAGCCATCTGAAAGTTTGTTGCAGGATCCTTCAGGTGTTTCTCAGTAAACTTCAGTCAGGACTCCAGGTGTACCTTTTTGACAAGTGGCTTTGATTTATTAATTAAGGAGTTCTTCAACATACTGAGACTGGCCCTTGAAACTACATTCAACTTCATATAGTGAAACTCTCTACAAAGCACATGTAGAAGCGCTCTATTCAAGACCTTTCACACGCTTTTAGCAGGTCTCCAGAAAGCACTCTCTAAGCAGCTTGCCACAATCTTAGAGCAGACATGCAGTAATCTCACCCATTTGTATTTGAGGCTAACAGGAAGATGATTGTACCAGCTTTCACAACAAAACTGCATTACACCGCAAACGTCAAAAACTGAAAAAGAAACCTGGTTTCTTGCTCAAAAAGATCTCATTCTTCAGTACGGAGTTTTCTTTGATTGCACCCAATTTATAATTTTGGCCTGCTGAATTATAACGTGCTTGAGGGATTTCATCACAACTTATGCTTTTGCCACTGGACCAGAGTCGTTGGGTGTCAACAGCTGTTCCCACAGCTGGATGGAGTTTCATACAGGTCTGGAAGCACACTGGCCATCTTACACCCACCTTGTTCGGTGACAGACGCCCGACTACCATGTGAGGTACGCTCCACAATCAGGGCGCTGGTGAACGTCATGAATTCCTGCACACTGTGGGGGCAAAAGAGAAACATTTATATGATGCTTATTGAAAAGTCCCCGTGTACATCATTAATGCAGCAAAGTTAATTAACACTGAAGGCGCGGCGGGGTGGACCTGGACTTCTGGAAGAAACCGAATGTGGATAAGTCATAGGCTGCCTTGAGAAGGTTAGACTTGGTCGTATCTTTATAAAGGACACTGAGGCTATACAGTTTCATGTCGGTATCGTGGAAGGGTCGCCTTCCTCCGGGGCCCCTGAAACGCCACAAAAAGGTGATTTTATCCCGAGTTTCGGAGCAATCCGTTTAAGAACCACGACTGCCATTATAAGTCCAAGAGGTACCCGTCATCTGGCATGTTATACTGAATATGTTGCATGAAACAACACGTGGCTGCTGATCTCCGAACCCATCACTAACTGGGCTAGGCAGTACATACTGCCTAACACTAACACTGTCCTTCCCAGCTTTGATCTGTACATGCATGCACTTTAATTTATTCAGGAGACGCAGACAGTCATCTAGAAGCTCAGTCGGTTTTATTTGTTGTCACTGTTATATTTACCTTACAATCCAAGTTAGCACACTACATTTACTCCAGGTAATCAGTAAAATTCAATATTAGATTGTTTGATATCTAGCAAATATATACACAATTAAAACTAGGCACCTGATGCTTATTCACGGTCACCGCTATCGTCATCTTATACTTGCCAGACGTGACACGTTAATTTGTGTAGTCAGCATCGAAATACCTGTCAAAGAAAAGCCTCACGACTGTCAAGACGCCTGAAGACGTGAGTCAATGGGGAAAAGGACCGAAATCCGGAATTCCTTACGCGGTGTAGCTGGAAACGTTTCAAAATAAAAGTATCGGGAAAAAAAACCCATACCGTAATTCATACACACTGTGACTTAAAGTCCTGTACTGTAATATTATAATCTGCATTCGCAGACTAACTTTTTCAAAAGCTATTTTTTTCTGTTCAGCACATTAAATTATCGGCTCATACTGTAAGTCTTCATTATAATTAATAATTAATATGTTTTCATTACACTTTATATAATTCATCATGCAATAATTATGAAAATTATGTTGTACCTTTGGTGATATCATGCTTTGAAAAATGCACAACAATTTTTTAAAGACCGACAAGTAAAAAGCATTGTCTTGGGAATCTAGGACAAGAGGACTGTTTTCTTGTCACTGAACGGTGTGACAGTGAGGTGTTAAACTGGAAGTGTTTTTTTTATTCTAATTAGTCTGACTACTATGTTATGTGTATAATCTGTTACATTAAAGAAATTATATTCCTCTTCGTAAGGTAATCATTTCTTAACAATGAACTTTATTCCATTTTACATACATTAAATATACTGTAGTCTTGTCTTGACTTTTACTTTAATACAAAAAGTTTCACCCGGAAAAAAAACATCGGACAGGCTGATGTAGTAAGGTATTTTTATGCACTAGCTTTCCCCCTGACGCACGGCCCTGATAAATCTGAAACACCCATATCGAGACTGATTGGTTTATGGCCAGACGTCGCATCCAACGAACAACTGCAGCTAATCATTTTAAACCGTGCCCATTGACGTATAACTGGACTGGTTATGACGCAACCTTGAGTGCGACGTCATGCGGTCGCCATATTGTGTGGAAGTCGCAAACGTTAACAGTGTTACATTGCCTAACTGTAATGTTTCTGCGGCTCTAACATTGTCCATTTTCACCCGACTTTTTGGATGCAAAGTTATTCACAAAGGAGATAAAATCTATCTCAAGCCTCTTTAGCAGGCTTGAACTTATATATGCAAATAGCATGTGGCTAGCCGCGAACATCGCCATGACATTAACGAATATTGCTTTCATATATTTTTATTTATATATTTAAAACATGTATGTTGTGTCGTCTTTGGCTTACTCGATGGTTTTGTAACTGCAGACATGATACCCATAACCAGCTGAGAGTCACCCATACCAAACAGTCATATCGACAAATTTCTGACCATAGACCAATCAGTTTCGACAGGGGCGTGTCTCTGGGGGAAAGCTGGTGCAGAAAGAAATGCCTTTAACAAGCACCACGGAATCACGTCATTGTCGGAAAAATAAGTCTAACAGTGGAATTTTACTGTCTAGAAAATATTATCGTCTGGAGCGGTATTTAGTTCATGAAGAGATGAAAGGACATGTCCTCTCCCGGTACAAGACTCAGTAAACATAACTGTAACGATACAAAATGAAAATCGTGCTCTTACATCTTTCCAGTTGTTCTATTTTCTGCATGGCTATACGGTACCTAAAATGGAAAAGACCGTAACTAGAGTAAGAAAGATAATAATACTGTAGGGTTGCTCATCAGGCTCAGACGCTTTCAACACAAAGGGCTGTTTGCTCACACTCCAACACTACCAACAATTTACTTTCCACTGTACAACAGGGGCTTGGCTTGCTAGCCTCCTCACACGCATAATCATGATGGCAGTAAACACATTCTCCACACGGTACAATACATCACTTTCACAATACACGACACTAAGACACAACACGATACCACGCTATAACAACACATATTAATTGCTATAATTTACACACTATGCACATTTGGCACTGTGTCAGGGAATCCACGGTCCTCAGATTCCTTCCACTTCTGTCCAGCGCCACAATGCTTTTCTTAATCATGTATTGAAGATGCATGCCCTTCCACAATACACCTGTATATCATCAGATTTAATAACATTAACCAAACTTGCACAGGCTTACTGTGCAAACCTCGCTCATGGGCAGATAATTAATTGCAGAAACTACATTTGAATTAATATACAATATACTTTCTCACAGACTCAGTAACTATTTTCTGCGCTGCGGAAACGCCACGCATCTATTACTATGGACCTTTATGCTCTCAGAACTTTTTCAGAATGTTTTTTATACCTTTGTTCAAACTAGTCTGGTTCGTTCATCCATCCATCCATCCATCCATC
>JAACJT020000034.1:11412000-11453278 GCA_009936485.2 Gymnarchus niloticus
AGAACTTTTTCAGAATGTTTTTTATACCTTTGTTCAAACTAGTCTGGTTCGTTCATCCATCCATCCATCCATCCATCTAACTTTTAACTGCTCATCCCAGTCGGTTTCGCGGGATAGTCTAGATGAGATTTGTTAAAACAGGCATATTTTAATGTAAAGTGGATGGTTTCATTAATGACATGGACCATAAAAACCAAAAACTAACATGAGGTATGGCCGCTTCAAGACATGCATCAGCACCAAAATTAAGCCACACTCGACCAATGTTTTCATAAGGAATTTTGCTTCATTTAACAATTTCCTCTTGTCCACTCAATTCATTCATTTGGTAAGTGTTTTCTATACTAGAAGTAAGCAAATGAAGAGATTTCCAGAGCAACCGAATCAAAGGGTTTGGCATGGCAACCGCAATAAGCCAGGTTGAAGCATCTGTAAACGGAATGGTTGTAACAGGTAAGTGTTTTTGTTAAAACTGAATGGGAAGAAGAGGGGGGGGTGTCTTCGTTGCCATAGGTACCTACAAAGAAACTTTCAAGGAAGAGCAGTAAATTTACAGAAACCTCTGCGTCAGTTCCTGGCCGAGGGAACTTACATAACGAAAACAATTGAACAACGGAGCTGGAAATGGAACAAAAATGTTGATGACGGGGGGTATTGTTAATAATTTCAACAGAGTCGTACAATAACGTAAACGCGCCTGACAGACGATCGATTTTGCAACGGGCTTGACAACAACAAAGGGACGGAGACATATATTTATAATTCCTTTGAATGAAATACATTATTATCCGTCAGAACAATACCGAAAAGCGCGGATACGCAGGGAAAGTTATAGTGCAGATAATGAAATGATACTGTTCAACTGACATAATATTCCGTAAAAGTGTTAAAATCTAAAATAACTTAATGTAAAAGGTGTCATTTGGATTATAACAATCATAGTAGGATGCACTTACGATATGCGAATACATATATTGTTAAACATCACAGCACCGAAAAATAAATAGGCAATATTGACAGCAAGAGTTAAGTCATTCAGATATAATCATTGTCACAATGATAAAAATATTAGATACAATTTCGTCAGGGCCATGAAAAAATGAACTGTACCTCATGACCGGGCGGCGATGTACAATGGATTTTCATATCATGGAGAAGGTAAGGAAATGTCATTCCTGTCCTATAATTTGATTTTATGTATATGATTGAAAACATCGAGTTGGGAAAAATATAAGCAGTTTTAGTAAGTAACGTGTACCATATGTGCTGTGCATGCATAGCTGGTGCCCAGAAAACAAAATCACAAAGTTCGGATTTGGTCCCAGACGCCAAATATATTCTAGTATACAGTATGTACTGCATTATTTTTGCTTAATTCAGTGATTAGTCAATTTAGAAAATATAAAAATAATGGTTGAACAGGTACCTTATTATAGAGGCGTCTGGTCAGTAATTCTAACTATGAGAGGAATTATTTCAAACTACAATTCAGTGTCTCATTTCGATAGTTTTAGAACGCAATACAAATGAGGGTAAGCTATAACGTGCCTTTTCGGGCAGATGAATTCGCATTTTGTGCACAAGATACTTTCACTCGGAAACGTATTAGTAAGATGACTGGCAAACGAGCAGTACAGTAAGAACGCTGTAATGGTGTTTAATAAGGCGAGGTTATCATCCATACAGTTAGCCGAATTTTGCGAGAATTCAAATTTAATCCGTATTTGGTTTAACGCAAAGTATTCGTTTTGCTCCCGAGTTGAACTCCTTAACAGAGCTTTCATTTTATCAAATGGTTATTACGTTTAAACCACATAATGAAGATGAAACAACATTCTCTTAGAAATCAAAGTATAACTTGAATCTATACCTAGCGCCCACTTTATTAGGTAGGCCTACATTGACGTATATAGTACCTGGTACTATACCTGCTTTTGTCTCCAGGACCACTTCGAGGATTGATGAGTTCTGCGTTTAGAGAAGCTATTCTGCACACGGCTTTTTTTTTTTTACCTAGCTGTAACTTTTGTGTCTGTGGTTTCTATCATTAACAAGGCTGAACTGCCACTTACTGGACGCTTTTTCTTTACCACACCATTCTCTGTAAACTCTAGACACTGTAGTACCTGAAGATCTCTGGAAGGTGGTACTGGAACCACCACCTCTAGTAGCAACAATCATATAACGTTTAAAATCACATAGATTACGCCTAATAGGGCTCTAATGCCTAGCCGCACAGTAACCGAAACTAATGACCTTGCCTGCACTATGTATATATCCATTGGCAGACACAGAGTGTATGAATCAGACAATTTCTGTCTACAATAAGTCTTCTTTTGGTGGTCCTGTTTTAGTATTAATGATCACCAGCCTGGCTGTACCGCCGCTCACTCTTATCAACTAGAAGGTCAGACTGACAATATACTTTTTGTAATGGTTACTTAGAGCAATGAGTTGTTATTGCCTACCTTATTGTTAGGAAGTAATGTCAAAAACCTTGAACTTGCTCTTCTAACACTTGAGTAAAAACACCTACTCTCTGATGGACTTTCATTAAAGTCCAATTCTGATGGACATTCATAAAACTTTATTCTATTCATTTTTTGGGCAATCCTTTTTGAAAAAAAAAAAACAGAAGTTGATATGAGGTCTGCCATGCCTTCATACAGAAATGTCCCATGAAGGCTTAAAGACGCTCCAGTCAGACTATGTGCGAAACAAGAAGAAGGAAATATTTCACTAGAAACGGAAGACTGCCGGTTTTAAAGGGACAGAATAGGCGGGGTGAGGCAGAAGTTGTCCTTCATTAGCCTAAACGGTACCCCAGGCTGCAGCCTTCACTGTCACATTGTGGATAAGCGCCGGGCATTCCCTTTCATTTCGCAGGTCGATCAGATCCTGCTGGAGTTCCGACTGGAGGAAGAAGACCTGATGGAAGTGATGAGGAGGATGCAGAGCGAGATGGAGCGTGGCCTTCGTTTGGAGACACACAATGAAGCCAGTGTCAAAATGCTACCCACATATGTCCGCTCTACTCCAGAGGGCTCCGGTGTGTACCCATCCCCATGGAGGGACAGACAAACCACCCCCCGGCATGTTAAGCTTATCTAGGGGTTATTTATACCACAAGGAGGCTTTAGGGAGACGGGCTCATCACCAAAATGGTTTCCTCGATCAAATATCAAGAGTATCTATGTTGCCTTAAGCCAAAAAACCTAAATTTTCTAAGTAAAAATATTGAGCTCAATAATGGAATAAAGTGTAACACTGCGCTAATTAGATAAATGGTATCATCAGAAATATGCAAGATTTTTGACAAAACATGAAAGCAAATTTGTTTCAATTGCTTCATAGCTAATGCAGGAGGCCTACAGCTCTAAATATTATACACTGCAATATATTATTATAATACTGGATTCATTTCTACCTGACCCCCATACTGGATAAGCGATAGACCACAATACCAACTGATAAATCACTATGCTCCCATTTTTAAATCCATGCCACATAAGTCTATTCTACATAGAACAGATGTGATGTAACTAAATGTGAATGTGAGAAGTAAATGCTGTCTGATGACCTTCCTTTCCAATGACCTGGTCACTGTGGCACTCTTCTGTTTGTTGATTTCTGTCAGAAGTGGGTGATTTCTTAGCCCTGGACCTGGGAGGGACAAACTTCAGGGTGATGCTGGTCAAAGTGGGCGAGAATGAGGAAAGAGGCTGGAAGGTGGAGACCAAGCAAGAGATGTATTCCATCCCCGAGGACACCATGACTGGCACGGCTGAGATGGTATCACATCTCTGACAGCAGTTTGAAAATAAATGCTACTCAGTCTGACTTACGTAAACCCATAATTCCATTGTTGTAATGAGGAAATTCTATAATTCATATAAAGTCCTATAAGAAATGGAGTATTATTCTGTGAGAAAGTTCTCCCTATGTGTAACTGAATTTACCCCATTAATAAAAGCTTGAGTACTTTTGCCCTTAATCACTCCACTTCCTCCTGTGTGCAGCTCTTTGACTACATCGCTGAGTGCATCTCAGACTTTCTGGCCAAGCACCACATTAAGCATAAGAAGCTACCACTGGGATTTACCTTCTCTTTCCCAGTGCGACATGAAGACTTAGACAAGGTGGGAAGAGTCTGTAGTGCTGTCTCGCCATATTGCGAGAGATGAGTTATTTTATTGTGAGAAATGAGGTATTTTCTGACTTAACGCTCTGCCTGCCAGGGCATCCTGCTGAACTGGACCAAAGGCTTCAAGGCGTCTGGGGCAGAGGGGAACAACGTCGTGGGCTTGCTCCGTGATGCCATAAAGAGACGAGGGGTGAGTTTGGCCCTCTACAGGAGGAGTCTGTGTATCCCTTAGTAAGCATTTTATTTGGAATGTAACAAGAGTAATTTCTTTGGCTGTAGCCGTCATCCAGTTCACAGCCGCCTGTGAACATTTTTTCTCTCCATCCCCAGCTCATGTGCAGGCAATCTGCTATTTGTTTTTCTCCCATCTAAGAGGTCTTTGAGAACACCTGCCTTAAGAGAAATGTGTATGTACTTGGAGAACACCATGTCATAAAGCCCAGTGTATTAAGGTGCTATTTTGCAATTAGGACTTTGAAATGGATGTGGTCGCCATGGTGAATGACACGGTGGCCACCATGATCTCCTGCTACTATGAGGACCGCAGCTGTGAGGTTGGAATGATCGTGGGTAAGGAGCATGTCCCTCTATGCCTTCTATTTAGTGTGCAGTGCTCAGAGTCAGCATCCGGATGTTGTGTGATAGTGTGTGCCCCAGTAAGGCCACATGTCGTCCTGTTCCACCTCACGCTCCATGTCCCTCTCTGTCCCTCTCTCTGCCCCCCAGGAACAGGCTGCAATGTGTGTTACATGGAGGAGATGCGTAAGGTGGAGCTAGTGGAGGGAGAAGAAGGCAGGATGTGCGTGAACACCGAGTGGGGAGCCTTCGGGGGCAACGGCGAGCTGGAGGATTTTCGCTTGGAGTATGACCGCGTTGTGGACGAGACCTCACTCAATCCCGGCGAGCAGCTGTACGCTGTACCACCCATCTTGGAGTAATTCTTTAACATCCTCGGCCTGTACAGAAAGGGCTGAGTCACTATAAGGAGTTACACTGTCTCCTTCATGCATGTGTGCTCTAATAATGAAAAATATTTTTAGAATCTTCTAATCTGCATAAATTCATCATCATTTTTCTTAAAACACCTCCATTATTTTACTTTACCCGTGAAACAGACATGCAGCTGTGACACAGCTTTTGATGCACCCATGCAGGCTTGTAAGACAATTTAGGCTAATGTCATCACTGATGTATTAAACAGCTGTTACATTTTATGCGTGATTGTGTTTTAAGGAGCAGCAGGTTAATTGCAGGTTTTGAGGTGAAGACTTGCACGTGTCCCCTCTGTTAGGAAAGAGCTGAAACAAGCTAGGCTGTCTCTCTCAGTCACCCTTCTGTGGTTTCTTGGCAGCCGGTTTGTTTTTCTGCCTCCACACAGCCAAACAGATGCTGTCCACCTAACACACCGGTAATGGCGTCAGCGCTGTCATTAATGGCTTGAACATAATGGGTGTTTACTTTGCCAAGTGACGTGACCGACGCAGGCAGACCCCCATGAGTTTCGCGTCCCCTGACGTTCCTATCCCTCCCCCAGCTACGAAAAGCTCATCAGTGGGAAGTACATGGGCGAGCTGGTGAGGCTAGTGCTGCTGAAGCTGGTCAATGAGAACCTGCTGTTCAACGGGGAGGCCTCGGAGCGGCTCAGGACCAGGGGCAGCTTTGAGACGTGCTTTGTGTCTCAAATAGAGAGGTGAGTCCTGGACCCACTCAGCTCTCTGGTCTCATGAGCAGACAGGAGTCAACAGGCTTTGATTATGTCTTTGAAAGAAGGAATGTCAATTTCAGTGAGAATTTTACAAGCAAAATAAATCTGGATTGAAGTATTTAGCAACTTTACGAGAAGCCAGCAGTTCCCTGTGGAAACATACTGAGTGCAGGTCTTGCCCTTTCCTCTCGGCAGCGACACTGGAGACAGGAAGCAGATCTACAACATCCTGACAACGCTGGGGCTGCTCCCCACAGAGCAGGACTGCGACATCGTGCGTCTGGCCTGCGAGAGTGTGTCCACGCGTGCTGCCTACATGTGTGGGGCAGGGCTGGCGGGTGTGATTAACCGAATGAGGGAGCGCCGCAACCTGGAGGAACTGAAGATCACTGTGGGTGTCGATGGCTCCGTCTACAAACTGCATCCTCGGTGAGATACCCCCTCCCCTCGAGTTGTCTACGAACAGGTGACTTTGCTCTCCCCGGCTGACGCAGCCCATTCTGATCTTGGCGTCATTCTACATCCTCAGCTTCCAAGAGAAGTTCCAGAAAATTGTCCGAGACTTGACACCCCACTGCGACATCTCCTTCATCCAGTCAGAAGAAGGTAGTGGACGTGGAGCAGCGTTGATCTCCGCTGTGGCCCGCAAGATGGCAGCCTGCATGCTGGACCAATGAGAGTGACCGCCCAAGGTCAGGTGACCCTCAAAATACATACCACCGAAGATCAGCGATCTTGTTTCTTCAGCAGAGACTTTGCTTGCTGGAAGATCGTTGTTTGACCTCCAATCCTCCATTGCTCACTCATCAGTGTGACCAGAAAATCTGAGGAAAATGAAAATAAACTTTTCAAGTTGAAGACATGCAAGTACAAGCGACTAGCAGAGCTTTAAACATGGGCAAACTGACCTCACTAGACTGAGTTGCACACCCTGAGTTATTTGTATGTATATTAGACGATTATCACCATCACCTGGATGGGTGACTTACAAAACGTATGAATGAACACTGGCTTTACCTAACTTACATTTGCACAGATTAAAAGATCGTGAAGAGGACCAGCTATTTTCATATATTTATTGTGGGATTTTCGCAGCCTGCATTTTTGTAAATATAAATAAATACTAATAGATTGTAGCTCTAATATCAGCACATGGCAGAGTTTAAAGTCAGTAGTGTTCTTTCCTTTGAACCTTACTAATACAGACAGGTATAAAATCATGAAAAATTTTTAGATCTATTTCTGAACAAAGTTTAATGACCAATTTGGGGAACTTGGAATTTAGCTGCACCAAATATTCATTCTCTTTACACCTACAGTGTACATATGGTTCTTGAGTATTATTTTAGTGCTAATCTTGGCAGAATATCACTGGTATTTCTTATCAACCAGTGTTTTCTGTGTATTTATTAATCAAAATTAATATGTATAATGGAAGTTAAAAGATGTGATTAAATACCAGTATGTCTTTGACTCACCTTGGAATCAGATTTCATGCCATTCAGCTCTTAATTGTTACTTTAATTGTGGAAGTGGTTTTTGGAATGACTTATTTTGTTCACTGGGGCATAGCCCTTACATGAATACTGTGGAATGTAACATATTGTGTGCATTTCAAAGAGTACAGCCTCGCAGTAGATATGCCACAGTAGAAATTGTGTTAGCAATAAACTCTTTAAGTGGAGAGAAGCAGGGACTGAACTAAAATGGCCAGATTTTTATAAATTTCAGCAATTTAGATTTATCAAGGCTCAATTGAAACTAGAGATGATTGGCTCAGTTACATTAAACGGTAGTACATAATAAGCATGGTCTCCAGAGGCAAGTAAAGGAGGATCTGAACCATGGACAGATGTAAGATACAACACATTTCTCATTCAACTATAATACAGTAGAATGCCGTCATCGGGAATGTAATATACTAAAACAAAAACGTGGCAGTACCTTCACATTGACTTACATGGACAGAAGTGCTTCCTAGAATTAACCTCATGCATATTCACAAATGAGCATTTTTTGTTGGACTCTGACATGGCCTATTCATTCACTCCTCTCCTGTGTAGAACACTTCCCATGACAATGAGGCCACTGTTGCAAGTCCCTCCCTTTCCTCCCTATCTCAGGTCCACCCCTTAGGAATTCAAGCAATTGGGCACTTATCTTAGTCACTTAGCCCAAGGGGACGAGGATTTCCATGTAAGGCTCTGCAGTTTGCAGCACCTCCTTATTATAGGAGAGGAGTTGATAAGGTGTGCCATACTTATACCCGGCACCAGTTTGATTATGGCCTTGGGCACAAGGGCATCTCCACAGCAGACATGGTGAGTATGATGACCACTGCTAACCCCTACTGGAAGATTTCTACACGGAAACCCTAAACGACTGGAAGAACAGATTTATACTGCGCTTGAAGACATTTTCTTTCAATGATGGCTAAAGTTGAACCAGAAAAAATACAGGAAGATTGGGAAAAGCATGTAGAAATTGGAGTAGAAAAGTCGGCAAAATAGAACCATGCAAACATGGGTGTTTGACTTTATACATGATGTCAATTGATGCATCTATGTAATGCTTTGGGCAAGTTTCTCTCTACGTGGCCAGTGGTGGAGTCAGACTAAAAGCCGTGTATTAACTGTACCTCTACCCTGCATCAGGCTAGCAAGAAGGCAAAAGGCAAGGCTGCTGCAAAACGCACCCAGAGAGGCTCCTCCAACGTCTTCTCCATGTTCGAGCAGTCACAGATTCAGGAGTTTAAAGAGGTACCCTATTCAGTTTCACTTCAGATTTAAAATGCTTCTCTGTTTTTTTAATCCTGGCTAGGTTAGCGTGTGAGGACCAAGATTCTTCACTGATGGAAAATTCATCACGATCATGTGGAAAGCGCCTGAATTTCAACCCAAGCTTTTTAAGTTAACACACAACAAGGAACTCAAATAACATGCTGAAGATATATAAATATATATATAAATATAGCTGGGATACAGATGTGAGAATAATTCTTGATAAAAATCAAATATATACTTACACTATATTTACAGGCTTTCAGTTGTATTGACCAGGATCGAGATGGTATCATCAAAAAGCAGGACCTTAAAGAAACCTATGCGCAACTAGGTATGGTTTTAGATTTCTGTAGGTAAAGCTTTGCTCCATCTAAAGTCCAGCGAATGTGGCATTAGGTGCAGTGGTGTGTTTGCTACAGGGAAGCTGAATGTGAAGGATGAGGAACTGGAGGAGATGCTGGCTGAAGGGAAAGGCCCCATAAATTTCACAGTCTTTCTTACACTCTTCGGGGAGAAACTCAATGGTGAGATTCTCCAATGGACCTCCAGTGCAGCTGCAATTTAAGATAACAATTATCAACCTCAAATTTTATAAATCAATTAAATAGTATGTTTTGAGGGAAAAAGATTTACTTTTGTCAAAATTTTAGCTTCAAAAGTTTTTCATATATTGTAAATATATAATTTATATATACATAATATATTATTATATTTTATATATTAAAAATAGCTCAATTTTTCTTATTTAAGCAAAGTCATGAGTAAGAAAACAATACATAGCTTCTAACCTAAGATCTTAAAAATATTTAGTTATGATAGTCAGACTTAGCGTGTAGGATCATGGATTGGCTGTCTGTTTTGAAAACAGGCTAAACCTGATGATGCGGACTACAGCTGATGCTATTCTCATGTCATTGTTATCCTAGGTACTGATCCAGAAGAAACCATCGTAAACGCATTTAAGCTCTTTGACCCAAACGGCACAGGTTTTGTTAACAAAGATGAGTGAGTATCCACTGTAAGGATAGGCCAATATCTAACTGGATGGGCCCATCAATAATACGTCCCCTTCCATGGACTGTCAAATTCAACAAACATGCACCAATTTTTCCTGACAAATTTTCCTCGATTTAGACTAAATATCTGAACTGGCATTCAGAAAGAATTGATGCAATTGTAGACTATATAAATAATATACTAAACTTTTGAAATGACACTAAACTAGTAATAAATTAAGTAATTTATATTTATTTATCAAATAACCATTTAGGGGGCCATGGTGACCTTGGACCTCTAGGGTTGTGCGTTCCAAACCCACACCTGTTCGACTCTTGCCTCTGTTGTGTGTGCGTGGACTTCTCACCATGTTTCTTGTATCTTCTGAGTATTCTACTTTAATCCTGCAGTCCAAAGACATGTTTCTAAACTAATCGGTGTCTCTAAATTGCCCATAGAATATGTGTGTAAGTGTGTGTGTGTGCATGTACCCCACCCCTGTACCCTGTGATGGACTGGGATAGGGTCCAGCCCATCCCATCTCTAAGGATCCTGTATATGCAGATACATTTTTTATCTAGTAATATATACACTTGGAACAAAAGCTAAATGTATTGTATGGACCCCACTTATTAAAAGAACTGTGACATGACAGATAAACATCACTGAGCCTCCTAAGTCATAGACTATACTGTTCACTCAAGCAGTGGTTCATATCCCATTAAAGGTTTCGGCGACTGCTGATGAACCAGGCTGACAAATTTACAGCTGAAGAGGTATGTGTTAATTACATAATTCCCAAAAATCTAGATTGGACAAATATACACATTTGGCATTGTATTCAGATGAACAGTGGGGTTTCTGTTTTCAATTCTGCTACTTTGTATATGTTCCAACTCCAAGCCTTGTGATAAAATTTACAGGTGGACCAGGCTTTCTCTGTGGCACCGATTGATGCAATTGGAAACATCGACTACAAATCTTTGTGTTATATCATCACACATGGAGATGAGAAAGAGGAATCGTGAGGAGAAATGTAACAATCAATTCTAATGCTGCAACATGCTTCAAATAAATTTAGCACTAAGATATTAAACTGGTTTTAAAAAAGGAATGCATAGTGTAATGTACAGACCAAAGTGAATGATTGTTTAAATTAAATAAATGTTGCATTAGGGTTGCAATAAAATCAGGATTCGTATTCTTTTTACACCACTAATAAAATATGCACTCTATATCCAACTTTGACACTTCAGAACATGTCAAGGGCATTGCTGGGTGCTCCTGAGATTTGTGAATTAACACGATTTTAAAAATAGTCTAAAAAGTCTAAAAATAGTCTAAAAAATAGTCTATAACCAATTTGTCATTAATTACTCCAAAGGAAGGGTTTCATTACTTACTCTCAAACAAGATGACTCTTTTGGTTCCATGGTAGTCCATCCCTCATTTGACTGCTCAGAAGTATTTTATTGTGAACCACATTCATACACGTGTGACTGAATGACCAGTTTGCACTGTACTGATTACCCACAGCTTGTGCAGGTACTGTACATATCCAGATTCTGACTGTTATGGCTAGTTTATGTTCCGTTGATTAAATATATTTCTGTCACCGTATAGCATAGCAAACTTCACTTTTATCATAGTTTCTCTTCATTTAAAGAACGTCGCCAGTGTTTGTTGTTGGACTATCATTATTTTGTACACGAATTTCCATTTGTCATTAATGATTTCTAAGGTAACAAAAAATTAAAAATAGCTCCCCTTGAAACCAATTTAATTCTATTTCATTTGTTTGTTGAGCTTTCGTCTGCGTTTCGTGTGCCAAAATTATAAACTGTCAAGAGCAGTCTAAAAGCAACATTCACGTTTTCAAAACTAATACCGTATCTAGAAAGTCACTTGCAATTCATAAATTTAAATTCCGTGACCTGAATTCAGCTACCCTATACAGCACATGTGTTTTAGGGTGGCGCACGGACACGCCTTCGCCTTCTCAGCATACACGTAGTGTAGTTTTTTTGGAGTATTGTAGTTTTTTGGACGTAGCGTAGGGACAGCGCCGCGCTGCGTCTGCACGCAGGCTCTGACGTAGCGGGTCAAAGGTGACGGCTGCGGGCGCGGGATCTCAATAAGTAAATACTGTTACGCTGCTTGTAAAGATCTAATTGTATAATAGTGGAAATATATTGCAATAAAATAACAGGTTCAGTAACGCTGAAGTCTGACTCACTTTTAAGGAAGATATTAAGGTGCTCGGTAAGTATATTTCTTTCTTTCTTTCTGTGCAAAATGAGATGTGCAGGTATCTCACGTTGCTTCAGCTAAAGCATGTGGGTCTGCGTTAAATAATACTGGGTATGTAACACGGTACCTTCCTGTCAGCTGTCATTATTGTACTCTGATGTATACTTCATATGCCGGAAAAGTCGTGTAAAAATAGGGAGAAACGAGTCTGTGTTTAGATTTGGCTAGATTTTGAGCGAAAATAATGCAGTATGTTTAAATAAGCGCGATGCTTGGTGATCTGGTTGGAATGCTAAGCTGTCTATCTGCATTTATTAGTGAAGGAAGAGATGAGGCTTCAAAACCCGTGGGGGATGAGAGTGTTATTCTGAACTAATAATCACTGCTGGCGTTAAATGAGGCTTCAAAACCCGTGGGGGAGGAGAGTGTCATCCTGAACTAATAATCACTGCTGGCGTTAAATGAGGCTTCAAAACCCGTGGGGGATGAGAGTATCATCCTGAACTAATAATCACTGCTGGCGCTAAATGAGGCTTTAAAACCCGTGGGGGATGAGAGTGTTATCCTGAACTAATAAACACTGCTGCCGCTAAATGAGGCTTTAAAACCCGTGGGGGATGAGAGTGTTATCCTGAACTAATAATCATTGCTGGCGCTAAATGAGGCTTCAAAACCCGTGGGGGATGACAGTGTCATCCTGAACTAATAGTCAGTGTTGGCGCTAAATGAGGCTTCAAAAACCCGTGGTGGATGAGAGTATTTTGAACAACCAGCATTGATTTACAGTATAGTTCGGGTTAGTCCCACCCACTAGGGGTTTTGAAGCTTCATTTTTCCCATCACAAACATTTATCCAGTGGTAAGATATCCGTTATCAAATATATTTTTCCCTCAGATATCTGGATAATCACTTACAGTGGTGTGTCACAGTGAGTTCCATGGGTTTTGCAAAGCCGCAGTAAGGACCAGGTGTGCCATTTCCTCGCAGGTCTCTGCAAGCCACCGCCATGTTCTCCGACCTTACTGCACAGAAGAAAAGCACACTGCTCTCCCCGCCGGGCTCAGAGGGTCCGGTGTTTGATCGTGTTCGTCCCAACTACACTAACCGCTCCGAGCGCTTCAAAGTCGGGGAGCGCAGCTTCAACCGGCAGTATGCACATATCTACGCTACAAGACTCATGCAGATAAGGGACATCCTCATCGCCAGAGCCAAGCAGACTTGGGGTACATGGAGACTTGGCTTCATTCCATCTTTTGGCTTTGTGTAGTTCTTTCCCGTAGGAGCAGGTGTACAATGGGTGTGTGGTTTCAGGTGCAAGTGTGCTGGTGAGGAGGCTCTGTGATCTTCAAGTCGGGGAGCAGTGTTGCATTGTGGGAACCATCTTTAAACACATGGAGCTTCAGCCATCCATTCTGAAAGAGATAAGCGAAGAGGTGTGTGGCAAACCAAAACCTTAAGACTGTATAAAGAGAACATTTAATACATTATGGTTCAGAATGAATTGGCTGCTCTGGTTTGATTACTCTGGATGTTTCATCTCGCACTATCAGCACAACCTGCTGCCCCAGCCAGCCCGTGCCAAGTACATCAGTCAATCAGATGAGCTCATTCTGGAGGATGAACTTCAGCGAATCAAGCTGGAGGGCAATATTGACATGCCAGAGTTTGTCACAGGTGTGTGTTTGCGTTTCCTTTTTCTTTTCAGTGTGCCAGACAGGTTGAGGAGAACGGTTTCCTGTAGATGCTACACATCTGTTTCTCCATTAGAAATATAATTACGGCTGTATGTATGTTGGCTGTGGCTTATTTGTTTTACATGATAGTGCAAAGTTCTTGCAGGTTCAGTTTGTCGCTTTGTGTGCATACGTGCGCATCAGACGTCTGATCTCGATGTCGTTTTGCGGTGAGGCTGAGCTTCAGGACATCTGCAAAGCTGTGATTCCACCCTCAGGCAGTGTGATCGCTGTGCTTGGAGCTGAGAAAAATGACGGGAAATTCACCGTGGAGGCTTTCTGCATGGCAGACCTGCCAGCCCAGATCCCCAGGCAGCCCCTGACCTCTGACCGGTGAGCCTGAATGGTGCCGGGGTGGTTTGTGAGAGAGATGACATGGCTTTGGACCCTGGTTAGTAATTCTTTTGGCTGGCAGATTTGTGCTGCTGGCCTCTGGATTGGGCCTGGGTGGCAGCGGGGCAGACAGCCTGCTGAGCTTGCAGCTTCTGTTGGACATGGTGTCCGGACAGCTGGGGGATCAAGGTGAGCAGAACGGGGCCGCGCACATCTGCCGGGTCCTGCTGGCCGGAAACCTTCTAAGCCACAACACCCAGGACAGGGACTCTGTCAGCAAGGTGAGGGGGCCAGACGCAGTGTTCATCACCCTCCGGTGTAACCAAGGCGAAAGTCCAGGATGATTTATTCATCTGAAATGACTTTGTGTGCATTCCCATTTTTGTCTTAGGCGAAGTACTTGACGAAGAAGACTCAGGCAGGGAGTGTGGATGCCATTCGCCTGCTGGATGAGTTGTTGGTACAGCTGGTGGTAAGGGAGGCCCCCCTGCATTCTGGTGCTTTATTTGGGAACAGGCTGAGATTTGATGACAGCTTGTTTCTATATCAGTGTTGAATTCAGTCTAGGATTTGTTGAAACAAAACCTGTAAAGCACAGGATTGATTGAATGTGACTGCAGGGAGTGTAAAGCAGCATTTCTGTCAACCTTTTTGGATGAAGTCCATCCCCCGTGGAAGCTGCACAGTGCTCTCCTTTCATGCATCCTGAACTTAGGGTTCTGTGCTGGTGGACGTCATGCCTGGCCAGTACGACCCCACCAATTACACCCTGCCCCAGCAGCCCCTGCATCGCTGCATGTTCCCCCTGTCCACAGCTTACCCCATGCTGCAGCTGGTCACCAACCCCTACCAGGCCGACATTGACGGAGTCCGGTGAGCACCGGATCGAACGCGAGGGCTCTCTGCATGTAGCACCGTTGGTCGAATTGTGCCAACGGTGTGAAATGATACTATAGGCAGTTTGTGTGAGTGTGCAGGGATTCATTGGCTTTCCCATATCCCATCATCTTCTCGGTGAAACATGCATTTTTCCAGGTGAGAGCTAAGCTTGGGGTCAGAGCACAGGGTCAGCCATTTATCCAGCACCCCAGAGCAGTTTTTGGGCAGCAGGGCCATGTTTATGAGCCTAACAGTGATACGATTGCTTGGCAAGCCATAGGATTCGTACCAGTTATTTTCCCGACATGGGCAAGGACTCCTAACATGTAGGGCCACACACCGCCCTTGTGTCTGCCGAGGATTGTAGCTTTGACAGACCAGTCTTTGCTCGTCAGGTTCTTGGGTACCTCGGGGCAGAACGTGAGTGATATAGTGAAGTACAGCAGCATGGACAGCCACCTGGATATACTGGAGAGGACACTTCGTCTCCGGCACCTGGCGCCCACTGCTCCGGACACTCTGGGTGAGAGGTGGTCTGAGGCGGGGCGCTGCCGCCAGTGTCATCCTGTGAATGGGTGTTTAGTCAGACTGATGGTTGGCTCTTCCTGTTTCCATAAGGCTGCTACCCATTCTACCAGAATGATCCCTTCATCATTGAAGAGTGCCCCCATGTGTACTTCAGTGGGAATGCACCTGTTTACGGGGCCAGGCATATCACAGGTGTGTCAGACTTCAACCTAATATGTTTTTATTGCTCCCTATTTAGGATGGTATTCACACACATTTGGGAAGAGATGTCTGTGCTACATCTAAAACAACATTCCATATGTTTGAAATGATTATTGAACTACTTTCTAATGTGTATGAGGTGCTGGTTTCTTCTGAAAACAGTATTGTTGTTCCTGGATCACATTTTTGTTTAAGCCTGTCGTTTTGTGGAATCTTCCATGTTTGGCATACGGTGTCGTCACTGAATATTTAGTGGTTCTCTCTCCCCTTGTGGTTCAGGTGTGGATGGTCAGGATGTCCTGCTGGTTGCTGTCCCAGAATTCGTCAGCACACAGACGGCGTGTTTGGTCAACGTGCGAACTCTCGAGTGTGAGCCTGTCGTGTTCTCCTCCTTTTTTCCAGAGGATGAGGAGACTGAAATGAACATCAGCCATTGAGAGCACAGACCAATCCTCTCTGTTTTTGGGAGGGGCAAATGTTGTATTGCTTGTCGAAAACCTATTCAAAATGAGGGCGTTGCTTAAAGGGCCGGCTTCTAACTTCTGTTCAATAGCCGTACCTCAAGCCACAACCATCTGAGCGGTCACATACTTGAATATGAACTTCAGGATAATTATCTGTGACTGACTGTTATAACCGTCACTTTAAGAAGTGCTGGGAACTTTCAAAAGACATTGAGTGAAATTTGTAGTTCAAGCTATAAAGAACACAAAAAGCAATGCTGTATTCTATGACAGCTTTGATCATTTATAAGAATCTCAAGTATTTTCCACATCTCGTTTCTTCCTTTTAAAAACAATGTTGGTTCTGTCAATAGCATGTAATTGTACAACGGCAAAAATGTAAATAAACTTTTATAATGAAATACATCCAGTCTTCCTAAGTACCCTTTGAATTTTAATTTATACTGTATTCCTAATCTAATAAGGGGGTTTCTCTCACCAGGTTTAACTTACATAGTCTGAAGTGATCTCTGGTTCTGTTGCCTGAAAAACATGAAATTTACAGGGTTTCCTCTTCAAAGATCTCATACTGTGCTCTGAATCAGAGCCTGCTTTTTTTACACTGGGGAAGTGGAGCCTGAAAGTGGTACCCTGTGAGCACCGTACTAACGGCTGTAGGTGGTTCTGTCCTAATAAGGAGTTTTGCTGCCAATTAAAAAACAAAGTTTGTGCTTTATGTTTTCAGAAAGGAATGTGAGAACAGTGTAATGCCATCTTCTCAAAGTATTTGCCATAAAGACAATTTTAAGATTTTGTATACTAGCATCTGCCCTCTAACCATAACACCTTTCATATGAGAGACGTGAATGCATGCTGAAATTTCTGCTTAATAATAATCTGTGCCCTCTTCATATTCATAGTACTCGGGGGTACTGACAGGTGACTGGCTGATGGTAGTGTACATATCTTCATCATACAAGGAATCATATAAGGTGGTGGACATCTCCACTGGATACTCTGGTACAGGTGTGGTCGATGGGGGTGCGGTCGTTGGGGGTGCGGTCGTTGGGGGTGCGGTCGTTGGGGGTGCGGTCGATGGGGGTGCGGTCGTTGGGGGTGCGGTCGATGGGGGTGCGGTCCTTGGAGTCAACTTCTTGGCAGCATTGGCCCGACGCCTTTGCAGCCTCAGTTGACGCAGACGCATCTGGCGTGAGCTGTGGGTAAATGGCCCGCCCCTGACACTGTTCCCATTGAGACGCCAGGCCTCTCCTCCTGGCCGGCCGTTTGACAGCAGTCGGAGGGACCTGTGACCATTGATTGCCATGATTTCCCAGATGCGATCCCAGTTGGATTTGTTGAGGGTGAAGCTGCAGGGTGTGGCTCCTGGTTCGTAGCCCACCACACACAGGCGAGTGAGTGGGGAGAAGCCCTCTGCGCGCACTGTCACCCGGTACTCTCCGGGGTTCAGAAGCCGCCAGTAGTCCCCGGAATCCACTGAGGAACACAGAGAGTGGAAGTTTGAGTTAGCACTTTACTTTGGTTTGCTCTAAGGTTCCCCTATTAAGATGTGCGCCAAATTGCCAGCAAATTTCTATGATAACATCAAAACAAGCTAACGATTGTTAGCTGAGAGCTGTTGGACGTCCCTTCTGAAGCTAATGATGCAGCTCCTGTTAATGACAATTTTTGCTTTGAGTGACACTGACAAAGAGCATAATTCTGTAATTCATACGAATATGGTGCTGACCTGTTTTGACATCATGGTTCAACCCATCAATAGACACGGTTGCATTGGCTATGGGGTTGCCATCACGATCTTTCACCACTCCTTTGATTCCACGATGTACCTGAGAGTTTAGGAAAAAAAAAAGTCGTTTCCAAATACTCTGTATATCTCTAACTAAAGAAGAGCTAATTGTGCTGTATCTTTTCTTCCATGCAGAGTGTCCATTACAGTGTCACACGGTGCAAGGCAGGGGATACACATTATGGGATGTCAATCCATTACTGGGCAGCCAGACACACAAACTCACAATAGGAGCAATTTAAAGATTTCAAGTAACCTAACTGCATGTTTTTGGACTGCAGGAGTAAAACAACAAAATTCTGATGGAGGGTGAACATTCAAACTTTACATAAAAATCAGGTGGCATTCAAATAACCATTCATGCAGGTGGACAATTTAAAAAATACCATTAAACCTGACTGCATGTTTTTGGACTGTAGCAGGAAACCCACACAACACCTGGGTTGCATCTCAACTCTCTTATTTGTCTTCTCCACTTGTTTCCTTTCCATGTCTCCATATCGACTAGGTCAAAGTTTATGAAGGAGACAAGGAGAAGAGAAATAAGTGAGTAAAATGGGAAATCCTACATCATCCAGCACCACCATGTGCTTCTTCCTTATATGGAATTGGTGCGACAGTCATGTGTGATGACCCTTTGTGAGTGTCATGCATAGGTGTAATACTCTTCTGTGAAGGAGGTGTGAAGGATACACTTGTGCATCCTTTGTCACGCCCCCACTAAAGCAGACATCTGAAGAAAAATTTGACTTTTGAAACTCATTTCCTATAGTACTGGGATCACAACATCTGGAATAGGGAAGTATTTCCAGTGTAGGAGGATAGAAAACAGCAATGAAATAAGGGAATTGAGATGCAGCCAGGGAGAATAAACAGATTGCGGAAAGGATTCAAACTCGTAGCGCCGGGGGCATGAGACAACAGTGCCACCCACTGATCCACCATGGTGCATAGTAACAGCATAGCTCTCACCTGCTCCATGAAGACTAGAAGTGCTTCTCGGTTGTTCTCCCACTCTTTTGCGAGCTCACTTTCATGGGGAAACTTATCACAGCCAAGGAAGATGGAGAGTTCGAAGCAGTTGGTATGCAGGTAGCTGAAGTCATTCATGCCTAAGAGCGTAATCAGAAGGAACCATAAGCATTGGGCAAAATTTGGCAACTCGGATAAACTGGTCTCCATCAGTGACCATAGTGGTGTCAGATTGTTTATTGCTATTAGTACTTGTAACTCTGACTGTATAGTCAATATGACAGAGTCATTCTATTAACTGCAAATTAATCAGATAATTTAGAACACCATAGAATACAAAGTTGTTTTTCTTGCAAAGAAAATGTATTTTGCAAACTAAAGTTAAAAAGTAAGATAAAATGATTGTGTTATGCAGTGGTATCGTGCTATTTCAGTTCGATGTACACTAACTACAATCGACAACAAAAAATAAAACAAGTAAAATCCTATGTTTTCAGTTTCATCCAGTGTCTGCAGTTTAGGTCAATGCATAGAAAACCCACTTAACCTAATCCTCCCCTTAATGCCCGTGATTGGTTCATCTGTTCACTCACTGCCAATGATGGGCTTCCATCTTGCACGATTGATGATGCCCAAACCACGGGCAAGATCACCTTTGTGGCAGGAGCCACGATAGTTGTTAACCATGTTATGATGGGTGGAGGCATAGGATACAGCCAGCCAGCGGAACATGGAGGCATCTGCTATCTCTCTCAGCTCCTCCTCACTCTCCGAATAAGTCCCATGCCACGGATAATCATTTTCATCCTCCTCTTCATATTGCCGCACTGTCCGTCTCCGCTCATTCCCTGCTTTTTCTTTGGTTGCCTGGTGCATGTCAAATGGGTATGTGACAAATTTCTCTCCTCCTTGCAGATTGGCTCCCAGCACAAATGGGTAACTCTCCATCCAGGATATGAGTGCTCTGGTCTCCACTGCAACCTAAAACACACATTTGTCACAGGCAGTTGGCAGGAAGTCACAATCAGGTGATGGGAAATTCTATGCTAACACGTCTCAGAGTTCATAAAATGTTTGAGCTATTGGAATCATACCTCCCACTGTCTTGCTTGATCAAACTCATCTCTTTTTAGGTGGGATGGGGAACTGGCTGTACAGGAGCATCAGTTATGAACATACATGTCTTCCCAAGTAATATGAATATTAAATGTGATTAAAGGGAATGACGGATATTGTATGCTACAACAATCATACAAAAATACAAGAATTGTCATAAATATGCTCTCCCAAGTAATAAGAGAAAGATTAAAATGTGTGATGTGAATGGACCATTTAATTTTTAATGGCATTGGTTTTTTGTGATCTTGAAAAGGCGTTTCATTTTGTAGGGTCTCGTTTTGTCCTACTCTGCATTCACGGGGTCTCGTTTTGACCTACTCTACATTAACAGGATCTTGTTTTGTCCTGCTCTATTTTCACAGGGTTTTATGTTATGACCTACTCTACATTCACAGGGTCTTGTTTTGACGTATTCTACATTTATACGGTCTTGTTTTGTCAGGCTCTATTTTCACAGTGTCTTGTTATGACTGACTCTGCATTCACGGGGTCTTGTTTTGACTTACTGTACATTCACAGGGTCTTGTTTTGATGTACTCTACATTTATACGGTCTTGTTTTGTCAGGCTCTATTTTCACTAGGTCTTGTTATAACCAACTCTACATTCACAGGGTCTCATTTTGATCTACTCTACATTCATAGGGTCTCATTTTGTCCTGTTCTATATTCACAGGGTCTTATTTTTGTCCTACTCTAAATTCAAAGGATCTTGTTTTTGTCCTACTTTACATTCACAGGGTCTCATTTTGTCCTATTTTACAATCACAGGGTTTCATTTACTCTGCATACACAAGGTCTTGTTTTGACCTACTCTAGACTTTCAAGGTCTCGTTTTGTCCTGCTCCACATTCATGAGGTCACAGTTTCACCAACTTTTTGTTTGCCGGTTTTTGATTTGACCCTCTATAGCATATGCATATACTGTAGTTCAAACTCACTGAGCCATTCAGGAAATGCTCTGGGATAGGGACATGATGATTGGGCATCATTTGAGGAACTAAGCCCTTATCCTCTGCTTCCCACAGGATGCTATTGAGGTCTGGGAAATTCTGGAAAATGTCATATCCCTCTTCAGTCCAGTGTCCAAGTTCCCAGGATCCCAACTCTGAGCCCTAGATAACAGAGATGATCCAAAATAATATTATACAGCACCATCCCCAAAAAAACCTGAAGAACAAAATCATTTTCATTGTAGATGGCTCAATACCACTTTTTCCATCTTTGACACCAGCAACACAACCTTAAATACCGGCCAAAACCGATGCTGACCCAATAGTCATTTTGTTTCAACTCTGCTGTGTATTGAGTTCTATTGAGATGTTTTGGCCTATTCTGGCCACCGTATTTCTACAGCGTTTTTTTTTTCTTTTTGTATTGTGGCTGCGCAGCGGTGTCGTACTGTAAAGTTCTTTGGAGTAGTGCAAGTTGAGGATATGGAGACTGTAACTATTCATTTATGAAGTAAACCAAGAGCTCTAACCGATTCAAAGGCCAGGTCATGAGCATCTGGATTGACTGATGGCACCAGGTGGATGCGTGTTGTGTCCACAAGGCGGCGTATGCGGGGGTTGCCATCTTTGTACTCCTTGCACAGGAACTGTATTAGCAGCAGCAGAAGCTCCCTTCCCAAAGCCTCGTTTCCATGAAGTCCAGCTGTGTAGCGGAACTCTGGTTCGCCTGACAGAGGCAGGAAGAAATACCTTCAGAACAACTGTGGAACTGATGGCCTCTTTATGGTGTGCACTGGCCTCTGTTCCCACCCATCTCATGCTCCCCAGGATTGTCAGAGATCTCCATGGCATAAATTTTCAATCCTTTGAAGCTCTCCCCGATGTCGTACATTCTGGTGATAGTCGGACACTCCTTATTGATAGATTTCATCATCTAGAAGAAAAAGAGGATGTGGGAAAAGGAAGAGTTAATGCATTTTCCTGGTGATTCAACTGCTTGATTTATGCATAAAAGTGTGCTCAGTAATCCAAGGAACTCTCCAAACCTCAGACATGTCTTTGTAGCTGTGGTGTCTGAAGTCTAAGTCATCTACTGGAATAACCTCATTCTGAATCAGGAAGTTGTTAGGATCTGAACAGACAAGATTATATTGTTAAGAAAGTAAAGGTTGGACGGAATAGTACTAGGACAGGTTTACGGTTAGGCGCACATGTGACCTTTGTGACACTTACTGGGCAGTGGGCACCCCATCACCTCCAGCCTCATGCACAGGCTGCCATTCCATGCTTGGGGCAGGATCCGGATATAGCGAGCCACCACAGGCTCTACAAACTGTGACAACACAGGTGTCTCCTTGTCCAAATTCCCCACAAATAGCTGAGAGGCAAAAGTGAGTAGTAAGGACCCATTTCAAGACATATTGTATCTCTTGCTAACAGAGTCCTTCACTTCCACTAAATGGGGAATTCATACAAATCAAGTTGGTCAGTAGAGCAGGTTAACTGGTTCATGTCACCGTCAATGACTGTTGTAACTTTAGGCCAGGTTTTTGCTTAATAAACAAAACTGAGTACACACAGATGAACAGCAGATTGAAACATTCAAAACAACACCCAGTACAATTACAAGATGTTTTCTTAATAGAAAACATGTTAAAAATGCTATTTTCTAATGCCTATACTTGAATAAATTATTGCCACATTTGACCGTTGAAAAAAAAAGTTGAACATTGTGAATGTATCACTTACTGTACAAATCTGACAGTGCTTCTGAATGTCAGCTTCAAAACCAGACTACTCACCCACTCAGTATAGCCATCGTGGAGTACAGTCCACTCTCGGCTGTCGTTGCTGAAGGCCACGTAGTAGGAGGTGACAAAGTCATTGCTATTATAAGGATAGAAATTCCATCAACAGTGAGGTCAGAGTGACACTCTTGGATTTCCTGTGCTGAGGAATCATTCATTGGGTGTTATTGTGCTATGCAGAGCTGCCTGGATTTGACCATGTATCGCTGTGTGGTGTTTTGTTTGGAGTCTGCTGGAGGGATTACACCTGGCCAACTAAGGTGGTAGTACAGCTAAAATCATGAACTGCTGACCTGAGAATTTTCAAAGATTTCAGTGGATGTTTGTGTTCCCAGACTTGGCTACATTTCATTGGTTCTATTGGGATATTTTAGAATCTGAGCTGGAAATATTTAATAAAATAGACGCAGAAAGGATCATGCATCTAATACATGCACAAATGAATGAAGAATGAAGAGTAAAACAGCACATAATTGTGCATTGCTCATCAGTGTTACACTTTCTCCTGTGAGAGAGCTCACTTACCTTGTTTCGGAATCCCTGCCTTGGGTGATGACTCCAGTGAACTCAGTGTCTTGCCGTACATCGATCTCAAACCAGTTCTCTCTCTCGTTGGGATTGGCACACCATGCTCCACCGTATACCTCCTCCTCATCATCTGAGGCCTGGAAGCCATTGGATTATGAATGGGGTCAGCCAGGGTGAAGGAATTCACAGCGGTAATCTTTGAGTTTGCTAATGTTTTCTTATAGTGTGCCGAGACTACACAGTTATAATTAACAGTCTCACTCTGATGCACCTCTTACCTGCATATTCAGTCGGCCCCTCTGTGGGCTGAAAGACAGACTGGACATAGAGGATGCTATCAGCTGCTCATTTTCTATATGGTGGGACTCCATGCCCAGCGGGGGGCATTCTGTGTGTAAAAGGAGTAAGTCATTTAGACTATAAAAAAAGCAATGGAGCATTTGCTATTACACACTTCTGTTATATTGGTCTGGTGGATTAGTTTTTAATGCCAGGTAAGACAAATGACTTCATACTGTCTAATGTGGACCCACCCATACGTTATTAGCTTAGAGAACACGCTGTGTTTTCCTTAACTGTCCTGTCTTCTACCATTAGTAAGGCTGAGCTGTGCAGCCAAAAGTAACATAGCTGTTCCAGGAAACAACGCACGGTGTTGACGTTGGAGTCCCTGATTCTCAACAAAGTGTTGTCCAGAAGTTGGGGCAACAAGTAGCCTCTTGCCAAACCTGGCTGACATTCCATTGTGTAACTGAGATTGATTTACTGTAAAAAATATACTGGAGGAATTAGCACCATAAAATAAGGAAAGCCTTGAATGCTTCAGTGGTGGGAAACACCATCAATCCACTGGAACTGGAAACCAAGAGAACTAATGAGACGTTATGTCATTTTTGATTTCTGTTTGCACAGCAAACCGAGCTCGCTCTCAGCGCACACTTTCTCTAAAAACCTGGAAGACTTTCTGCCTTACTTGTCATCATTAGCAAAACACAGTCCATCTCTACCTAAATTAGTGTGTCTGGCTTTCGTTGATCGGGCTGAGTTGGAAGACAACGGAATCGGCAAAAGGAAAGTTTGAAATGTAAGAATCTCACAATGGAAAAACAAATGACTAGCATAACACTGAAAGATGTGCTACCACATAGCTTTGCCAAATACAGCAATAATTTCTCAAGCTTAAACCTGCAGCTTGATACATCTATATTCTCTGCAGGTTTCTGTGAGCAGTGCATGATAGCTACAGTGTTCATGCTGGGATTGATGCCTTACTTTTTGCTTCAGTGAAAATGGGTGGTGGCCTCAGTCTTGCTTTTTCTGCCTCTTCCCACCTTCGCTGTTGTTCTTCCGTGAAATATAAGAGAGAGAATGGTCAGGATGAATTCCGAAGTGAACTGAGCGGATTATTGTCTGTGTGTGTGCACCCATTATGAACTGGCATGCCCTCTATGGTGGTCCCCAGGCTTGTGTGCCATGCTGTCTGAGATCCAGCCCCTCCCCTGACCAGGATAAGTGAGGATGGGTTGATGGATGGATTATTTATGGATGCCAACAAAACTATTATTGAACAATTATTTGCATTCTTTACCACTTAATTTTTTTGTCTTGTATAATACTCTTAGCTTAAAGTGTATCTGAGTTAATTTACCCTGGAAAATTTAGTTTTACTCAACCACTGTGTAAAGCAAATTTGTTTTGTTTTTGAAGGTCACACTTTTTTTTGTTCCCAGCACAAAAGGAGTCATGTAAAATGCCACGTAGATGTAAAATTCCCATGATTTTCAGGCAGTCATGGTCTGGCTCAGTATAACTGTTATCTTAAACAGAAACAGTCTGCTCAGTTTCATTTCATCTTCTCCCAGCCTAGGAATGCACTGATCAGCTACAGTCATTTTCCAGTAAATGTGAAACAGACTTCAGCTTATCAAAATTCCAGCGATGTGATAACAGCTATGAGCTAAAATAAAATCATTTGAATTAATTGACAAACAAAGCTACATACATTTGAGACCCAGTTTTAACATACAAATAAAGCATTTCATTGTAATTTGTAACTTTAGCCATTAAAGTGTTAGTCCATTCGGGCTATTGTTCCTTCCTACAGGCACTTTATTTAGCCTGAAAAACCCTCACATAGAACTAAACATCCTACATCCATTTAGAACCGCAGCAGCACACTACACAGTCACACACTGCAGATTGACTGGTTCCTCCAGCTGAAGTTGAAGCATCTCTTGGGATCATTTCCATTGGACCATGACTTTTACTGTTTTGAAGGTCCTGTTGTTCCTTGTAAGCTGCAGCCTCCATCTGTTTTTTCACTTTTTGCACTGGGGAAAATGGGCACCCTCTCTCTGAAACCGCTTTCTCCGTTATTCCCATTCTGTTTTTTTTCCTACATCACCATCTACAGTCTGCTTCCTGCCTTCAATCCATTTTTTATTACCCAGTCTCGTCCCACGGAGTTCTAGTCACATACGCCCAACCCCCCGTTCAGTTTCAGTTTCCGAGTTCCCTTAAACACATCAAATGGAATATTCATCCCTTTTGGGAGGCCAAAATTAAGATGGAATGATATTTTTTGGTATATAGCGCCTTTAAAGCATGATTTACCCAAAGCATTTAATAAAGGAACCAATAAATACTATTAGCATACCTGAATGAAATGTATTTCATTTTGCATTGTATCTTCCTTTGTTCCATCCATCCATCCATCCATCCATCCATCTATAAAATGCTTTGTCACAGGAAGCACATCCCAAGAAGCACAGTGCACAAATTGGGATCGATCAGCCCATCACAGATATTACCATACCTTCTTCCATTTCTTTTCTTTCCTTTTCTCTTCTCTCTTCAACGATCTTCAAATCTATAAACAACAAGCAGCCATGACGGACACTGAGATTCGGGAAAAGTGTGAGAAATCATCTGCCAAATTCACGGATGAAATATGGGGAAAGTTGATGAAATAATCTGCCTAACTCACAGGTCAATCACACTCATCACAGTGACGATATGTTTTCAAGAGACGATGGCTTAACAGAATAGCAGCAAAGAATGTCAGTTACATACTGAATAAATCCTCGTAGTCATAATACCAAGGGTTTTCAATGGGTGGCAGGGGGGACTCTGTAAAACAGATACACCAGAAGTTAAGCAAAAGTGGATTTACCTGCAGCTCAGAAATACGCTCATAAATTGAACACGCGCTATTGGAAATCTGGAATTTTTGCTTAGCTGACTAAATTCAGCTCAGTTTTAAGCTCACACTAAGTAGCACCCTACCTGGAGGCAATAGCACAAACCATTTCATTTGAAACTGGATTTAATAATGCCTGTTTTGAAAGCACTGACATCTGTGAAATTCAATTTCAATCAGATGAATGTAAGACAATCCCAAGAAAATCCACACTTTCCTAAGACTATTAAAGAAGGAGTCACCTGTGGTAGGAGGGAGCCAGTCTGATGTAGGAACAATTTCTTTACCATCAGGGATGGCTTCAGGTACCTCATCTATTAAACAGAAGTTAAGACTGTAAGGTGTTCTATATTGAACTCTATAGATACCTAGAAACAAGTTCTGAATAGTAAAATTTATGAGTTTCAGTGAAAACATACATGTAACATCCCAGTAGTCATCGTCCTCACTCTCCAGGACTTCTATCACAACGCTTGATGGAGATGGCGTCTCAGGTACCATCCAGAATTGGTCAGCTGCACGGAAAACAAAGATAGCCGAGTTCAAGTGTTGTACATGTTGTAGATCTAGCATGGTTACATCACACACCTGGCACTGTCATTATGATGCTGGTGATACTCAAAGAGGACACATGTCATTGGGATTTACAGCCTTGGAAAGATGTCTGAGGTAGCTATGGTGTCAGCCATCATGCTAAGAAAATCGTTTATCAAGGTAGGCCGGTCTTACTGTGGTCTAGGACTGGGTAGTCATCCTTCTCTGTCACCTGGGGAACTTCCGTGGAGACCACTAAAGAGATCCAACCACAGAGAACAGAAACTGCATTGTCAGTTATGCTCCAAATTGCCATTTCCCCTGTCTTCCTACAACAACAAATTATAATATGATGACTGTGTAGTTAATGAATTATACAGGAGGATTTAATGCGATCTCCTTCAGATTCATAGGTAACCTATACACTGGAACTTTAAATATACATTGGTCACACTCACTTAGTACCATGCTTCTTTATTTTTTGACAAGGTGAACTTAAATTTTGAAGGCTTTTACATTTTATTGCATGAATTATGACTGCCTGAAAACATTTTATTTACATTTTTCTATTCTTCTTTCAGGATTAAAATAAAATTCTTAAGTGATTTAGTCCAGTTGTACTTTTTAATAAGATCCTTCTATTGTACTGCATGTTTCTGAGTTCTTCACTACACATAACACAGATCAAATTACTAATAAGACTGAAAGTCAATCACAATTGAAACCTTTGCTCCATTTGGGGCGTCATTCCCTAAAGGAGACTCTATGCAACTTTTAGCATGAAAATTATCCATGTATTAAATAATGAGATTTAAATAGCTGTCCACTGTAGTAAGCACCATAAACAAAGGGATAAGGCTCATTGTGACATATCCACACTGTGGTTTGACTCTGGCTGGGAGTTAACAGCCAGTGTTATATGATAACAGGAACCTACATGTGTCCCAGTTTGGTTCAGTCATGACAACCTCTTCCTCCTCTATGTGGGGAGGTTCGGTTGGAGGCCTCTCAGTCTGTACTTTCTTGTTCTTGTGCTTCTTGCTAGACTTGTCTTTATTCTTCTTTTCGCCTTTGTTCTTTTTGGAAGCTTTGGGTGATTTTGTGGGCTTGGGACCTTTGTCTTTCTTGGCTTTGGCCTCCTTCTTGGCTGCTTTCTTAGACCTACCTACAGGGAGGTGGTAGTGATTATACAACATTATTCTAAGTTGATCTTTTTAAGTCCTTCTCTTACTATCTAAGATATGCAGGTCACGTAAGTTACACTGATACACACCAAGCCCTCTGTTGTGCTGGTCTATGGGCCTTACAGGCATTTGAAAAATGGACATTTGAAATGTGCTGATGAAAGACCAACTGAAACCTGCAATGACTCAAATCCGAATACTTTTTACATCCTTTGCATTCCTTTGGACTGAAGCACAGTAAGATAATCTTTCTAATTGTGCCTGGAAAGCACCAGTCGAATGACACTGGCAAGGAGTTGAATGCAGGAGAGGGTAGGTATGTGTATATATATATATATATATATATACTGTATATGTGTATGTGTGTTGTGTGTATGTCTGTATATGCATTTGAAAGAACTGATATTAAGCCTTTTATGCATGAATTATGACTGGCTGACATTTTATTATTCACCTTTCAGGATATAAAAAAATTCTGAAGTTATTTTACAGTTGTACTTTTTAAAAAGGTGCATGTTTTGTACTGCATGTATTTGGGTTCTTCACTACAAGTAAAACAGATCAAATTGCTAATAAGTCTGACAGCGAATCACAATTGAAAACTTTGCTCCTTTTGGGCCAACGTCCCCTAAAGAGGTTGGATGATGGCATTTAAATTGCTGTCCACTGTCCACAATTTTGTGATGCCATATTAATGCATATTAAATCCTTCGACTGCACTTAACAAAATCTGTTTGGGTTATTTCTCATCATTTTAGCGCGACATTGTATACAAACAGGCATGTGTGTTTTGCATATCTGTATAAATAATCAGGTTAAACACTGTTAAAAAGTCACAGGGTTTATGGAAAGACCTCAAACAATACTGACTCAGGCATGCATTGGATTGTTTTTACTGCAAAGGTGCTTGGCCACCTTTCAGGCCAATTGCTCCAGATGCTTGTTATGGCAGGCACATCAGATTTTTTGTTTTCCGTCCACAGCCATTCATACCGCACTCTGGCCCACAGAACCTATTATTTAGTAGTCTCTGGTTTGAACAAACGGCACGATGACTCCACTTTTAACACTTCCAGCTGTCTTACTTTATTGGCTGAATTTCCTTTTCACTGCTACGAGGCAATTCTTGTGAAAAGAACGCTGAAATTATGATGGATTCCAAGTTTGTCTAAAAGCTGTCATAGTATTTCCATATTCAGACATGGTTTGTGAGATACAGACAGGAACTGTTTAATATAGTGAGGAGTGGTATTTTGAGATTTATAAGATTGTGTAATTTCAGCCTTTTCCATGTTCCATGTACACCGTGCTGGATAGTATAACTTAGAAATATGTTTTAGAAGGGCTGTGGGACAATGATTTATTTTATTGTAAACTCCTCACGTATGCTGCCAAATCCCATGATCACTAATTTGTGATTCTTGTGCCAGGAAACTCCTCTGTCATAACAGCCATGAAATTGGCTCTCAGATCATTCAGAAACACTGCAAAATAAGCCATATTTGTACAAAGCAACAGACTGTATAGATTTGAAGTCCTTGGTTTTAGCAGAATGGTTCTAATCTCCAAAACGGGCCACTTCCGTTACATCCTTAAAAACAGCATATCCAAAATTGTTTGTGTAGAAATATTCAGCAAATGCACAAAAGTATAACATCTATGAAAGTATCTACTCAATAACAAATGCTAATTCTACTCATTACCAGTCATTTATATTAACACCGTGCATTTAATGAAATAGGATTATTATAAATTCTATGAAATCATGAGCTGGTCATCATTTTAAGAAGTGTAATAAAAGGGAAAGCCAGCCAATCATTATGTAGATTATTTCTGTACTCTGGTCATAATTGAGAACGCCTATTAAGTGCTACTGATATAGCCCTTAAAAAACATAAACAGAAGACATTGTAAATTAAGCACAGAAAGGCATGCAGCCTACAGGAAGCGTTACTGCAGAGGAGGAATACGTGGATTGGCGTGGGTTAAACCAGAGAGATTCTGTTATTTCAGTTTCAAATGTGAATGGAAAGTCGGGGTCCAGTTACACACACATCCTAGAAGTCAGGACACCCCACACCCCACACATTCCACTGTATTAGCTATGGTGACTCTTTCATCAGCATTTAATTACCAGCGTCGAAGCAGCTTTCCAGCAGATATATTTACAGCTCCCGGTTTTTGACTGTGCTGAGCACATGTGCAGTGGGCAAGTTTGGGCCACACAAGAAATCACTGTAACGTTTGAGTGTGTAGCTCGTAGTATCACCTCCGGAGCTGTAAAGACACCGACGAGAAATTTTCGTTCAACACGTGCCTTGCGTCTTAGTTCTTCACTGACATTTTGGTAACTTTATAGCCTAATGCTGTGCGATTTTGCTTTAATTTTACCTTTCTGTGCTTCTTCGGGGGATTTCTTAAGATTTGGTTTGACCCTGTGAGCCCCCAACTCCGAGCTCACCGCGGGGACTACCGTGGCCATATCTTCGTGGTACTCATCCCGGCTCTCCACTTTGCGTCGCAACCTGACCTCCTTGTTTCCAGCGACGCCGCTGCCGGATGCCTGCGGCGAGTCGATGCTGCGGCCGTACGCCAGGGCGCAGCAGAGAGCCAGCGCGGCGACGCCCAGCCACAGTGCGGCTGTCTTCTCCTTCATGGTGCTTTACCGCCACAGGTGGGTCTCCAGGCACGGTGGGCACCTGGCGGGACGACAACTCTGGGCGAAAATTCACTGCCAGAATCTGCAGTCACCAATCACAAATTCACTGCCAGAATCTGCAGTCACCAATCACAAAATTCACCGACGACCAAATGTGGACCAGAAAAAAAATTAAAACAGAACTCTTTTGGTGGTTCAGGTTTTCAAAAGAGGTTCTCTGAGTTTAGGAGCCTTTAATATAAATTTTTGTCAAACAGACGTTACACAGAACATTCGTCAGTTCAGACCCTTAAAAAATGTACAGAAAAAGTTTGTTGACAGAGAAGTCTTAAATGATTATTAGTTGCTGAAAAAATTAGAGATTTCTCACTCAGCTGAAGGAATCCACCAAGGCAGTGGCGTGGAACTGACCAGTTTTGGAGCAAATATCCATGCTGCTGTGCTTGTTCACAGCAAAGAGAAATTAATATCCCGACTAGATGTGAAATCTGGCCATGTCAGCACCTTGCTGATGGGATGAAATGGAAGACGGGCATCTGAAAATTGCCAGCCTCTGCAACCCTCTCAGGTGAGCAGAAAGAAAGTCTTCTGAAGAGCTTCTGATGAATGTTCATATGATCTCCTTCACAGCTTGTTACAGAGAGAGAAGAGCAAGAGCCCCTCAAATGTGTTAAGTTCCAGAGGAGGAGACTTGCGGTGGGAATAGGAGGAGGAGAGAGAGAGAGTAAGAGAAAACGATTTTGACAATATTTAACCCATACCATTCACACATATTAGACTGCTCTCTAAATATAGGGAAAACTACAAATATTAGAGAAATACAAATAATTAAGAGAGAAAAAAATGGGTTTTCCTCAACCTCTTCAAAAAAAAAAATAGTCAATAGGTGCAATAATGGTAAGAAAGGGGCTTAATCCTAGAGGAGACGATAACTGGTACAGTATCTCACTCACATGTGCAGCAGAAATAAGCCATTTTGTCTTCCTTTGGATGCTGAAGATTAGTCAGGTGAAATCTGTCAGGATTTAAAGGAGACATCAGAAAATGCTTTTAAAGAGGTAGATTAGGAGCTGAGAAGTGCAGAGACTGCGGTGAGAAGGTTTCCCTTCGTGTTTAAAGTAGGGATGAGTTTTACTGAAGGCATTTAAAAGACTCCAAATATGTTCTTTTCTTTCCAGACTCTTGTTTGGAAGTAGGTGACTCATGTTTTTCCCCTCAGCCTTTCCAATTAAAATCAGATGAGTTTTCTGTTTTTCTCTTCTCTGACTCCCTTGAAGAAAAATTGGCTAGTTTGAAGTGGCTACATGCTGATTGCTCATGAGAAATTTTTACGAAGTTGGAGCCGCCGTATTGTCTGTATGTCAGAAGTAGCCCGTTTCGCTTGGTGCTTTAATTAGCTAAAAATATTATATTTGCATGAAACTCACTCAGGTTTATAATCCGTAGCATAATATTATATAACCCTTTCTAATATGTTAGTGTTCCAGCAAATAAGGTTTCAAAACCCATGGTGCTGCTATTACGAGTATTGATTGGTAGTTCAGGATACTCCCACCCACCTTGGGTTTTGAAGCCTCATTTAGCAAAAGCATTGATTGGTGGTTCAGTATTCTCCCACCCACTATGGGTTTTGAAGCCTCATTTAGCGGCATCATTGATTGGTAGTTCAGGTTATTCCCAGCCACCACAGGTTTTGAAGCCTCATTTTTCCTTTCACTATAATATATAGACCAAACAGAAAGACAATGGACATTAAAAACCTAGAATTTAAGGACACGTATCTTTGGCTGAAACAATGGTGGATTGCGTCTTTTAGATTATTCTGCCTTTTATGGATTATTTTTGTTTATTTGGGTATTATTCACCAGTTTTGGAATGTCATGACTACAGATATTTTAATAAATGTAGAAGAATCTTGTTTTCAAATATTGTAGGGTTTGGGTTATGCTTTCTTTTTCTGTTTATGGTTATGCTGCTCCAAGTTTTGTTTGAAGTGAAGCCAGGATTCATGACTGTGGGTCAGCACATGTAAGCAGTATTGTTGTCTTTCCCTCACTATTTGATAATGATCTACATTTCAGACATTTTTCAGAATAATACTGGCTACAGAACAACTGAAAAGCAGATGCAATCTACGATACTTTTTAACTTGAGGTATTTCATTTGTCAAATGTGACGATACTGGTGAAGACAGGAGGATTGCCTGTCGCTAGCATTGATTGGTAGTTCAAGATACTCCCACCCATCACAGTTTTTGAAGCCTAATTTAGCATCAGCATTGATTGGTTAGTTTGAGATGTTCCAACTGTGTTGAGTTCCAAATTTTTCATTTATAATTGATGGAACGAAGGTTGAGCCTACAAATGTTACCACAGCAGAACTCCACACTGAGCCTCTGCTTGATTCGTTGCCCCCCCACACATGCAAACATTAAGCAGTGAGCATCAGCACTCAGAACAGACCCAGGCAGGAGATGCATTGACATCACTGATGCCCACAATGTACTTTGACAGATGCCAAAGCAGAAGTCTGACAGTGCGTCACTGTCTCCTGGACCACTGGGTTCATAGGCTTGGTAGCTGTATATTAGCTGCAGAAAATGATACTGCTAAAGGAATTATAATTGTCATGTAAATAATGCACACACAATTTAGTTAGTCAGCAATTTCTTTTAGATAAATCTAGTACAACATGCAACGGTACTGAAAAATGGTTCATACGTACTGACAACTGAGCATTGTACGGTCCATTACAAAAATTACACTTCTAACTCCAGACTTCGATATCTTGAGTGTGTGCAATTCCATGCCTACATTATCGCACAGACATTTAATAATATGTAACGACAGTGGCACTGACCAGTAGTAAAATGCACTTTGTATTTGCTCATTTTGCAAAGCATCACTTAAGCTTCTCTGATCGACTCCAGTATCTAGTGACTGGTCTGTTGAACGTCGTGAAACAGTAACAGACAAGTTTTTATCTGAGGTGCACAAACCAAAAGCCTCAAACACGGAGTGTTCCTGGCTCCAGCCGCCAAGAGCAGCTAGGTAGAGGGCATCACTCTAATGGACTCATCACGTAAAAGTCTGCTACGCCTGCAGGTCTGTGGAGATGCTGCTGCATGCAGAGTGGAGGCGTTTAAGAACAATGGGAGGAGGAGAATTCCTATACCACAAGGCTATCTGGGTACACATGGGGGCAGACCTTTATGGTCACATGACTTCCTTTTTGTTCGCCCATTGGTTCTGGGAAAAAGGTGTTTTTGGCTTACACTCCAGGTACTGAATGTTGTACCAGAAAAGGGAATGGTGGAATTTTTTTTTCTGAAATGGGGGGTGAGGCAGCTAAATGTGTGAAGTGGCGTGTGTTTAGGTTTTGAGTCATTGTGTTGCAGCTGTGTATGACGTGTATATGTGAATCGAGGCAGACCAGCAGCCTGATGTTATCTGTTATTGAATAGATATTTACAGGCAATATATACAGTATATATACTTATAATCACTCGTCCTTAAGACAACCAGTTCACAAAAGTGAAAGATACGATTACAGTGGGAGAAAAAGAAAACGGAGACAGAAAAGGGAGGAAGAAGGCGAAAGGGAGAGATGGTAAGGGTAATGAAAAACATTTCAAGTGCCTCAAGGTTCCCAGTCTTAGAGGCTTTCCAAAACACCACTCACCGCATTTGGATGCAAGCCATTCAGTGAATTTTTAAATGTCCTTGTGTATTAAATCTCACAAAAGGCACAAGGAAAATTTGATTAAAATCTAATCACAGTGCTGTGAATTCCAATATTATTTAACTTGTCATCACTGTAAATCAATATTACTTTCACCCTTTTTAGAGGCTGAGTGGGTGATTGAGAAACACAAGCCAAGGTCCCGTGTTTGGTCTGCAGTCACAAAACTAACACTGACTGTTCGTTTTTTTTTTTTTAGTTTTAGCTAGCATATTATTTCATCCAAAGCAATGTGAAATTTAGGAAAGCAGGCATTCAGAGACCAAGAGCAGGCAGCATCCCGGCAATAACTGGGGCTAAGGACCTTCCACATACTGTATACGGACATGACACGATAACTGCCAGCTTCGGAATTTAAACTCACAACCTTCCAGTCAGACACAAATCCTTATCCCAATGAGGTACTCATCACCCCATCTGTCTTTGAACAAGTTTACCGGTATCTAGGGCCATAGCTAGGATTTCTGGGCTCCCTCAAAGAATATTGCTCTGAGCCCCAAATATATACAGCTGTGTGTAATATACTGTGCAACATAGAACCTATTCCAGGCCCCAGAGGCACTGACTTTGGTCTCTGAATGTGGGTGCCCAATATGGTGGTTGTGACAAAAAAATCTTGCAAGCAGGTGGGGTGGGGGGAGGGGACGCGAAAATATTTGCGGGTCCCAGTGCTGTGGTGTCTCTTGTACCTAAGCTTACTTTGTGTGCTGTATTACTTTCGGATTGGCAACAGGTTGTTGCATTTCCACACTAATCCTGACATTTCCCCATGGAGGCCAAACCTCTACTAGCTCCCCCCCCAGCTGTTAGCCCCTAGAATTAGCAGCACTTTTCACTTTACTAGCTACCACCCTGCCAGTGACTCCTAGGTCCTCATAACTACATCGTCACAGCGGGACATTTAGGATCAGCCAGGCTGCTGCTACACCATACTGATGGTAATATTTTTGGACTCACGTGCCTGTTAGGCTGGAATACCAATTTCCTCTTGCCTGCTATAAATTCCGACCTAGGGATTAATTAATAAAGGTTACACTTAAGTTCCAGTAGTGTTTATCTTGAGTGAGCAGGATGTTTAACAACCGTATTAACACAACATTATTACGGCACTGTACATTAAAAAGTATTCCCAAAACTATTTGACTTCAACCCAGTAACCTCCCTCATCTTTTTATTAGCGAGGGTCATGGTAACCTGAAGCATATACTTTGAAAGATGGAGTTTAGTGGGGTATTGCTATTGTCAAGTGTTTGTATTGGCTTAATACTTGGAGTAAGTAATTCAGATACTGGAAGGAAAACAGAGTATTTGAGAGGAAACACATGGAAAATAACCAACATGGAGATAGACTGTACTTGACAGCATCTCCATGACTGGGTCCAATGTTTGAGAGGACAGGATTAGTGTAACCTGTCAGACAACTACATCAACACTGTGAGGCTGACCAGACAGATAAAACTGGAAAAAAACAAACAGAAAATGTTAAATGACCATGAAAATAAACAAATGTAAACAAAAAGATAAAAAATATCAAAACCATGTATGAAATGGCCACTTGCATTTTCCCTCTGAAGTTGCTACTGGAGGTATAGTCTATCGGGCTAAATCAACGTGTTCTTGAACTAGGACTATGGGTTTTCACCAGAGATGGATCCAATAACCGGGACCTGTGTCCTCAGCCTGACCCTATCTTGGACTCCTCCGGTCCAAAAGCCTTGAACAGAACGCATTAGAAAACATAATAAGAGTGACATAACCAGGCCCAGAACCATCACAGGCCCAGTGCTTCCAACTCCAACAATCAGCTGTGCTAGGAAATGGAGGTCTGAGTACATCCAGAACTAAAGGAGGAGTTTTCTTTAAAATCACTTTGTTATTGTTCAGCAGTTTCTGGAATGAAGATTTTACTTCTCTTGAAATATGATTCGATATTATTCGGCTATGAGTCATACATTGTGTATTATTTTGGTTTGGAAGTTTCTGAAGCATTCTGATACATTCATTCTTATGTGCAGAGTCTGCTGAATTTAATAGTGGCCAGCTCATTTTGAAGGAGATAAGGGGCCACTTACTCAATACAGATTTCAAAAAGACAACAAAATATAAGCAGCTTTACACATTCGCTCTACTACTTTTATTAGGGTGTTGCTGAGAATGATCCAGAAACGCAGCTGTGTTTATATGGCTGGTGATAAGACAAATGAGGCTTCAAAACCTGTGATGGGTGGGAGTATCCTGAATTAACCAATCAATGCTAGTGATAATTCAGGATACTCCCACCTACCATGGGTTTTAAAGCCTCGTTTAGCACCAGCAGAAAATATTTTACTTTAAATTTGGATTTACGTAGTACTTCAATGCCAACCATTAAAACCTAGTTTTAGCAAAATATTTTCTCTTTTCAAAGTGATTTTATAGGACAGCTAAACGTCTCCCAGATGCTAGTTAAAGCTCAAGGGGCTCCAACGTACTTAGAAGTCAAGGTCAGGGAGATTACTGAGACTACACCACCCAGCAGAGTGTTCACATTTTTAACAAGCAGCTAGACATTTACTGGCTGTATAACTGTACAAGAATAATTAGCATAGCATTTTATGCAGTTGGGTGCAAGAGTGTTTTCCCTCTGGGCTTTCCCTAAAGCGTGTTGTACTGTATGAAAGTAAGAGATAGCTGGCAAAGTGTTTGGGATAAAACACGTTTTCTGTTGCACCCCATGGCCTCCAGACTAGATGCTTGGCTACATAATGTACGGACATCAAGGGGATTGAAGTATTATTACATTAACTGTAAAGGAATACCGAAGTTTTGCATGCTCTTTATATTGTTTCATATCCATTAACTGTAACTTAGTAAGTACCGGGCAGTCCATAAAGACAACATCATTTTCAAATTGTTGATTAGAGGTAGACACAGAGATGACCAAGTGATCAAATATTGACAATCTGACACCCCAGATGACCACCTCAGCTCTGTCCACTCCTTGCTCTATAGTCATTCTGCCTGCTATGGTCAGATACCCCCAGCCAGATGTCATAGTTCCTTGTGCGGAGCGCAGAGCACTGTCGTTGACTCCTGGAAAACCAGCTGACTTAAACGGCTCCTAGTGTAGCCAAAGAAAGACAGTCACGGCTTTGTTACAGGACACAGAGAAAGACGTCCAGAGGTAGTCTCTTGCCAAGACAGCTAGTTCACATCTGACAGTGAATATGCCTTATATGGCGTTATGGAACCAGGAATAAGGAGACACCATGAATCCACCAGAGCTGACAAGAACATCTAGGATGGATGAGAGCAGGTGATTATTTAATCAGCGCTAATTTATCTTATCCTAAGAGAACTGGTTTGTGTTTAAACATAGTAATTCTGCTTAAATATTACACCTATGAAGCATCTCGGTAATGCCACCTGTTATATAATTTAACGTTAATCTTCCCCATAAAAAATCACTACCCATACAGAATGCATTTGCGAACCAGAGACAGGCTGCTTGAACTTCAGAAATTACACAAAATAACTGCACACTTAAACACAATTTACATTTACAAGACACAATAAAAATCAGCACATATTAAAAAAATTACTGTGAATAGATTGCTTGTAATATATTAAAACATCTGTTGCCATAATACTTAAAAATTGCACGAACACTGTTTTCAATGGCCTGTTTAATCAGAACATCAAAGGCCTTTTATTTGGAAAGCACATTTGAGAGGTTTTTGGATCTGAAAACTCCGTGTATTCACAGTTTGAGTTTTTAAGAATCTAGAGCTATAGTCTATTATGTGACCTCAGTTTGACAAACTGCCTTTGGACTAAAGACTGGTTTGGATAGCTCCTTTTTAATATCAGAACATTCAGTTAACATGCTCATAAGCCAGCTAGCTGAAACCAGGTATGCCCTGTAAGCCCACGGGACCAAGCAGAGTTACACTGGGCCATTTTTAGCATGCAAATTCATCAAGGCCTGGTAAAACCAAATCTAATTAATAATGACACAGAAACTGGAAAGAATTATCCTTAAGACCTTCCATTATTCTGGCGAGGATTGAAACATAAACTCCTGAAGTATAGTATCACTGTAGTCTATTTATTTAAAGTAGCCACGTGTTTCAATCACCATTTTTTTTTTCTTCAAACAGCAGATTTAAAAGTCTACGCCACAATAGCTGATATAAAAAGGATTTTGCCACTTCTATACACACTGGGGGAAGCATACTGAAGATACTCCATATGACCAAAAACATGTGGAAACCTCCCTGTGCAACATCTCATTCCAAATCCAAGAGTATAAACAGGAAGCTGGTCCTCCCCTCTATCCCTCTGGGAAGTCTTTCCATTAGATGGTGGAATATCTTGGAGGGCTTTGCTGCCATTCAGCCATAACAGCATTAGTGGGTTTGGATATTGATGTTGGGTGATCAGGTCCCTTTCTGTCTGTGTGGTTTACCACATTACAACTGAAGTCTTGTTGCTTTTAGAAGTTTCCACATTGCAATCATGTGACTTGCAGTTAACCAGGGGGAAGACATTTGATACTAACTTGGTTGATGTATCTTAATTAATAATTAAGGTATCCACATACTTTATGCTATGTAGTCTAAATAGACTGATGGAGTTTTGCCTGCCCTTATTTCTCTCACTTGCAGCACAGTTTGCTGGTTTTGAGACTCAACTTTCACCTACCATTCAGACAGGAGATAAACACTTGAACACAGTCAAGTGTTACTAGTGTGAAAGCCACAATCCTAAATTTGCAAATGCCATGTCTAAAAATCTGTTTCACAAGTGCAACTTAGGCTGGAATTGAAAGCTGGTTTACAAGTGTTATTTGCTAACAGGCCTTGAACAGGTGCCGTTATTCTCTAGGTGTGATATCTACACTGGCAAGTCAGTCTGTCAGGAGTCTGATCCAACTTTTAAAAACATCACAAGTGAAAGTCAAATGTTAACAGGACATGTAATCTTCTACCTGGTTTTTATGCAAATAAAATGGATTGTTTTAGCCACAGACTACGCTTTAACATTTATGACATTTACTCATGTTGTGTGCAAGGCCAATAAAATTATATATAATATACAAAATAATATAAAAAAACACTACAACTCCCACTGTAGCAGAAGACTTGCTGTATGAGCTGTAACTGCAAACCTTTATAGATACCTGTTTGATGAGTGGCCACAGACTTTTCCCTGTGTCCATCAACTAGAATTCTGCATTAAAACAAAGAGGAACCATTTTATTAAAAAAAAAAAAAAAGTGTAATAAGTTTGAAGTGGAAAATTTAATAAATACTGTATTCACTGGACCCAGAAAGTCACTGCTTTAAAACAGATGAAACGACAATGAGTTTCAAATGAAGTTTATGTTTCTCTATACAATGCTTAACTGTACAACTGCATATATTCTGAAATAATTCTTATTATAAAATAGGGCTCTACCATCCATACAGAAAATCCAGAGTACTGGAGAAAAGCAGTTTTAAAAGTAAAATGCCAGAAATTCAGGAAAGCAACTCTCATTTTAATCTGCCAAGTTGTGCTTACTTCTACACAATACCAATATTTGGAATGAACTTAACTGAAGTTTTTGGCATGAACAAAAAAAAGTACACTAAATACAGGACATTTCAAATACTCATTTCCAGCTTTTGTTTGGGTCAAAACGCACATCACACAATTGAATTATTGTGCCTTCTCAAATAAGTTGCAAAGTGGATTGTTTGAGAATTCCTCATTTAAATAACCAAACAAAAAAAAAAGCAAAAATTTTAACAATCAAGCACAGAAACCATCATATGAAATATCCTGGCACAAGAATACCAACTTACTCAGGTCACTGTTGCAACTGTCTTACCTAAGATTTTGAAATATTCCCAGTATGACTGAAATTAATCAATTCGCAGTTGCTCAACTGTGGGTCTTGACAGGTGTCGTTTCATTTTCTTACCCTCGGAAATATTGTTTATGTGGAATAGATGTCTGTATGATATACACAGTTAACTAATAAGGATGAGATACAAGTGGCGCTATAATGCAGTAGTATGTACGCATGAACCTACTCATTTCTCAAAGCGGTTCTCACCTAGTGTAACAGGAAGAGAGAGATTTGGCTCAAGTCTGAGGTAAGCAATGTACTTCAATATAATGCCCATGTAACATTCATACTCTTACAATCAATATTTATTCTCTATGTACAAACTTCCACCATTTTAGATTAAACGAAACCCCTGCATCGCTGCCACATCTCAAGGGTATAATCAGCTACGGGGGCAAAACATTCAACTGCCCTTGTGACTCATTACTTCAAGCTTAACAGATAGCAATAGCAAGTCTTCTCTCTCATACCAGTGGGCTCCATTAAAAGAAGGGGGCAGAAGAGTCTTGCTCCCCGGTGACACCCAGATTACTCTCAACATTCCCCACCAGGACAATCTTCTCCCCAGCGGTCCTAATGCTGTGTACTACAGTCACGTCAAGTCCTTTCAGAATCCATGAGGAGTGGGAAGCTGTCAATAGATACCTGAATAAAAACATTATTTATGAGCAAGGTGGCAATCGATATGTTCACGCCAGTTTTTAAGCACACTGTGACCTCTTCTACCATAAGTGCCTCCATTCAACTGGCTGTCCAATGTGCTCCAATCTAAACCTCCTGAGTATTAACAGGCCCTGTGAAGAATACAGCCCAGGTTACTGGGGTTTTTGGGAAGGGGGGGGGGGGGGGGAAAAAAAAAAAAAAAAAAAAAAACAAACCCCCGCTGGAAAGGGGGGGGGATTTTG
>JAACJT020000034.1:11453378-11470860 GCA_009936485.2 Gymnarchus niloticus
GGAGGGAGGGGGGGGGGGGTGGGGGGGGGGGGGGGGAGGGGGGGGGGGAGAAAAAAAAAAAAAAAAAAAACATACAACTATCATCCACTGGAAAAGGAGGGGGATTTTGCACCTTTTCATAAATCCTATAGAGTTCTCCTTTCAGAATTAGCACAAATCACAAAATACTGGACGGAGTACAGTTCAACAATATGACGTTATGTTGTTAGCGTGGTTTACCTGACTGTGGTACTAAGTGTTATCATGAGGAAAGGGGAAATCACAGGATGAACTGCACTGCAAGCTCCACATTTACATTAAGACTTCATAACTGAGTAAACATAACCATTTCAGTTATATAACAAGCTTCACAAGAAACAAAACGACAATATTAGATGCTACAATTCTAGAGCTACCTAACATGCTACTGAGAAGTGAGACTTTAAAAGGAGTATTCGACTCCAACAGTGAAATACCTTAACTATAGTCCACAACTTCACTTGCAGTATTATACAGAATGGACTGATACATATATTGCTTTCATTCATAAAACAAGCGATCCTGTCAGAAGCTTAATTGGGTTTTTTTAACTCTAGAATTCACATCTACCTCGCTGAAACTTACTAAAGCATTTGAAAGCTGCCCAGCAGTATTTCCAAACATCATTCTCAAAAGGAAAAAAAAAAAATTTCAGTCCACAGCATCGCTATGATATCCTTGATACTTGCTCATACCCTGCATTGGTCACAAAATGGAGACATCCCCATTATCGGAATGTGTTCAGAAAATGGATGCCAAACATCGCTTACGGTTAACGACACGCAGACGACCTTCTCGAAATGAGAAGCGCTAGGCCTACGTCGTAGGTCTATTTAAAAACTTTGGATTTTTTGCAATCAGGACCTCATCCTGTCTTCTAGATATTCAGTCTGCTTTGGGAGTTATTTACGAGCTGATCATCTCTGACAGTCTGGGGCTAAATGTGAACACTACTGCAAATTTCATCAAGCGATTTATTAGTAACAAATATCAGTCTTAGTTTATAGATTAGCAAGCCTGGACGTGCCATGTAGTTTATAAAGTATCCCCTTTGCAAAATGCTAAATAAATTCACATTTTCCAAAAATATATCCCCCCAAAACTGGGAGCTCTGCATATAATATTTAAAATAATTAAAAAAAAAAAAAAAAAAAAACAAAGGAACCTAGAACAGAGCAAGAGAAAAACTAGAAAACACAGCCACCACCCTCCTGGTACTCTATTGCCCAGAGAGCCACAGGATGAAGGCATTCAATCAATTAGTCTGTGATTGGTTCGAATGACATTACATAAACAGGAAGCAGGGCACTTCCTAAAAGGAAAAAGAGATGAAGAAAATTCCCCTGTGGGTCGAGCTTCATTTGGAAGTGCCCCACTTTCCAGTAGAAATCACAGCAGCCTTCTCCCCGCTCACACTTACTCCACGTCTTACCACGCCGCACCGTAGGCAGCAATTTCCCCACCTCAGAAGCCAGGCCGCAGCAGTAGAGTGAGACTCACACTACCATTTAATATTCAAAATGGCCGACGCCAAAGGAGGTCCTGCTCTTCCTGCCCTAAGAGTCACGGGGACAGGCTGTTTGTGCTCAGAAGCTGCTCTCTTCCTCAAACCTTTAGCATTCACTGATTGATCTGCTCACTGTCATGCCCACGTGTTGACTCCAGATAGCTGGGTCAAGGCTGCATCCCTCTGTGGCTACAGATTACTATTTCCTGTCCTGGGATCCAAATCCCCGCCAAGAGTCCTTTAATTGCAGGCACTCGCTGTTACTGCCAGCAGCATGCACAAAAGGTCATGTCTGCTTCGGGAAGCTGAACGAGAGGCCAATCTGAACGATGCTCTCGGCCAAGTATCAGCACATCGCTCCTATGCATATCAGAGCTTAGGTTTTCGTTTCTTCCTGAGATCACGTTCTATTAAATACCATTCACCATCATGCTAATGCACAAGATTATAACCTACGAAATATTCCAACTTCTTTTGCAAACTGTTGCTGGGATATTAAGCGGGTTTTATCTGTGTTTGTAATATTTTCCATGACTGTGGCGTACAATAACTTATGACAGCTACTGAAAAACACCAATTTCTGCCTGGTATTTAAGAGAGCAATATTAGCGTGCTAATGTTAGGAATACAACCAGCACTACTTTCTAGAAAACTACACAAGGGAGTTAAACTCTTTATCAGGCACTAAAACAGGGTACCCAAACAATGGTCCAGAGGTTGTATTTTAGTTCAAATTAAACCACCTTTGTTAACACATATGGGGGGAAAAGGGGTAGCAAATCATGCAAACGACTCGAAATCCACTGTACTCTACTTAGACAAGAAAACAATCCTAACAAAGTTTGGGTACACCTGTTTAACACTGTGTCAAACAGCTGTGTAGCATGTGCCATTCAGTTGGACAGCAGTGGGATGGGGTGCTTACGATTGGACAGTACTACAGTGAGAGAGACACGACTGGATGATAGCATGTTAAGGGGGTGGGGCTAGACAGCAGTGGGTAGGGGGTATAATTAAAACCATCCAATAACAATTGAAAACAGAGCTCTGCCCTGATGTGTTCAGAATCAGGGCTGGTTGAATGGATTGTAACCACAATGAAGAATTAACTTAAGCAGCTGACCCTGAATCAGTTGAACAAAGAAGGTTAATGTTAAGTTTAGGCTCTAGCGAACTGCCCCTGAATCAGCGTGCACTCGGATGGCTGCGTCCGCATCCTCCCGGGGCAGTGGCTCCTTCCTTCTCTGTTCCACTTTCAGATCAGCCTGGCTTCTCCTTCCATTTCCGGGGGCAGCTCACACACCCCGGTGAAGTTCATCTCCTTCCCCCTGGCCCCCGAAGCAGTGAGGCCCAGGCCTCCCTCCCCCGGGGAAGCGTGATTGGACGGAGTGTCAGGTGACATGCTTGCTCCACTCTCTGTGCGCGTCCCTTTGAGAAACCCCTCCAGGCGCTTCAAGATCTGCTTGGGGTTCTTTTTGGCAAAGGTCTCCAGTTCTGCACGAGAAAACGTAACTCAAGTCTGAACTGTATACACCATCCAACACTGAACTGACCCTTCATCTGTATAAACAGTCAGAAAGCAGAGAATCTGATGAAACCAGTTCAACATGCAGGTCAAATTTGCCTTTTTTTTTTTGATGAGCAAAGAGTAAGGGACATATTATCAACTATGTTTGAATCAGATTGCTCTCGGGGAAAGGAAAAATGTGCTGTGGTTTAAGTAAAGGCTGTTTAAAAAGCAGATGGTACCTTTCAGCACAAACCCCGAGTCAGAGATCGTCTTCTGCTGGGATTTCCACACCTGAAAGAGGTGCAGAAACGTGGCCACGTAGAACTCGTTTAGCACGCCAACCACCTGTTGCCGTCGGTTACATTCCCTGAGAGACAGCAGACGGGAAGAGCAACTGAGCTCCTGTTTTTTCACAACAGAGCTCAGCCATATTACAGCACTAGTGTTTCTCCTATACATCATAAAGGACTTTCCAGAAGGAATCATAAAACGTAAAAAGTAATACCCTGTGCCCTATAAGAATACTGATCAAGAGGTACTGCTGTAAAATCATAGGACAAAAGTAATTGGAAACAGTACAAAATCATGTTCCGGTCTAAAAACGAGGCAGGTGTGGACTCACTTAGACAGGACCTCCTCCCGGAGAGCGTGGAGTGCAATGCGGGTCATGTTGATGGACATAACACTGAAGGGAAAGTTCTGAGAGGGAGAATAAAAAGCAAACGAATCACATCATATGTCACACGGCACCACAAGTGGCCTGAATTTAAGCTGCTTTCAGGCAATGTCAGACCTGAACGGGGTGCTGCGACAGCTTGTAGATGTCTCGGGCCAGGGGAAGAGTGTCAGGGTCCATCACCAGATACAAGGTGTGCATTAGGGCCAAGAAACCAGTGCCTCTCAGGTCTGTGGCAGGGTCTGTGCCTGGAGGACACACATACAAGGCCATGCAGCCACACCAGTGCAGTCACAAACAGACATGCTGGCACACGCCTGGAAAAACCAAACTCGCAACGAAAACGCGCAGAGATTAAGTGGCATGACATCACAGAGGTCCGAGGAATGGCTGTGGAGTCTGATGGGATTACATCAGTCGTCCCCCCAGCTTACCCTGGAAGCCCACCGTCTCCCAGTGTGGGCCGTAGCGAGGGCAGTCTACACGGCTGCCTGTCAGCCGTTTGTAGATGGTCTGCAGGACCCGTGTGTGTACCTTCTGGCCATTGTCCAGGGAGCCTGCGAAGCCAAGTTGAGGCTACTGAGAACATTCTGTCCCATGCCCTGGCGGTACCAAACAGCGTCATCAAGCACAGTGGCAGGGACCAACCCCTTCACAAGTGAGACTCCAGGCAAGAAGGCAGAAGGGTCAAAGACAAACAGGGGGAAATGGGAGGAAACGAGGCCCCATAAGCGGGCTGGGGGAGTACTCACACTGGGCAATGGCGAACACCAAGTTCCTCTCCTCTATGAGCTCCCGGTGCAGCCGGGGTGGCCCAAACAGAAAGTGCGTGATGGCAGCCAAGCCAGTCCGGTGCAGGGTCGGCTGAATGTTTCTCTGCGGAGCAAAGGGATGCTAACCGTGAACTGTGAGCTATGACCAACACTGGGCTGAGGCCGCTAGCCTACCAAGCTTGGGCCAGCTCACGTTACGAGCATCTGTGGTTTGGGTCGTACCAGGAGCTCGGACAGGTCTGTGGTCTGAAAGTGCTGTAGAGCCTCATTGAAGGAGATGAGAGGAGTGGGAGTCAGGTCCTCGGGAAGAACTTTGAGGACAACCAAGACGAACACATTGAGGCATTACAATGTACTGCTACAGACTACCTTCCACTATACTATGTTCTGCTACAAAATACTACCATACACTGCACTCTACTATATTACATCCTATTACATTATACAGCCACAGACTACATTATACCACACTACACCCTACTACCATAGACCACATTTCACTATAGTACGCTGTATTACAATATGCCGCCACAGACTACATTCTATCATACTACACCCTACTACCTTAGACCACATTCCACCATACTACATTATATTACAATAGACTACATCACCCGGGTGCTCATGACTCACCAGGCTGGATTCTTTCTAAAGCCTCCCACTGTTCACGTGCCCGCTGGACCTCAATGCTCTCTTCTGCAACAGCAAATAAACATGATAAAAACAAACTGGGATTCCACCCCCCTCCTCTATGCCCGAAACACCCCAGGGAAGAAAGGGGGTGGGTTAAACCACAGCTGAGCTTGGTAACCAAGATGGAGCAAGGGGAAAAGAGAAAGTTGCTCTGTGTGTATGTCTGTGATCCACATTCAAAAGCGAAGGCCCTCCCTTGGGTGAGCGCTTGCTGACATTCCTTAAAATATTTGAGAGAGAGAAAAAAAATAAAAAAATCACCAAGTCAAACAAAACCCATGGCTGTGGTAGTGAATGAACTTTTAAAACTGTATTGTTCCTTTGCTTTATGGAGCAAGTAAGAAGTGTAGTGTGGTGACTCAGTGGAGAGTACTATTGGCTAACATCTTCCAGGTTTGGGGTTTCAATCCCATCCTTACTGTGTGTGTGTGTAGTTTCTCTCCATGTTGCGCAGGTTTCTTCCAGAAACTCTTCAAAGACATGCAGTTACGTGAACTGGTCCCTAAAATGCCTATAGTGTGTGACCATGTGCGTGCCCTGTGATGGATGGGCATCATGTTCTGGTTTGAACCAAACCTGTACTGGATAAGCAGCTGGATGATGGACGGACTTAATAAAATGAACAGGAAAGGAGGGAAACAGCAGAACAAAAAGATAAAACACACTCACCTTCCGTTTTCCTCTGCTCTCCCCCTGCAGCCAGAGACTGCAGGATGCCATTCTGCTTCAGACTCCAAATCTACCAAGAAAGTAAACAGTGATGAGAGGCCATAACAATGCGAATCAAACCGAAAACCACAAACAACGTCGACTGGCGCTGCTAGCACTTTACAGCATTCAGCGAGATGCCCCTCGGTGCTAAGATCCATCAACGTGGGGACCTACAAGGCTAAGCGCTGGCCCGCTCCCCCACGCATACTCACCGGCAGAGACTTGAGGGCGACGCCGCCGTTTGCACGGTCTGTGATGAGGCCTTCCGGGACCAGTCCATTCACTCTCTGTCAAACACGGAGAGAGGGAATGAGCACAGCATTGGTGCATAGTGAGAAAACTTAATGGACTGCCTTACAAATGATTAGCCAATCAACGATCCAGCAATTAAAACGGTGGCGTAAAATTATCCACTTTTTACATTCCTAACCAATTCACAAATAGAGTCAGTGACTGCCAGCCTTTCTGTGCTGCAGGGCCACATTAGAAAATTGTTTAACTGCAACTGGCCTTTCACATCACAGCAGAACTTTGTTGAAAGTAGATATTTCCTTTCCAAACGTAAAGAATGTTCCAGAATGTCTCAGTTCAGCTTATTTTGAACAAACTGTTAGGAAGCCAGGGTTTTAAAGCACATAAGGGATGACAAAAAAAAAAATGAAACGCTCAATTTAGACGAAAACCATTCTCAAATAGCCTAGATAAAAGCACTGAAAACGTCAGTGTCCGTCCTTAGGTTTTAAACTGATAAAGCAGAGCTGTTTCTATTCTGACTGATTGCAAGCTGCACACTGGAGTCTGTCAGACTACCATGGAGAAGTGGTTCAGGAGACAAGCCAACAGCAGGCAATAATGTAGCCAGGCCAGACAACATCCTGGCTCTGACGCCATGACCAGCTATGGCTGCACCAGCTGACAGAGTCGAGGCAACAGCATGAATGCCATTCAGGGAGACATGGATGGTATAAAGGCTGAGACGGTAAAACAAATGTGTGGTGATATCTTACATGCTTTTCATACAAACAGCAGTGCAAACACAACTTTTCTCTCCATCGGCACCTATGCTGATCCACTGAAAGCAGGCAAAGTCCAGCTACAAAGGGAACACTGGCAGGTCAGCTTGTATAAGCTTATTTACATCTCTGACAAGACTTTCAGATGCCTAATTCAAAGTAGTAATGGGATGAATCGAAAGAGTAATACAAGCATAATAAAATTTTGTAACAACAATTAGTCAATTAGAATTGTCAGGAAACTATGAGAAAAGAAAGTTCCAGCACTCGATCGATGAATGGGCGACTGGCACGTGGGCGAGATAGCAGCAGCACAGCAGCACGGGGAACAGGAGGGCCGAGAGAGGACTTCAGCACCACCCTGAAGCACAGCAGAAGCCTGGCTCAGTCCTCCTCAGAAAATACAACAGCATCAAGTCAAGAATCGGCCCACAGCTGGTGGGTAAATCCCTTGGACCCTTTGTCGAACAGAACTCTTTAAAGCCTTAGTGGCAGGGGAGCAAAAGTACAGAGAAATAAAAAGTATAAAGTTTAAAGGTTACAACAAGGAATGGCTGGAATAACGAGTGGCTCTCCCACACACTGAGGCTGAATCACAAATGTTTTAATGAACAGTGAAAGCACAAGGCCTGATGAAGGGCATATGGCCAATTTTGTCCCGGTGGGCAAACATTCATCAATGCACTAATATTTCGGTGGGCCGAACAAGAAACATGCCACAACGGACACATTCCACAGAACTGGAACGGACCAAAGGGTGGGCCTCGTCGGATGCTTTCCCCAATAAAATGTAACCTCCTAAACAGCAGGGTGTTCCACCTGTTTAGCCTGAACAAAACACGGCATAGGTGATGGAAAAAAAAGTGTGGCTGCAAAGCGTGTGAAAGATGCTGAACATATTGACATGAAACCCCAACGAACAGGGAGAAGGAGGTGGTGCACTCATTAGACAAAACACAAAAAAAAGCATTTTGAGCTAAAGTTCAAAAATGCTGGGAAATCAATGAAAAAACTGAAAGGAGGCATCTGAAATAAAAATGTAAGCAAAATGAAAACACAATGGTACTTGTAAACTGTGTAGGTAGAAGCTTCCCATCACTATGTGCACAGTAAGGTTACTAGCCATTCTAATTAAAAGATGCAGTTCCACAGTCTTTATGATGCAGAAATAATAATAATTCTCAGAAGATGTCAGACTAAACACCAAAAGAGCTTCAAACGCATATATATGGTGAGCCGGTCCAGGTTTTTTTAAGGACAGTAAACCACTAATAGACAGCAGACACCAGATTCCTGTTGCCAAGGATATTGTAAAGCGAGGCACATCATCCTAGAATTATCACTTCATACTACAACAGCTTTAGGCCGCAGCTACAGAGACCCTAAACAAGATCCAGGGTTTAAACAAAAAATACCTGCAACAAATACATTCAGACGGACTATTGAAGCTCAGCAGGAGTTCCTTTATGCCACGTTAACTTGCGAACATGTCAGAACACCTGAAAAAGGGTAATGGGGATTAGAAGGCAGAAAGCAACAAATTAGAAGACACTGTGGAATAAGAGATGACGAAGCATAAACGAAGATAACTCAGTGCAGCAGGGAGGATAATGAGATTATAATTAAAGAGACTTCTAGCAGTCCTCTCCCCATCCTTTTCAGGACATTTTGAATACTCCTCTTCAATACTTTTGAAAAGTCTTCCTTTGAGCTAAAATCAAACTGAGAAGTATTTAAATATTACTGCACCTTGGGAATATTCAGATAACTCAGATCCTGAATAAGGCCTGGCCAAAGTATAAATAATTACAAAATTATGTAAGAATGCTTAAACTAAGTGCATTTAACATAAAATAATATTGTATTTTAAAAACATCTGTTTTTATATTTCACAAGTACAATCAATCAGGATAAAAGCAAAAGAAAAATGTATAAAACAACAGAAACAAATATTTTTACAACTATCACACATGACCTTTTCGGAAACACCAAATGGAAGGCTACTTAGACTTCAAATGTCTTAAGAAAAAAACTTAACTTCATAAATATTAGTGCAAAATGTCACTTTATTAACAAAGGAAAAGAATAATGTTCTTGAAGAGGAATAATGAGCTGATTGAAAAACAAAGAAACTGAAAGCGCACATATATTATGTGTGTGATGGAAAACGAGCCAAATCTGCCACCTGAAATATGAACTTTATCTCCCTTCAAAGCTTCCACACATCTGCTATGCCTGTGTACCACCTAAATGGTGACAGCAGCTCCGCCCTGAGAGCAGCAGCCTGCGGTACCAGAAGTCCTGGCCGACTTCCCCGTGACGACCCGTCTTTGGCTGACCATAACACTCAGCATCACCAGCCGTAGTCCAACGGAACCGAAAGAAACCTGTTTACACGCACCTCAGACGGGGGGGTCAACATGTTAAAGATCATTGATACCCTACAGAATTCAATGCCAAATCTTGGCACTATCAACACTGGGCGCCAGTCTGTGTTCTGAATGTGTTTCAAAATAACTTTTGTATGCCGGGCAGTACTGTGACGCTACGGAACCCTTTTTTCCTGTTTTTATGCCCAATTTCCTGTGCACCATTAAATGGCTAAATGCAGAGTAATCCATAAAGTAACCAAACATGAATATGCACATTACAAGCTTAATAAACACAGATGTGTTTTTTTGTCCATGGATGCCTAATGCAGTACTCACAATGAACCATGCAGGAATAATTTGTTTGGGTGAATTTCACGCAATCTTACAGCTGCCTTTGTCTTACGGCAATGCATCAAGTCAATTGCTATCCTCTGCAATTAGAGGGGGTGATTACCTGAGAGCAAGTGAAATGTTTGCTATATTATAGACAAGTCTGAGCTAAGCAGCAAAGTTAACATCACAGTACTTCTGGTAATATGCCTCTCTAATCCCAGCGATAGACTGCTAGATCCTGATATTGTAGATATAGCTTTGAAATTTCTGAGGAGGTCACTATGTTAACTGCAGGGGCCTTTCCTTCCACATGATCGTTCTCCCCAAAAGAGCAACCCCAAGAGTGTGATAACTAACACACTATCACAAGTAAATCTCCCCATTCTCAAAAGAATCGGTCGCACATCTTCCCAGAGGTTCTCCAATAAGGATTATTTCCTAATGGATCATGGAACTTCACATAAAAGAAGCAACAAATTTTGCTTACTTTGAGCAAGGAAGCTAGGCTTAAGGCTTTCCTTGACTAAAAAGTTTTGAATTCAGCTCTCAAGCCAGTCACTGCTGTTTCACCATCAAACAAGGCTCTGGAACACTTCAGTGCCAAAATACAGCTGCATATATGGGTCAAATTCTTTGCTACAAACTGCTTTCAAACAGCCACAAAAGGATCATCTCATTGCTAATACACAATACACACACATTAAAACATGTTCACAGTGGGTTGTTAAACTTCTCAATGTTTTCCTTCTGCTTCTATCCTATTTCAGTCGCAGGGTTGTTTACATTTTCCCAATAAAATGTGTTGCTCTAGAATACATTAAGTGTAACACCTTCACATTCATGCTGAATATTTCAATGCTTCAAAGAATTTAGCATCAGCAATTAGCAGGTGGGGGATTTACAGACCATCTTTAATGGCACAGACAGACCACGGTTTTTGGATAAAGGGTTCCAATGGAAAATAGGCTACTAGACATGTTGATGATGATAAAAACTCCTGAGGATACTAAAGTTTACTTTAGCCTGTAGCAGAACAACTCCAGATCGGGGGTGCCCGATAGCTAAGCACAGTGTCAGTCAGTGTGCACCTGGACTCATTCATTATGTTGTACAAATGTACCATAACAATGCATTAGGCCTTCAAGTCTAATAGACCCTACAGTTTATGCAAGTCTGAGTATTTATGCATTATACATACTTTGTTATACTGTCTAAGACTGCATATTTAAATATTTTACATTTCATGTGCCAACTTTTTTGTTTGGGTGAAGATTAGTCATCATAAAAAATGTGGAACAGCTGTAAATCTACAATTGCAGATGTGTAAGCTAATAATGCTGTGCTGAACTACCAGACTGCCTAAAGGCTGTAAGAATGCATTATGCCACTGCACACGCATAGCAGTTCAGCCTGCTTTGTCCTGCTGCATGTGCCCACACCTAAGGCGTGACACTCATTATTTATCGCATTATAGCTGTATTTTGCATATTATCACACCATACTGTGATTACTGTGCCGGGCTGCTGTAACACTGTCATTTCCCTAACGGGATTAATAAAGTGTGTGCGTACTTCATAAACACTTTATAAGCATAGACTTCTTAAAACAACACACAAAAAAAAAAGATGTCAATTTTGGGGAACAAAACCATAGCCGTGTACCAGTATCACTACATCAGCTGCTGCAGAAGCAAAAGTGGACTCCAAACCTTTGGCACCAGTAGAGTAGGTGTTCTAGAGTGGACCTACCACCTCTCAATCTGGCTCGAGTTCAGAACAGAGGAAAATACGACTCTAACGCTAAAGGTAAACTTACTTAACACAGGGTGTGGGTGTGATGGAGGGTGGAGACAGTTTATTTCCATCTTTTTCTCCATACTGCTCTCTCTCTCTTCAGGTAGGAATCCTGTCTAAACACTCAGTCCCTGGCTGATATGCTCGCAGCCGGGCTGACTCACGTGGCATCATGAACAGCTAGACACAGCAAAATGGCTGATTGTACCACGGGCGTACAGGCAGCTCTTCCCGCCGAGATAATCTGAGCATTCTTCAAAGGCACAACAGCTTGTTTCAGCTTCCAACCACACATGTGAATATCCAACAACGTGCTAGGGACTTGGTACCCACCTGTGGGTGTGCTGTGATGGATTGGTTCCCTTCCATGGCCTGGGCCTATAAAGTCAGCTGCCTTCTAAAGCCCGACCTCCCTGGCAGAAATTGAACACGGCCGGCTGAGGATACGCATGGTGCTTGGGGTGCAGGGTCTGTGCACTGCGTCCAGCGCCTCCGACTCCTCTACTCACAATCCTTTCCGAGCTGCAGGATGCAGAGCTACCGACTGCAATGGATTACACAGTTGAACGCCATCTCAACATGCCGCATTTGCTTGGTAGCTGACGAAATGCATCGGAGCACAGGAGGAAGTAAAAATAAACATCAGCTTCACAAGTAATGACATTTTATGAATAACTGCTCAGAGTATTGACTGTGGATCGATGACTTCAACATCAGGGACTACAGCGATGCTGAAAAATGCACTTTCCAACTCAGGCATCTGTAAAAAGATCAGCAGAGGATGTCAACAATAAAATGAGTTGAAAGCAATGCCCTGCTTATACTTCCTTCATTCAAGTTTTCTTCAGCCACACAATCAAAGGAACCATGAAGCCAAACTGGGACACAAGTTTAGATTAGGTCCTTCTACATGTCGAGAACTCATCGTGCCAGTACTTTCAGGACCAAATGGTCATCCGTTAGCCTCAAATGTGGAACTCAGTTGTCTCAGATTTGCAGAGTTCACTCGCAAAGGTGCCGTCACACTTTAGGGTTCCTGGCCCATTCCCACAACTCCAGCGAAAATCGAATGTTCGTGCTTCATAGCGATGGAAAGAACGCCACACGATACTGGGCATCCGAGATCCACCATCCAGGAGGAGGGGAAGGTAAAGGTCTGTTTTTTTCCAGGATGAACTTTAAGCAACAGGGCTGAGAGATGCTTTCCAGGGTGGAGGTCAGTCTCAGTCGGCTGTTTTATTTCTTCCTTTCCAACTGTACTTAACTAAATCAAGATGTCTGAAAAAACAATGCCAGCGGGTGGGACTCATGCCAGGGGGAGTCCAAGTACAGCTGACCTTTGTTGAGTTCTGCAATGGCGGTGGGGAGAGGGGCAGGGGGTGAAAAACGGGGAATCGCAATTTGTCACATTTTGAGACTTCAAGAAATACATTTCCATGGTAACACAGAGAAGCGTCACCAAATTTGGTAGGTGGAGGAAAACAGTTGCGTCATTTTTATGTGGACCAGAGCTTAATCTGCTTAGTTTAAAAAGCCCACCATGCAGTGCTCACGTTAGTTACATCGCAGTCGATGACCGTGGCACTTCGTAATAAGCTGCAACACTTTAACCACAAGTAGCTCTGAGCACAACCAAACATCTACTGCCCTGACAGAAACAGACTCCTTCCTGGCTTACAATGAATTTAAAAGGCACACACTGAAGTTTACAGCCCCCTCCGCCAAATGTCCACTCCACTGCGAAGCTGACTGTTTTAACGGAATCGGTCAGCGGGCGATATGACCGTCACAATTATCCGGAGTCGCAATTAACAACCAAATTGTTCAGCTCGTCAGCCATATATCTGTTTAACTTAACTAGCTGCCATACGACTAAAATGTCAACGAAAACTCAACTGTGTCAAGAGATCTATTTGCCCAGTAGAGTGAGGCATCTTGACAAAGGGGTAGGCTAGCTGTCTAGGCATGTCGCCCGTTATAACGGTTCGTACCCCCCCCCCATCCGAAGTTCACTAGATGTGGGTAACTTGCCAACTAGATCTGTTCAAGTAAACTACGCTGCATGTTACCAGAGCATCGGTTACAGTTCAAAACCGACCACTACAATCGTCTGGACACTTATGTTTAAGCTCACATATACGTTATTTTTTTTAACACCCCCCCCCCAAAAAAAAAAACGCACATAATGTAACGCATGCGTTTTGTTAAAAGCTATACTTGACCGATAGCTACAGCTTGAGTCTTTTGCAAAAAAAAAAAAGCCCTCGGCGTCGTCAGCAGCCGGGCTCGCGACGCTGCGCATTTCTCACACCGAGCCGCCTCGCGCCATACGTAAAGTTCCCGGCTGATTTGTCACGAAACGGGGACTCGGCTGTTGAATTCCTAGCGTTTCTTATTTCCAAAATAAAACCTCGGCTTTTCCACTTACCTCGGTTTGACTCCCTCCAATCTGCGCTCCCCTTCCCCCCCTTCGGCGGTCGCAGAGATTTTTTTTTCTCCCCCCCGTTTCGATGTGTGCCGGGAGTCGTAGTTTTCACCGTTCGGGTGCCTTCCGGGTTTCTTGCGCGCGCTCCGTCCACCCCCCCTCCCCGATCGACTCCCGACAGACGCCAGCTCGAAGCTCGGCACGGGCGACGGGACGCGGCGATGCGCGCGGAGCTCGAACCCTGGCGCGGTCCCCGCGAGCTGCTGCGATTACGTAATCGCGCGAGCGCCTCAGCAAGAGATGGTAGCTTCGTGTAACGCCCTGGGTCTACATTAAAACACGGGCGTCACGATACTAGTGAAACCGGCATTGCTTCACTCAGTCGAGTTAAACTATATTAATATCCAAGCAAAACGCTTTTAAAGATGATTTTTCTTATGGCCTGAAACGACATCTCTTCTTTGGAAACCTACAGTAGTCTTCAATTTCTAAGCTAGGATTGAAACAGGAGGTGAGGCAGCTACAGAGGATGCTCCCAGTACATTAACAGTACCTGATCCTTTATACATACAGCTCAGTGGTGACTCCTGTCCTGACTATAATTCAGAACTGGCAGTCCATTTTCATAGCCTGCTGCATTTACACTGAATGAAAATTATTTTCAACCCCAGTCAGTCAACCAGCTTTTAAGTAACAATGACATTCAGCTCACTGCAAGTACTTCTTTCTTTAACTTCAGGAAAGAGTACATAACCACAGTAGCCTACGTTTAACATGTATATTAAATAGGCTCATTTATAAACAGCATGAAAAATAATCATGTTGGCTAACATACTGGGGCATGTGGGGACTGAGCTGGATGGGGGCCAGAATCTCCAAAAGGAAGCTTAGAACCTGGGAGTGTGAGGACATGGCCAAATGGTTGGTGACAGGTTCACCAAGCTGGAACTGGAGCAACTACATTTAATTTACATGGAAGAGGGTTTCCCCATTGGGTCCCATGGAATTTCCTTATTCAGTCTGGCTCTGTGACTTTCTGGAGTTTCTGGTCTTTCTGGATAAAAGACATATTCCTCAAATGGAAAATGTGATGGGGTTAAGTGTGTGGTGGGCAGCCTGAGCTTGAAGTTCACTGAAAACTTGGACTGTAAAGTTCCATTCCTGCCTCTGGCCAACCAGATGTCTGGCTTGGCACATCATGTCTGTTGGCATCACCATGTCTGATCATATCACTGCTAGATTTGGTGATTCTGCCTGTAAATAACTTTTGAAGGTTTCTGATTCAGGTGCTCCAGAAACAACATCTTCCGAGGAGGGTTTTAAGGGTTTAAGAGAATGTTGTTGCTCACTAGCTTCTCATAACCAAATTCACTATGTTGCTGTTGTGAAAATTTATTTTTTTGTAATATTTAAGTGTTTAACATGGTAGTGCCATGTAAAAGTATTCAGACCCACACACCATTTATCACGTTTTATGGTTTTAACTTTGATTCATCCTACTTTAAGTTAGGAGGCAATATTCCACACACATCCAAACCCAGAAGACTGAATCAATTATTAAAATGAACTAAGAGTAATTTAATGTTGAGGGGGTGCTATGACCCAGTGTTTGTGGCGTTTATGTGTTCTCCCCATGACACGTTTCCTTTGAGTACTCCCGTAAGTCAGTGATATGCAGTTAAGTAAGTAGGTGTCTCTAGATTTCTTATAATGTTTGAATGTGTATGTCCCCTATGATGGACGGTCATCCTGTCCAGAGTGTATCCCCACCCTGTGCCCTATGATGGACGGTCATCCTGTCCAGAGTGTATCCCCACCCTGTGCCCGATGATGGACAAGCATCCTGTCCAGGGTGATGATATTAAAACTTATAAAGCTCTTCCTTCATCAAAATGGGCTTTTCATAGGTTTTTGATTTGAAAAAAAAAAGTTTCTATAAGCAAGAATAATTTGTAATCCAGAAAAAAAAATCCCTAAGAGGATTGGAATACTTTTGTATTTCATTGTGGAAGTGTCAGGGAAAGTGTCCTGTTTCAGTTGCAGTGTGTAGAGAAATATATTGAGTTTGGTGGGCTTCTCAGTCACTCTTCATGTTAATGTAATTCTGACAGCACATAAGGCTCTCCCTATCTTAGTCACCGGCACTGAAAGCTTGCCGCACTGCTAGACAAATGCCCAGCTTTGCTTGGCACCAGGACTCCTTGTTTTCACACACTGTGGTGAAGTGTTTCACTCTCTCTGCATATAGACTGCGCAAGGCCAGAACGCCACACCAATGCTTTATTTCATATTTAGTATGAGGGAGGAAGTTAGGGAACATTTAGAAGTTTATGACACTATCAGGAACTTACACATTCAAGAAAATATTGGAATTACTTTGAAACTGTCAGTTATATTTGACATTAAAGTTCCAACAACATCTCTTATGGTAAGTACTGTATATGGAACCAGAAAGTAAACTCAGTCTTAAATTACCATAACCCTCTTTACCCTTTTGAATGTTTAACATCATCATATACTTTGTGTGCTAAGACAACTACAAATATCAGAGATTCAGTATACTTAATTTTTATAGGCTTGTTTCTTTATTACCCACTAGAAAAACTGAGGTAAGGCAATTCAGTTACAGCTGAATTTCTATTTTCAGTTTTTATCCTATATGTGTAAAGCTCAGTGAAATGCTAAATGTATTAGCTATGACTTGATAAAACTGATTAGTGGATCATCTTTTTAAACGATTTGTATATGGACTCCTTCAAAGTTTGTAAATAGGGATGACACAGCAAAAGCTGTGCGCGCAAACTGGCAACGGCAATGGGGAGCCTGCAGCTACAAGTAAATATGTGAAGCCGCTACATTTCCATGTCTGTAAAAGTCACTTTGACAAACTGTTAAAGTGACTGACTGGCAAATCATTGAAAATGGGTAATGTCCTGATGGAATCCGATAGATGTCCTTCTGCATGGAATCTGGATTCTGACGAGCGTACGCACAACAACCCGACATGTTGCACGCATACCTTTACTGTGATGTAGGCCATGAACCCATCTCTACACACCAAGTTCAAATTATCAGCGGTAGACTTGGGCTTGCTTCGCTGTGTGTGTCGAATTATCAGAATGCAAAGTGAACAGCGCTAGTACCCTGATTTCACACGCAGAAATGCTGGTGGGGTAGAAAATGGCCCTGACTGTGGCAAAACCAGCCCCCGGCAAGAAGATCTTCTCCCTGGCTGTGCCACAATACGTCATGTGGCAGCGTAATTCCATTACTGGAAGGAGCATCCTACCTCTCATTGGAAGAAACAAAACACTGGTGTTACTTGGCAGGTGCCTTATAGAGCCCTCATTATCTCCACTCCTATTCAGGAGCCGTTTGTAGACAGATGGTAAACGTGCTCTTCCTGACATACGAGCCAAACGGCGTCTGTAGGCAGATGGTAAACGTGCTCTTCCTGACATACGAGCCAAACGGCGTCCGTAGGCAGATGGTAAACGTGCTCTTCCTGACATACGAGCCAAACGGCGTCCGTAGGCAGATGGTAAACGTGCTCTTCCTGACATACGAGCCAAACGGCGTCCGTAGGCAGATGGTAAACGTGCTCTTCCTGACATACGAGCCAAACGGCGTCCGTAGGCAGATGGTAAACGTGCTCTTC
>JAACJT020000034.1:11480147-11568014 GCA_009936485.2 Gymnarchus niloticus
CAAGAGAGGTAACCATCATTGCCGTTACAAATTCTAGCAATTACCAAGAAAAAACTACACTAACGGGAGGCGGGGGGTGGCTCAAGACTTTTGCACAGTACTGTACATCCCTGTTCCAAACTGATAATAAGTGGGGTCTTGAATGAAAAGCGCATATTTGTCTTTGAGAAATTAATCACACCACTACAGTCTCAATGGTGACAACCCTAAACCAAGAGTGAATCCAAAAGACATGATTTATCCAACATAATCTAGTTAAGGCAGATAATAAAGTGAAATGTGATTTGGAATAAAATTCATGTAGCAATAATTTATCCAGTTTAGGGTCACAGGTATAATATAAAATATAATAACTTGGCACACTGACAAGCTTTAAGATGCAGCCATGTGTTCTGAGAAAGATGGTGTGGTACGACTGGGTAACAGTCAAATTCAGACTGGGATCATCACTGGGGGTGGGGAGAGACTGGGAGAACTGGGAATAATAAAATTCCGAGCCATCTTAGCCACACACAGGTGGCCTGGCCATACCTGGACAACAGTGCCTTTAAATAGTACGTATTTGTCATATTTTAAGCATCACTCTTAAGGATCAAGGCCTGCTGGTTAAGGCCTAGAAAAGATTTCCAGGGGGCACTTTCCTTCACAGCTTATTTCAACAGTGGATGGGATGAACAGTGGTTAGTGGCAGGCCCAGCTGCTAGGCCGAGGCTGCAGGTTACCCCATTCAAATTGGCCTGCCTGTATGGTCTACACAACAGAGATGGAGACACCGACACCTACAAGTTATTCTACTAAAACCTGTTCGCAACTCTCCACCTACAGCCTCTACTTAGATCTTATAATGCTGTTTTTAGCAAGCCTCACGTTGCCGATGATGGCATTTTAAACTGACCCCATTTGGATGGCAGTTCTGATTGAGCTATAGTTTTAACCTCCTTTTGGAAACCAAACCAGCAAAGTTCTCAAATGTTTGCTACATAACTTTAATCCCAATCAAATTTTAATGCTACAGATGTGTGTACTTTTGCTACAGAGCTCTTCTTTCCTTTCAATAATTTTCCATCCATCCATCCATCCATCTTCCAAGCCGCTTAAACCCATTCAGGGTCGTGGGGGGCCTTGGAGCCTACCCCTGGCAGCCTTAGGGCACAAGATGGGGTACAGGGTGCTAACCAATCAGAGGGCATAATCACACACACAATGGACAATTTAGCCACACCAATTTGTGTACAGTACATGTCTTTTGGACTGTGTGAAGAAACCAGAGTATCCAGGGGAAACCCACAAAGCATGGGGAGAACATGTAAACATCACACATACAGAGCCGGAGGCAGAGTTCGAACCTCCAGCCCTGGAGGTACGAGGCAACAGTGGTAGCCACTGTGCCACTTTTTAATGATTCTGTTAAATAACACACCTCCGTTGTAGCTAAAGGCCTCCACATTTGCTTTTTCGGCCTTCTTTATCTTATCGGAATATTAAACCATGTTGTAAAATCACTCCTGCCTATACAGCCACAATTACACATCAGTAAAATACACCAGAACTAAGCCAACAAGAGTGCATGAACACGAGGTCTGTACAGGTCTCTGTTTCGTGGAGTGGTTCTAGGTTGTTAGAGGCACTGTAGTCGCAAAGTAGCTCACCCTGCCTTTGGAGCAGATCGCAGAACGCATTCCTGTGCTCACCTTTCACTCTCTCTATGTGTTTAATTTACAGCATGCAGGAAAGTCAAGGATATCTCTATACCAGAGACTGCGCTTTAGCCAAAATAGTGGCAGATAGCACCAGGAAAGTGGTGCGAGGCTTTGGACAAGGTCACTGCCTTACCGCACCATACAAGCTGGTTCTGCGACCTGACAGATGCATTTTTCTCAGAGTGCTCACACACACACACACACACACACACACACACACACATTCAAACATCTTCATGCATTGCATTTAACATGAAATACATTTTAATTTTGATTTTGTGAGAAAATATGATCCCATCATAATATGAATACCATCCTTGCTTAATGACAATGGACTTGACTAATTATAATGCAGTCATACTACATAACGTGAGTTATGCATGTACTTAAGTTATGTAGTAACTGAAGCTTAGAATTTTTTGCAGAAAGTTTTTAGTGCTTAAGATGTTTTGCCATTTAAAAATGTTTAAAGGCAGAAAGACAAACTGTGAACATACATAATGCAAAAATGCTGTATATGCACATTAAGTCAATTTTGAGCATCTCGCCTTACTACGTGAATATAACTAGCTGGTCAACAATAGCGGCACATTAAAACTTTTAAAGCTGCAAAAATGAAAGCTACCCTACTACACAAACACTTCACTATACCTATAGCGTGAAGCGTGACTAACTGGATGTCAAGCACAAAAAAACTGCATGCATTCCAGCTGGACCTTATTTTTTTAGGTCAGCTTTGAATCTTCCACACATCATAGCTACTTTTGAAGAATCCTAAAACCGCCCTTGGAAAAAGTGCTGTTAAAGCACAGCATTAACAAACAAGTACTGATACACGACCTGTGGCGTCAGTGCCCTCTTTATTTGCTTAGGTACAGCCTGATAATGCCATCAGTCAGTTATCAGCACTGTCAAAAACAGGGGGACCTTCTGTAATGATAGGATGACAATACCAAGGATACAGGGAGTAACTCTCTCCAGCTAATTTACAAAACTGACTGCTGATTGAACATGAAAATGAGAGGAAACTGTGGCTTGGCAGCCCCAGTAATCCAGTGTTAATGGTAAAGTCGCTGCAGTGTAACATTTACAAGTTATAATTTTATAGCAATAGTATCATAGTAAATTACTGTAACGCAACACAAGAAATATCTGATACCATGAGAAGAGGTCTGTTTCCATAAATTTAAATTTTCTAAACATGAAAAATATACTGAGGGTGAGTGGTCAAATCCCCCCTCCACTCTGTGTGAGTGGAGTTTGCATTTTCTCACACCTTTTTTCTTCTGAATACTCTTGTTTTTTCTTACAGTCCAAAGACATGCAATTAAAGTAACTGGTGTCTCAAAATTGCCCAGAGAGTATAATTTTGTTTGTGTGTGTGTGTGTGTTTGTGTGTGTGGGTTCCCTGTCATCGACTAGCACCCTGTCCAAGTTGTTCCCTAGCTTTGTACCCTTAGATGAAACACAACACTACATGACGGATGGATGTAAAATAAAGCAAACTTAAAAAATTAAACCAAGCCTGAAGTTAAATTGGAGCAGTACTGTGACCTCATATGTCTTCTAGGGGTTTGGAAACCCAGTTCCGTATGGAGATAAGTTGAATTTTCTCCCAGTATTTATGCAAGTTTCCTCTGGATACAGGAGTTTCCTCCCACAGCCCAAAGACAAGTGATTATGGTGGATTTAATTTCCCGTAGTGAGCAAGTGTGTGCCTTCGTAGTGGACTGGAATCCCACCCAGAGTGCACCCTGCCTTGTGCCCTCAGTTTCCAGGGACAGGCTTCAGGGTCATCACCACGCTGTACCAAATAAAAGTTATGGAAAATGGATGCAGGAAGTAAAACTCTATTTAGTTCAGCTGATTTCCATACCATATTGGCAGCTGCACACTGAAAGGGTCATTGATAAAATCGTGAGTGTAGGGCAGCTAATTCAGGGCTGACGTCGTTTAATGAGTACTTGTTGACTAAAATATGCTCAGACTTCATTCTCTCTGTTTTCAATCGTAAAAGTATCCTGTGGGTTAGGGTTAGGTACAGGGCATGGTAAGCTAAATGCTAACCAGAAGCCAGAAAACTCGCACAAACCTGATGATTCATCAGCAAGAGGAGGCAGCTGAGATACCCTAGCTGATTTACACCCTGCCCTTCTTAGGGGAACAATACCAGTGTACCACCACTAGGGGACTCACAAATGGCCAAACTTAATGCAGCAAATATTCAAACCATGTCCAGAAGTGAAAAATATTTTATTAACATGGATGTTGCAGAATAATTTCAAATTTCTTATCTAATAAAAATCAAAGGCAAGCTAGTTATCTATATAATGCAAACTAGTACTGATGAAATATAAAAATTGTAAAAATTCTCCAGAGAAACAATAATGAAAGTTTTCAAACCCATTTATAAAACATACTTCTTTTTATTCACACAAGGTTAATATGCTTTACTCATGGGTTAACCTTTTATTAACCAGCCACAATCCACCCTTGCTTTGTAATAGGTGCTCTTTTAGCTGTTTTGAACTTATGGGTATATTATGTAACTGCAGATCATACAATGAGGATTTATTCTTACTGCTTGATAACCATCCCTAAATACTGTGAAACAGCCAAAAATGTTGTATATGAGGTGCTTATATATACTGTATGTTAACATATATACAAACAGATAAACATATTCTTAAGACCTCCTTGGACTTGTCTTTTATTAGAAAGTGTACAATAAAATAACACATGGCATAACTGTTCTTCAGCAAGCTGTTGAGTGCTGCACCTATGTTTCAAAAACATCGAGAGACATTCAGCTAACCTCTATGAGAACTCTCACATTTCCCTGAGTGGGTGCTACACTGGAAAGTACTGTGATGACTGGGTGTTTCCATTTGGATCGGACATCCAACCAACCAACTCAGAGGTCCTCATGCTTACAGGGTGTAGCATGCGGTTACAGCTATCATTTCAAGTGTTGCTATACATGCAATGTCTGAAATTTTGACCCACGACTAAGATAAGGACAGAGCCATACGTTCATTTTTGAATATTGTACTCTCATTTCCCTCAAACTGTCTCTCTGTTTGCAAGCATATTTTTCACATATGGGACAAAATGCCATATACATGTATACAGTTACTATAGGTAAGATATTGAATAAATCCATCCATGCAGTAGGTCCTACTGAGGGTCATCGTTCATAAATGCACATAACACTGCAAAAATTTATAGTATAGGCATATATGCCATATAGCTGCAAAAGAAGCCATCATAACGATTTCACTCTTTAGTATTAATTAAAAGTTAATTAAAAGTCAAGTGGGGAAGAACAATGAATCGGAGGGCACTTGAACAAGCACTAATCTGATGCTTTTCATTTGTCACTTCAAGTATTCCCAGTCACAGGTACAGGTGATTTGAGTAAAATTTATTGAGATCATATTTAGAAGGAGTCTTCAGTCAGTCATGTTCTATGTGCACAACCTGTCCAAGAACTTAGACCACGATTAAAGAGTACTGTGGTTTTCTATTTAAAGTGAATCCTGGCCAGTCCAAATTATTTGAACGATTTCGGAAATGTCAGACAACCAGCGTAAACATACTGCGTAGACTATAAACTGTGCTTTCCTGTTATCTCAGTCTATGTGAATATTTGGACATCCACTGCATGCCTTTTAGCCAACTTCTGGTTAGAAAGATGACAGAACATAAACAATTAGAGAATCGCCGGGGTTTTCATTGCTATTGCATGCTTCTAACTGAAACCTCTGTCCCAAAACATGGGTCTACATTTAACGGGCACAGTAAAACCACTCTGACGTACGCCAGGTGCAAAAACACATGGGTCAAGTTGAGAACGTGCACTTTGTGTTGATTTATCTTGAGGAAGCCTGAAGTGATACGGTGGCTTTTTTTAACAGGACCCCACTGATGTAGCCAAGAGCATCGACACCTCTAAAATCCAGTTACTTTGCGCATCTTAAGTTTAAAAGTTCAGTACTGTAGGCATAAGGACTGAGATCAGGAAGCAAAACGTCAAAATTAAAGACAATCATACACAGAACTCTGGACAAATCAGTCACAGACAAAGGGGTGATGATTCTGATGTTGACTGTCTGAGGAACATCTAATGGCACGTTTTGTACCAGGTCCATTTTGAGAAGTCATACCATTTGGCGAAGCTGCAAGAACATAGAGAGAACTTCACAAGCTGTAAAGACAGGTCTTTGCCACCACTGCTCCCTGTTTGTCCATTATAATATTTAGCCACAACTTCTGGAAGAGTCGGCGGACAAACCCTTCTCATACGTCAATGCTGGCTACTGTGGCTACTGTGGCCACACTGCACTATGCAAAGCATGAAAGAAAGTGTGTCTGACACTAGACGTTCTAAAAAGGAGCACATTCTTTTCTGATTCGGTAACATTAGTTTAGACAGTGGCATGCATGTGGAGGTCCTGTCAGACATGGCTTCTTACTTTCATTATACAGTGTTTAGTTGTAAGTGAAGGAACGGTTTGCCACAATACATGGAGTCTTTATCTAGAAACAAGCAAACCGTAAATTCATGGCATTTTAGCACGAAGTGTTAACTGCCTGTAGTCGTTTGCTGTATTTATAATAGTATATTTTCAAAAAATAACCATTACACAAATGGATGGTGGACCAATGCATTTAAGTATAAATATTTATAATGTATCCATATGACTGCGTTTCCCCATGGTGCTATACTGGATGCTAGAAGATGAAAGGGAGGAGTGTTGCTATTTTGATTTCAGGGGGTGGCTAAATTGGACTAGACATACATTTTCCATGCTTGCAAGACCATCTAATACACTTGCTATATTTTCAAATAAAGGGTTGCTGTAAAAAAAAAAAAAAAAATGGCAATGAAAAAGAAAGTCGCGGATATAAAGTGGCAATAAAACCTTACTCAGTTTTCACTCAATAAAATTCCTGCTCGATCTAGTGATCATTTCGGCTCATTTATTTGCGAAATAGTGAACTGCTTGCATTTATTGTCTAATTATATTACTCTACGGCACTGGGTCGCTTTCAGTGAGCAGTGAACACACATAAGCCGCATCAGTTTTCCTTAATCATACCGTAATACGGGAAGTAGGCGGTGATGCGATTGTGTGTACAGTGATCATACAGGCTCACACATCACAATGAAGCAGATCCCCCACGTTTTGCTAGCGAAGGCAGAGCGGATGTGTAAGACGTCTAATTTCAGTTTAGATTGCCTAGCTGTCAGATGTTACTATGTATCCAGGGGCCTGTAGATAGACAGAATGTAATGAGCGGTTCTGCTATAAGGAACATGAAATTAGACACTAATAAATCTGAGCAGTGTAGCGTTCAGATGGAATTGCAAGCAGCGTTTTCTCAAGTTAAAGACTACAACAGTAGCAGTAGGTACGGCAGACTCGAGTGCCTCCTGAAAGCTGGTCGATTCTTTCAGCTTCATAACCTGTACATAGGCAACGTTGCTGACACTTAATCCCATTGATCACTGGCGTATCCGATCTCTTTACCCTTACCTTCTCTGGCCTTCAGCAGCACCGTGTTGGCCACAATGTTCTCCAGGTCCATCAAACCCTGGTTGGATATTGACGTCAGTCACACCAAGTGAATACAGTTCAATCAGAACCCTATGGATTCAGATCGTGCCTTGACTTTTCTGGTTCGTGGTCAGAAGCTCGGTGTTTTCCGGCCTCCGCTTTCACAATTAAAAATCAAATGATTGTGGAGATGATCTGAAGTCGACGAATAGCTTTGGGCACAAGCAGCGCGGGATTCCAGTAGTTTAAGCATGGTTCATATTGTCTGTTCCAAATATCGGAATGGTTGAGCATTCCCATATAAAAACACAGCAGCCCTTTACCGCAGCTTGGCCGGCAGTATCTTTAATATTTTCACCATACAGCATCAGCACGAAAGAACGATCGCCTGCATCGTTTAAGTGTGTTTTCCTCAAAGTTGGTGAGACAGGGTGCGATCCAGTCCTGGCACCAGGGACTTTGTGAAGTACTGTACACTCCCGGCTGTCACTATACCAATGTGCACCCCCCTCTTCGCCGTGCGTAATCAAAGAAGGGCTGGGCTTTTCTCTTTCGGTTCAGGGGTTTGGCGAGGCTCCAAACGGCTTTCCCCGTGGCTCTGCTCGGGTTTTGGATCGGATCACACAAGGTACCATCTCCCGTCCTTGTAGAAAGTAATAAATTCCCTGGGCCCGAAATGCTACTCGTTTAGGGAAAATGATTGCAGCAAAGCGACTGCCGTGCTCTGCTACACTGGCGGACCTCAAACGATCGGAAGAGGCGTACCCACCGCTGGCCCTGACGCAGAGAGAAGAGGCATGTCTGGCTGTCAAAGACATTTGATAGCATAACATTTTTACCACCCCAACCTTCCACAATACCAATGGGACTGGGAGGTAGATCCCGCCTGAAGGCATCACAGATTTGCGTTAAAAAAACATACGATGTTTTCAGCACACAACGTAAAGCTTCCAGAGACAACTGCCTAATCCTTTAGCGAATTACAATATCAAAATTATTAACCACAATGATAAACGTAATGACAATGATCCATAACAGTATTAACATTTTCCAGCAGTAGTATTCTACTAAAAATTAGCTACAAATATTTACATATAGGAACAATATTGCTAGAACAGAAGTAACCTAACAGTTTTTAAATGTAAATACTGTTAACAAATGAATGAGCATAACAAAATAAAGCACAAATTTTAGGGCCTGACATGCTTATATGTTATTAGGCTAATTATCTATAACACAGCATTAACTTTGAGGCAAATATCCTGCCTACTGAGAAGTGGTGAATATATGTGAAACCTTATTTGTTAATTATGTGAGAATTGAGGATAAATACTATGAAGGCTCATTCCAAGAAGATTTTGGTTGATCCAAATTAAAAGAAAAATTCTTCTAAATGTAGGTGCGAATACACATATTTCACATGTGTGTATGTTTAAGACAGTACACTAGTACATTGCACCACATAAAAGAAATTTTACATTTTAAAAATCAATGTAAGAGAAACAAGCTTCAGTTAATATTTAAGTGAGGTCCCATTACCCGGAATGGAATCTAGGGCAAGAGAATTTAAGCGCCCCCTCCTGGCAAATAGTATGTAAGGCATTTTGGAATACATTCCTCATCTGGAACCTGTAATACCAACATTCTACTACATTTCAGAACCCACTTTAATTAAGCATTATTTAGAAGAAACAATGAGGTTTCCAGCAGCATGTGGACTATGCCTGCAAATATGTTAATAACAAGTAGGAGAACTACCTGCATGGGGAAGCCAAGGAATGATTGGCAAGGCAATACAAAGAACAGATCTTTTTGGCACTTTAGTCATGGGCATGGTAAAAACTATCAAAACACTGCAGTAACTGGTGTTCTACCTTCAAAAGTAAAAAGGAAATGAGAGAAGCCAGCTGCCTTGCTTATTATTCAAAAAGGACTGCCTGTATAAAACCAGCAAAGCCCCACTAATTGTCCCACATACCTTTGGAGAGCACTCTGCATTCCTGCAGTTTAAAAACCTGGATTAAGCATCTCAATGAGTCCTCAGTGAACACAAATGATCACAATATAGTTTTCAGCCCCTCATCTAAAACCACTTACATTCCTGATTTTTTTAAAGAAAGCCTTAATTCATCAATACATGCAGAATTTAATGAAACCATCTATAATACTCCTTGTGACAGCCAGGTAGGGCCATCGCTAATATTTCAACCAATACTGCTCCATTCTTATCAATGCTAGTGCTAGGTATGACCTGTGCATCGACTCATAAACTCTGGTAAATTTAAGTGGGAATAGCAGCAGTATTAAATCTGGACCATGCGTAATAAAAACTGATGACTGTAGTCTGTATTTGCTGGTAAAATTCAGTATCACACTTCTCAGAGGGATGCAGTACAATTATTACTATAACATCTGCTTCTGTACCCCTCTCTTAATAGTCTTTATTCTAGTGATGGGACAAATGAGGCTTCAAAATCCATGGTGGGAGTATCCCAAACTACCAATCAATGCTGCTGATGGGTTCTGAAGCCTTCTTTAGTACGAGCATTGATTCGTTAGTTCAGGATACTCCCACCCACCGCAGGTGTTGAAGCCTTATTTAGCACCAGCATTGATTGGTTAGTTCAGAATACTCCCACCCACCATGGGTTGTGAACCCTCATTTGTCCCATCACTAGTTTATTCCACTCGCCTCGACAGGGCTGCTGTTGTACAGATGTGGCTGAAAGTATTGATACCCTTTCCCTTTTTTCAAAAAGCTCATTTTCTCTGAGCCAAGATAAAGCTAGCAAAAGTATTTGGCATCCAACATTTATTTCACATTTAAAGGAATGGAAACTTTGATTTATAACTTGCCATATTTTAAATAATACAAATGAAAACAGCACGGACATAAAAACTGGAACATTCAACCTAATATTTCACAGCACAGCCTATGGACATAACGGCAATCAAGCACCTTCTGTAGCTCTGAAAGAGATGTGCACATTTCTTAATTGGTAGTTGCGCCTCTCCTTGAGTAAACTGTTCCAGTTCTCTCAGGATTGTGAGTGCCTTCTCCTAACTGTGAATTTCAGCTCTTTCCACAGATGTTCAATAAGATTCAGATCAGGAGGCATAGAAGGCTACTTCAAAATGGGCCGGTGTTTTCTTCCCGTCCATCCTTAAGTGCTTTACAAAGTTTTGCTGAGTCATTATCTTGCTAGAGTACCCATAACTGAGACACAACATTCTAAAATTGCACTGTACGTTTTGCTCCAAAATGCCTTGCAAAACATCTGGACTTCTGATTTCATTATACCCCACACAGATTCAAGGCATCCATTACCAGAAGACGTACGGCAGCAATGGATGGTGTGACTTGAAACTGTTGCAGTCTGAGCCTGAAAGCCAGCTTGGATCCGTTTTGAAGTTTTTCATTTTTTTTTTCCCCCACTACCATGCAAACAATATTTCTCTTCAGTCTGGGGTCAATTTTCCTCTTGAGGCAGTGTTCTGGGATGTTGGCTGCAGTTCCATGGGCTGTAAGCTTCTTGATAATGTTAGCAACACTGATCACAAGCTCACTGGAGATGGTCTTGTAGTCTTTACATTGCCCACTCTTGGCAATTAATATCTGTAACCTCCTCAGATAGCTCTCTGCTTTTCCTTCTTTCCAATATTCAGTGTGATACACACAGTAACACAAAACAGTACGAGTACTTTTCTCCTTCTAAACTGATTTAGTAATTATACAATCGAAGATGTGTTATGCTAAGAGACTATTTTTAAAAATTTCCAAGGGTTATCAATAACACAGCTTACATGATATTTGCTTCTCACAGCTTGTTTTAGTCCTCTGCTAACTGAAGAATAGCATACTAACAGGAATTATGGAGCAGCATTAGTATTAAACAAAAGGGTACCGATACTTTCGGCCACATCTGTAATCAGCCACAATTTACACAAACTGCGCTTAAAAGAATTTCAGGTTTTGAAGCATCTGAACTACATCTCAAAAGAAAAATAAGGAAATTAAAATCTTTTAAGGTTGCCTTCTACTGCAGTGACATTAAACCCAGTTGTGTAAAATCATTGTCCAAGTTAACAGAAATGCAAGGTTTCCTGTTCTCATCAGAAAAAATGTCCAATTTGTTTCATTTGGTCTTCTTTTTCCCCCCAAGCTCTCATGTAAAAGTCCAATTTTAAAAACCAAAACCCTAGAGCAGAGACTTTCAGTATTCATCTAGCATGTCAACCCGGGGAATTGACAGTCCTCTAAGCTTTAAGGCTTGCGTCTTAGCCTTCTCCACCTCCTGTTTAGCTTGCTGTTGTAATCTCTGCTCCTCCAGGATCTCCTCAATGGACACTTGCTGCAGAACAGTGTCATTCTCCTTCTCCAGGTCCTGAAAAACAAACTTCAGCTCGTGCAATGCAGAACCGCCCCCCCCCCAGTTGTTCAGCACAACACAGCTTCTAAGTTTATACACATCACAGTATTTATGGGACTGGATTCACAAAGTCATGTTAAAGAATCACTTTAAAGAATCACGCCCACGTCTGTGTATAGAACTTTTTGATTAGGATTTAACTTTCATGTAAATACAGCAGCCATCAGCATTAAACAATTTAGCAATTTTTTTTTTGTTTATCACCCAGTAATATATCTTGACTTCAACACTCAAGTTTACATTGCCTATTTGTTTAAAAACTTCAAAAAGTTTCAGCTTGACCTTTTTTTAATTAAAAGATCCAACTTACAATTTCTCCAAGCAGAACAACATTTTCTCCTCTGACGATGAAGATTCCTCTTGGAATGTCTCCATATTTTTTCCCAACGTGGATGCGTTCCACAGTCTGGTGTAAAACTAGATTAGCTGTGAAAATGACATAAAACGGCTTTAAGATTTCAGAAGATCAATTAAAGTAGCATAAGGCAACTTTCACAATGGTGTTGCTTAAATCAAACGCCCTGAGTAGAGGCAGGTGAAATCACCGGTTTTACAGTCAGTATCAGGAAGATAAGAGCAAGAGTATAAATCACTTCACGATGTCTACTTACATACCAAACTGGTCGATACTTCTTAGGAACCCAATGAGCGTCCTTCCATCTCGAAGGAGCACAAGATGCTTCTCTGAAAACGAAAGTGACCAAAAAACCGATGACATGACAGGTCGTTCACAATAAAAAACAAGATTACTGCTGAAGTAAACTGCATGTTAATGCGGTATGTTACTGCACCACTTGGGGACGGACATCAAAACGCCAAGCTGAGTAACCAAACGGTGAACTGAGCTCCAGATTGACTGCTAAACTCCCCTGCATACTTACTGTCAATATCCTCAATGAGGCTAGCTGTGCCCGGCATGTAGTTCATTATGAAAAATGACCTCCACACGATGATACTTAACAAAATACCGCTTAAAAAGATGCAATAAGTCTTTATCAGGCCATGAATCATTCAAAAGTGCACCCCTTTCTTCATCGGAAGTAGAAAATTCACTTCCGGTTTTATTTAACACACACACCTCCCGCCCCCTTTAAATAAATAAATAAAAATAATAAAAAACTTTGCCCCAGAGTAACTAGGAGATCAAATTAGAGTCACTGAACTGAACTGAGATCTGTTCAGACTTCCCCAGCCCGGGCGATATTCCCGTAAAACGCTTTATATTTTAAAATGTATTGAGGGGTCTCTTTATACTAATCTTCATGTCCTGGTCTGTGTGATGCTCTTAAATTTAATCTCTTGTTTGCGAAAATGATGCATTTAGTTGGGATTTAGTTGGTCGCGTATTATTTACTGTGAAAAGATTCAAGATTTAAAAATATTACATTATATGGTGATTACTTAATTTATGCCAGATCCCAAGCAACTATTTATTTAAGCAATTCATATCCATTATGTTCTAAGAGACAACACATATATATATATATTTACTTCAGGAATCTATCATTTTTTCACGTTTAACAAATGTGATGTCTGTGTTCACTATCAGCTCACCCAAGCTTTCCTAATAAATAAGTTACACCAAGATTAGTTAACCATGGTGAGTTTTTCCTAAAAGATTGCTCATTTCGAGTTAGCGGTTACTAAACATTTTGGTAGCCTAAATATCGAGCAAAGCGGCAGATATTCTCAAAATCTTTCGGATTAAGGGCAAATGATTTCTTTCCCGGCAAACATTCCCTTTAAAATGCCAGCGACGATTTTATCGCCTGGTGATACAGTTGCGCGAGCCTTAAACTTGCGCGTTGCCGATTGGCCCGATTTCAGACATGGGCGGTGCTTATTTCTACATACGAACGCCTATTCGTTGACGAGAGGATAATGCCCATTGACGCAAATGGGAAGTGTCGTTATGTAAACCGGCCGGATAGTCAACGGGGAGAAAAAAAAAAAAAAGTGAGCGACAGAAATTTAAAGCTGCAGTGTCATCGCAAAATGGTTCCTATATTTTGCCGAGGGTGACTGGTTTAACAACGTCTAAAGGTAATTTTGATAGCATAAGATAGCTGGGAAGTCTAAGCGAGGTGCTTTCACGCCTCCGTCAGCGTTTAATGGCATACGACTCGGTTCGAAACGATAGAAGTGGAGGAAACTCTCCTTGGGTTATGCATCAAATGCAGTCACATCCGAAAGGATCGTGGCCTACAGATTACAGCAACTCAGAAAATAACAATTGGATTAGCTCAATGGTGAGCGGCAATCGGGTAAGATAACCGTTAATTATTTAGATGCCCTCAGAATTTACAGGGCTCGTTCAGCGGTGGCGCTTGTGTCATTTCCGCGTGCCGTCTTAAAGTTTAAATTATACCGAAAAAAAAAACCGTAAAAATACACATAAATAGAAGCCCCCCAGTTCATCATTTTTGTATTGTTATGTTTTAAGGTGTTCAGTGTCTCCTTTTCACTCGTAAATTGTGTAACATTGTTTACTTGTGTTAGTGTATCACCTTGGTAAGTTTGTATACGTCCAGCTGGTGCCACTTTGAAATGTGTCCAGAAGTAATCTTATCAAAATCGTAGATCTTAACCTCGGGTAATACTGTTGCCACTGAGATGTATTTTCAATATTATATACAAATCACATGTTGTTATAAAGTTAATTTATTCATTTAATATTTTTATGCAATTAAATCTTGCATGTTAATATTGATTCAACGATTCACGCTAAATTTCCAGTATATGATATTGAACACCTAACTTGTATGTTTGCAGGACGGTGTTCCTTATTCCAGCTACCCTTCAAACTATTGGTATCCACAGTCACACACAGCAGGGCCTTATACAAATGCATTTCCCTCAGGGTCAGAGGTCAATGGGCAAAGACCATACAACCCACAGGTAGAGCTTATGATAACTTTCTGTGTGTATGTGTATTTTAGCATGATATTCTTTCTCTTAAAAGAACTTATATTTTCCTTGCCCCCAGACAATGCCAGGCTTCCCAGATCCTGTTTACAGTACAGGACAGTATCCAGCGGGTCTCCTTCATCCATCCAATTCCTTCTACTGTACTGACCACCCCCCCCAAAGGCAGATTCCATATCCCAACCAGGGCTGCACTGAGCAAGGAACTGGGACTTCAGGTCAACTCACCTCCCAGCACTGCCATTACCCTGTGACACACTGTCAAAGGGTAGGTTGTTTACTTTTAATAGGTTAATTACCAAATGCAACTGTAGAGGGTGTTGTGGTAAAGCAGGTGAGGCTCGAAATAGGTGGTTGACAATTGGCCTACGATGTGTAGTTGATTTAGCTTCTACAGTAAAGTATTTAGTTACAAAAGATGAGTTTGAAATGCTTTGAATAAAAGTATTGGCTTTGCCAGTTTTTTTAAAATTGTGATTTATAAATGCTCTCTGGTGCTTTTTAAAGTCGTGGACTATTGTTAAACTTCATATTTAACACTAAGCCTGTTGCCACCGATGTCTCTCTCGGTAAGATTTTAAATGAAAACACAGAATTGTATTGTAATTAGTCATTGACACAATTGTCTTTGATTCTGCTAAGATAATTAGGTACCCTAAGATAATTTCACTCCTTCATTACTTGCTGTATTTGTTAAGCTAGTGGAACTCGGCCACCTACATGTGGCTATGATTTGATTGCTTTCCAGGGCCCCGGCTATCCGCCAGCACCATACACACATTACGGGGATGGAATTCACCCGGTGCCTCCAAGCTCCACGTATGCGTCCCAGCAACCTCTGCACTCAAGGCCACAGCCAGATGCATGGTCTCACACTGCTGGCTTTGGGCCAACGCCCCAGCAGCAGTGGCAGCCCGATGCCCCGCTTGCACATGACCATTATGGGAACCCTCTCCTCTCACCACATGCACCCATGTGGGCTGCTCCCTCTGTGCCGCAGTATGAACCTCAGGTGTGTATTTCCAGTCCCACGATATCCCTAATTGTTTTGGCAGCAAGGCTCATACAAGAGGGGAATGTAGTCTGAGCATATGTTTTATGGCTTCAGAAATTTTTTTTTTTTTTTTTCTGCAATAATAGCACTGCTGTTTGATTGGTGTCCATCTGCATCATGCGTCTATGCTTCACAACTGTAACCCACCCTGAAATCTTGCTTCTCTGGGCAGGATCACCAGTATCCAGGTTATGTCCCTGTAAACCGACCCATGGGACCCAAGCAAATGCCTGCCAACCCTGGAGCCAGTCAGGCAAGAGAGTTCAGTGCCCCTCCTCAAATGTACAACACCAGGAAAGAGCTGGAGCCCCAGCCACAGCAGTCTCAAGGGGAGCCCCCGCCAGTAGGTCCCCAGCTGAACGAGAACCCCAGTCTGGCACGGGTGCAGCAGGTGCTGGCTAGAGTTTCCCTCCTGCAGGAAGATGTGGATGAGTTTGTGGGCCACAAAACAGACAAAAGCTACCGCTGTTTAGAGGAACTGCTGACTAAAGAGCTACTGGAGCTGGACTCTGTGGAGACCAATGGACAGGAGTCCGTTAGACAGGCTCGGAAGGAAGCCGTGCAGAAGATCCAAGGCATCCTCGACCGCCTTGAGAAGAAGGCTTTCTGAAGCTATACCCTCCCCCCTTCAAATGAAAATGCTCTTCATTGTCATCCCTGGGCACATTCTACCACCTGCTTTCCCTTCACTGCCATTAAAATCCATCGTCAGTGGAGTGTGATGTAGACCCAATTGCTGGAGGCAACAATGTAGCCCAAAACAGTACTGTAGCAGGTGTGCTGTTTAGCGATGGGGATGAGTGAGGCTTCAACACCTGTTGTGGGTGGGTGTATCCTGTTCTGAAAATCGAGGCTGGTGGGTTTTGAAGCTTCATTTAGCGCCAACTTTAGGTGGTTAGTTCAGGGTTTTGAAGTCTCATTTGTTCCATCACTAATGCTGTTGTCCATTAATTTATTTCATTTCATGTTTTGGTCCCATCTATGCTGCAACAGAGGGGATTTGTACCAGTGACTCATAGTAACATTGTGTAGTGGTCCCTAACTGGAAAAGCAGACTGCCGTTGGGAGCTTTGTCGAAATCCCTTTAAATCGTAAATACGCCATACTTTTTGGGGGCAGGGTAACCTTGCTTCCATTTGGAAACTAAAACAAATGTCCACAAAATATTGTTCTTTGTTCTGTAATTTGCACCAAAGTCATGATAGTCACATGAAATTTTATTTAAGGGGAAAAAAAAACACCAGTATATTTTTGTTTATTAAAATAGTGCCATAATATTGGCAGGTGCTTTTTCCTACTAGAAGATGAATTAAAATAATTCTCTGTAGCTTTGCATGGAAGGAAACCACCACTGTTCTTTGTATAGTGACAAATTAGCTTGATGACACGTCTTGTAATTTGATAACACAAAGTTTCGATACAGTTCTATTTTACACCTGGATGTATTGACCCACTGTACATATTACTTTTTTCTGCCAGGAAATGCACACTTTTTTTTTTTTTTTTTTTTTTTTTTTTAAAAAAACAGTTCAGTTGTACGTGTCACTTTCTGTGTTCGACTGAACCCTTTTAAGATGTGGCCTAAGGCAAACGGAACAAGGCATCAGTGTGAATGTATGTGGATGTAAGTCTGCCTCTGTGGTTCCATTCAGTCCGGCAGCTGCTTGCTGGAAACACTGTGGTTTTACTGAAGGCTCAAGGGTCAATTTGCAATTTCGTAGCCTGTACCATATATAACAGGAGGAATTTTTACTTCAAAATAAAAGTATTTAAAATTAACATTTTATATGTAGGAGTTATCCATTCATCTTCTGTCTGCTTGTCAAGGTAGGCCTAGAGCCCATCCCAGGCACCCTGGAGCACAAGACTGGGGTATGCCCTGGATGCGATGCCAGACCATTGCGGCTCACACACATATATACTACGAGTAATGTGGAGATACCACCCACCACGGCTGCGTGTTTTTGACCTGAGGGAGGAAACTCACATGACACAGGTAGAACATACCAACTCCCTATAGAGCACAGTGTTCACATCCCCAACCCTCTTGGCAGAATGCAGTAGTGCTCCCTACTGAGGCACCATGACTTTAGAGATAGTCGTATATATTTATATAAAAGGGGTATATGTATGAATGGTGGACCATTTGCTACAGTGTAGTTGTCCTCTTACATTTTAAAAACTAATACTTTTAAGGTCCTTAAATGTTAATAGCTAAAGCAATTATTTCATAATCTAACTGCATAATACAGCATAGAGTTAATTGCTATTAAACTGCAAATTACACAAGTTATTTTAAATGTTTTTTGGTCATGAAAATGTACAGTTAATTGTAAGAAAATTCTACCCACAGAGCATACATGAAGTGTAAAGGGTGTTTCTTATAATTTGGGTAGTACACAACATAGTTTAGTTATACAGTTTTACTGACAATGCCGTTTTATAAATGTTTCGTCGATTTACGTTTTCCACCATACGAAGCCGCTGACGTTAATATAGCTCTTGAGGATGGATGGATGGATGGATGGTCGGTCGGACATTATTAGGAGGTTATTAAATGTCTTAATTTAAGTTTGGACATGGTTCATTGCATTAAGTTCACACGACTAGCATGACTTGCTTATATAATCACCCCCGATCATAGAGACTGCTTAAAATAGCTGGGATGTTGTGGAGCAAATAAAGGCAGCCTACTGGAACTTTCTTCTGTCTGATCTGGGACTTGAGCAGAAAATGCGACGTTAACGAGGTAATGTGCCATGCAGTGTACAACAGAAATCCCCAAAATTGATACAGAGAAGAAAAAATAACTGTTATGCCTTATTTTCGTTTTGAGATTTGATTTCATTTAAAGCGAACTGTTATGCTTTGAAAACAGCAGGTGTTTTAGCTAATTTATCACCTTTTGCGTACGTGTATACATATGCAATCCATACCGCCTGTCTTATAATAATGTTTATAAATGCATTTATTCAATACATTTAATCTTGACAGGCAAAGCGTCTATTTTGACACGGAGCTATAAAAAATAGCACTTTGCTAATATATTTGACTGATGTAGTTGGATGGCGTTTGTGTCGAGTTTTACGGAATCTCTGAAGGTGAGAGAGTCGGCCAGCAGCTCTCCCATGCTGACAGTCTTGGAGCTTGAGCAGCTCCTGTTTACGGGAAAGTGCATCTGGAACCATGTGGATCAAGTCTGGCCCGATCTCTACCTTGGAGATCAGTGAGTGGTTGCCCTTTATGTTTCCGTTTGACCATTATCACATGCCCTCTGTTATAGTACCTAATTACCGAGAGCAGCTCATTCAATGAATCACTACAGATCTCAGATGAAAACATCCCAATTTCAGGGCATGTTCAGAAATTTATGGATACCGTCTCGCTTATCTATTAGTTTTCTAGTTCTCCATTTTTAATGGAATATACTTGAGTGGTTTATTATTATTATGCGTTTGATTTCTTTTTTCCCCGTAGGGAAATAGCAGCAAGTCGGAGTCAGCTGGCGAAGCTTGGCATCAGCCACATCCTAAACTGTGCCCACAGCAAGTGGCGTGGTGGTGCAGATTATTATTCGGGTATGGGCATCACGTACAAGGGCATCGAAGCGCATGACTCACCCACCTTTGACATGAGCGTCAACTTCTACCCTGCCGCCGAGTTCATTCACAAGGCACTCAGTGGAGGAGGTGGGCGCAAACACCGACTTTATATGCAGTAGTCAATGCCCGATAATTTTACAAGGAAAATGACACCAATTGGGTTTACGGGATAATGGTAATCATGCAAGCTGCTTTGTAACATTACCGCACTCACTTGTATTGTTTAAAAAGATTAGCTCCTCACAATAATCAATGAATTTAAGATGGAAAAAAATGCAGTTTTTGTGAAGGATTTTTGCACAGCAGAACTAGACTGTTGGTTTGGGTCGCTATGTTTTTATAATGGCCTTCCAGTAGATATGCTGAGGAATTAGTGCAGGCTAGTTCACATGGGGTAAGACCTATTGGAAGAAAAAACTGAGTAGAGACAGGAATTTACAGGGTATACTGGTTTTGGCTGGAATTTCCATGCAGGAACATGCCGTGACAATTTGCACTGTGTATTTCCTCTTTGGCTTTAAACCGTAGCATTGGTTAATCTTGATGAGGCAATCTGATTGACAGTAAGCTCAGGATGTGTGCATGCATGATGCATACATTAATCTTGAAATAAAACCATTTATGATTTTTTTTAATTAGGGTGCCTTTCTGGCTATGAATACTTAATATGATTAAGTGTCTTATTTGGGCTACAGGTAAACTATGTATTGCATTAACCCTTTTATATATATATATGTAAATGAATACTCAGTTTAAACAAGTCCGTAACTCTTGTCTCTGTTGGCATGGCCCTAACTCCATAGGGAGGATCTTGGTGCACTGTGCAGTCGGGGTTAGCCGCTCAGCCACACTGGTGCTGGCTTATCTAATGATCAAGGAGCACATGACCCTAGTGGACGCCATCAAGACAGTAAAGGATCGCCGTGGCATTATCCCCAACCGTGGATTCCTGAAGCAGCTCCATCACCTTGATGCCACCCTTCGCTATAGCCGTCGTACCTGAAGCCAGTGAGGAAATGGAAAATGGATCTTCACAGAGCCAACCTAATGTTATGTTTTATCCTATCCTTGTGCAGTTCTTAAATCTGTCCAGTACATTTGTATACAATGAACAAAGACGAGAAAAATTTATATATACCCAGGTCCTGGAATGTTGTTATCTAAATTAAAAGTGATCTTGAGGTTAGTTCCAAATTCAGTTGCTAAATGTGCGGTATAGACTGACGTGCAGATTGTACAGTTGTCAATTCCTCTACATGTCCAAACCCAAAGAGCTCAAATGCATTTCTCAGAATCATGTACGCATGCTGATTCTGAATTCTGTTTTACAGCTGTTTCTTATTATCAAATTTTGCACATGCATTTATAGTCAGTTAAAAGAGATATGGTTTATGTATGTACAAAGTGTACATTGCATGGAAATTCCAAATAAGAAGAAAATCTTATATTATTATTTTATGGGGCACTGATATGTTGCACTTTTTTGACATGTTTGGTGTTTAATTCTTGATGAAAATATATAAAGTAATTATTGTACCTGAGGTGGGGTGTGGTGGCTCAGTGGTTAGCACTGTTGCCTCACACCACCAGGGGTGTTGTTTGAATCCCAGCTCTGTGTGTGTGGAGTTTGTATGTTCTCCCCGTGCTTTGCGGGTTTCCTTCCATAGTCCAAAAACGTGTTGTAGGCTGATTGATATAGCTTGATTGTGTGTGACTGTGTCCTACAATGGGTTGGGACCCCATCCAAGGTGTCCCTCACCTTGTACCTCAAGCCTCCCTGCAATAGGTTCAAGCCCCCCCCCCCCCCCAATAACCTTGCATGGGACTAAATGGATGGGTGTTTTTTTTTAGCCTGAGGTACATTTTTAAACATGATCCAGTTTTTCAGTTGACATAATTCTTCTTCATCAGGTCATACAATGATTAATTCAGACTTTGTTTGATGAAAAGTAAATTGTTTACCTGAATTCTTTCTGAACATTGTATTATCTGCTTTTGAAAATCCTTTTGAAATCATGGGTTCAGTCTGAAATGATGCTTTGTGTGAGAATTAATAAGAACTCCTCTTATGTTGTCTCACTTGGCTCATTTCATTTGAATAAATTGATATGGGCATTCTAAATTTTCCACCACAAAAGTGAAGAAAAAATTGCAACTAAACCAGCAAAGCAACAAAGACCCTTCTTATTCAATACCTGTTTTAAACTAATTGCTTACCGTAATATTCCTGTTGAAACTGCCTATGCTTATTGGCAGGGATTTGTAAATTGAAGGCTATCAGTTCAGCTCCCACTACGGAATCAATTGATGTAACCTCAAAATAGAAGTATTTTAGCTACATGAATGCAGTGAAATTGTGACCTTGTGTCTTGTTGGCTTCATATCAGATTTGATGTTATTTTTGATGTAGAATCTAACAAAAACATAATTCCATTTTAAACGTCAGCCACATCAAGTGAGATTTTGAGGACTGGCTTTTTGAGGTTAACAGAAATATTATTTCTGACAGCTAGTCCTAAAGGTATTATAACATAAAAATCCTTACTAATACAGCTTTGCTCTGTTGTAGTGCAACCCTTCCTGAACTATGGTTGTGGTTCAGCATTTAATAATTTTTGCATATCCAGTGGAGTTTTTTGCGATGAGTCTGCAACCCATCGTCATAAGCGGAAGACACGCTGACAGTGTCGTGGGTGGGAATGGAGCCCATGGTTCTGCAAGTGTGAAACTAAACTGCTAGCCACTGAGCCAGCCGCCATGATGTCTCATTCTAATATAATTAATTACAATGCATGCAGTAAGGGAGGGAGCACGTACAATAAAGCCTGAATGGTGATATGTATTTCTGAAGCATTACTTGCGGAAAATCTGTGTGTGGCATCTGTCACTGACCTGGATGTGAAGATAAACCACCGTCATACCCTTCTAGGATAGTCTAATGTGTCTTTGCTTGCATTAATATTCATTGCGTTTATATAAGCCGTATTTATTCTCAGTTCTTTACTCAAGGCTGTTTAAAGTGCGAGCCAGTCACTATACTTGTAAAACCGGATCTTTGTGACATGTACATTTTATTTGGACGTTCGTGGTTCCTTGTTGCACCGAACAGTACAGCAAGGGCAGATAAGCTGAGAACGGGGTGAAAGGTGCAAAACAACCATGGAAATTCCGGGCTTCTCTGTGAATTCACACAATCAGTAAACTATAGTTTTCGTTCCTGAAAGACAGTAAGCCACTCCCTAGTGGACGTCCCATATAAAGTCTCATGATCTCGGATGGCTTCGAGTTAGCCATCGCTTAGGGAGCCCGGCGTTTGCGCAACTTTTAAATCCTACGTGAAATGTTTCGTTTCTTTGCGTTTGTTTACTTTTGTGTCTTAAGTAAGACTCTGTCGTCGCGACACTTTGGGGCGTCGGTGAACGACAGGCCAATTATTGGTATGTGAGGAGCACAGTGAGGAGGAATGACAGTATAAACATTTTTATTCAGGTTTGCATATAACCATGAAAAATGGTCATTTTCGCATGAGCATAAATAAGGGTTAACTTGAGTTAATACGCCTGACAGCTCGGTCGTTTGTCAGCTGAACATCAGCCTGAGAAAGGAAGGCGACGCTGTATCTGGTTATTCTTTTTGTGTTTTAGGGATTCTCACTCAAGAAGTAGAGGACGATGACATGAAACCGTTTGGAAAGACTTATATTCCAGTCTCATATGTAACATATTTGGAATCAGGGGGAAGTAGAGTGGTACCTATTAGGTAAAAACTCAGTCATATCTACATATATATATTTCATTCAGCACAATAAATGGATTGCGATCGCACTACTTACACGACCTTATGTTTCCCGTGACGTCTGAGGTGGACTTTAAAACTGTCTGCACAGTAAAATAAAAATCAGTGTACGAATTGTACACATTTTAATATGAATCTTTTCGTATTATCTTTTAACAATGTTTGATATTCAAAATTGAACATTTATTCTCCCTGAAGGCTGAATCAGTCTGAAGCTGAATATGAGAAGATCTTCAAGTCAATAAATGGGTAGGTGTCCAGCACAAGAACTTAACTGATTTTTGATTTCCAAACTGGCTGTCTGCAGTGATGGAAGTAGCTTTTTCAGTGCATACCTTTTTAGATACGTGTGTTTTTAAAATCCTTTAATTTCTGAGTTTGTGTATTTGTGCGAAAATTTCAAACAAAAGTACGATTAGCAATCTTTAGACTTTTCAATGTATGAGCTATGAAAACTGAACTTGCAGAAAAGGCATTCAGCTAACAGAAGAACTGCATTTTAAACCATTTTTCTTGCAGTAGATCTCTGAATGGAGCTTCGTCATAAGGGAGAAATTACATTTATGATATAAATAGGTGATTGAAAACAAGTGGCTTCAGGAACGTGTAGTGATGGGACAAATGAGGCTTCAAAACTCATGCCTCATTTATCGGCAGCATCGATTGATAAGTTCAGGATACTCCCTCCTGCCATGGGATTTGAAGCCTCATTTGTCTCCTCACTGGGAAGGTGCTACTGTTGTTTCTGCAGCCTGACGATTCGCTGGAGCAGTGTCTCTCAGTTCTCGCTTTTTATTGACCTCCCCTGACTTTATATGTTTGTAAGGTTACTCATTGATTCAGGATGAGTTAGAAGGGGACAAAGGTCAGGGGCACTGAGCCGAACTGAGTCCACCCCCTCTCACAGGATGCTGTACATCGGGGGATCTGCAGACCTGGTGACCTCTGACTATGCCAAGGCAGCTCAGGTCTTCTTCAGGCTTGCAGTCAAGGTGGGTGAACCTTAAATGTACTTGCGACTTTGTCCTTCTTTGTTCAGATATGAGGATTTTAATGGTGCTGAGCTGCGATGTGAAGCTATTTGTAACCACGGAGAAGAGATGTACAGTTGTACAGGAGAGTACAACCTTACAGAGCACCTATACCGGCGACCAGAAAACGAGAAGTGAATGTGTTCACATCGACTGACTGACAATTGCATGATGAGAAGTCCAGTAGCCAGTAGCCTGTGGCAGGACTGATGCCCATGTCCATGAGTCTCTTGACTTATTTGGTTGATGGTATCAAAGGCAGAACTAAAGTCCATGAATGGGATCCATTCAGAGGTATTTGGTGTCACTGGATGCTGTAATATATAGGATATTATCCGGTTGAGCAGGGGGTATGGTGGCTTGGTGGTTGCAGTTGCCTCACACTTCCAGAGTTGAGTTTGAACCCCGGCTCTGTGTGCATGAAGTTTAGATGTTTTCTTGTGCTTTGCAGGTTTCCTCCTGGTACTCCAGTTTCCTCCCACAGCCCAAAGACTGTTGGGTGTTGTAGGCTAATTGGCGTGGCTAAACTGTCCATAATGTGTGATTGGACGTGTAACTGTGCCCTGTGATGGGTTAGGACCCCATCCAAGGTGTCCCCCACCTTGTGCCCTAAGGCTGGCTGGGATAGGCTCCAGACCTGCCGGCAACCTTGAGTAAGATTAAACAGTTTAGAAGATGGATGGATCTGGTTGATGGCATCTAAAACAGACCTGTTATTATGGCAAGTTGATTTAAGTCAGTCCAGGGAGACTGTGGTATGAAAGATGGTGATGAGTCTAGGGGCCCTCAGAATACATACCACACAGTATATTGTACATTGCTGTATATATTTGGGGGCAAAAAGCAGTGTTCTTTTAAGGAGCTCAGAATTCTCAGCAACAGCCCTGTGTCTAGCAACGAAGCACAGGATTTGTTGAGGGCTGGCCAATATGTTCAAATGCCTTCATAACCACTGATGTTCGGGCAACTGGTCCCTAAGCAATGAAACAGCCTGGTTTGTAAGATTTCAGTACTGGCATTATCATATCTATTTTAAAGCATTATGGCATTTTTTTAAAGACGCGGCAAGGCCAAGAACTGAACATACACTGGATTCTTCAGTCGTATTTTCATGGACTCAAAAAGTAGGGAAACCTGGTTGATGAAGCTGAGCTGGGATTACTCATCTTTTCATTATTCAGGTAAACAATTTTGGTGAGAGAGGGTACTGAATGGACTGGTTCACTCGGTAGCACTCGTGCCTGTTTTACAAATATCATCAGCTTTTTAGGAGCATCTGAAATCCATGCGAGGCACAAGGTAGAATGCGATTTTGTTTCTGACTGTCTGTATTTTAATGCACTCCCATGTGTGAAGCAATCGCCCGCGCAGAAAAATGTGGCTTTGCCAGCCACGTCTGTGTGTCTGCAGGTCATGTCTGCACACTGACTTCACTTCTTCTCTCTCAATCGCTTTATGAATCCAAAGGCTCTTATTTACAAGTCAGTTGTTAGATGTTCTGTTGTGGATGGGCTGTAGTCCACCAGCAAGTGGTTCTTCCAAGCTTTTTCCGTTTGTATTGGGCCTCCTGGCTATACTGGTTCCAGATTTGATTGTCAGACCCACACTTCAACAAGAGTTGTCAGAATTAGCTAATGCTATTACGACTACTTAGCTGGATTGGCGTTGTTTTTTGCATCTCGCTTACGATAAGACAAATACTGGTGGCCATGTGTCGAGGTTGAAGTGGACGATTGCGAAGCAAACGGAGCTCCATAAGGACTGACGAGCACTCCGAAGAAGGTGGAGTGTCTATGGGCTGTGGCATTCTGTGTTTCCCTCCATTACAGGCAAATGACATGGGACAGTACTTCCCTATATGGGGCACATGCATGGGCTTCCAGTTACTCACGGTTATGGTGGCTGGGAAGAACCTCTTGAGCAACACCACTGCAGAGAACATTGCCCTACCTCTGAATCTCACTGCAGGTATGTTTATGAAAGGTTCATTCTCACATCGTCTGTGATCAGGCAGGCCACTCGTATGGGTTAGTGGTGCATGCTGGGATTATGAGGACCACAGACTGTTTGAGCAAAGGCACAGATCCTTTATTATTTTGTTGATGATGCTTTAATTCAACAAAACTCTTTATAGCTGATTTGTGAAGCAACTGAAACATCTTTCCACCAAATAAAGGGAAGATGGTTCATACGTAAGGATTAATCGGCTGCTTCTTTTAGCCACTAGATGGCAGTATGTATGTAGTAAATGTTTACGATGGCGTTCCAAAGTTACTGTACACCTTGAAAAAAGTGCGACGTCCTACAGTCGACCTGGGAATAATAAATTTAGTTTTTTAAATAATGATGTCTTTGAAATGATGTCTGTAGGGCTAGAATAAAGTCTGTCGTGCTGCATTGCATAAAAATGAATGTGTACTTTTTTATTCATTATGCCTATGCTTGATGTAGGCCTAATGCTTGGACGTGTTACTGAGCATAACTTTCTGATCACAGTCATGGAATAGATGTAGTTCCAAATATCATGGTGACTACCAGCCTTTTTTTGTGTAAATCATGTAATCAGTGCTTTTTCTGGGTCTTTCAGAAGCTCATTCCAGCCACATGTTTAAAAGTTTCCCCTCAAAGTTGCTAAAGGCCATGTCCCAGGAGCCTCTGACAGGAAATTTCCATCATTATGGAGTCACGGAGAAGGTATGACCTTCCTAGCTCCTGAACGAAATAAACTTACCAGCAGATCGTCAGACAACTGTGGTCATTCTGAAATTGCACGATTACACATGAATCCATTCACATCTGGGCAATAAGACTTTTACACTGTGCTCCTATGACGAGTTTGCTTGTGTGCTATAGAAGAACGTGGCTGAGATTGGCTTGAATGTTTTAATATTTCTTATCCCTGTATTATACAAATCCCTTTTCCTCCCTTTGGCTTGTCCCTACTCTGCACCATTTACACAAAGCAATGCCAAAAAGTCATTGAAGCAACAGCAAAATAGAATATGTTTTGAAATGTGTGTCTTAATTTAGTTTTTATGCATTTTTACCAACCTACATGGCTGGTAGTGCAGTAAATACACTTGAAGACTCCTTCAGGACTCCTGTAACTTCAGAAGTTACTGTTGGTGTAAATACCAGATTATAAAATATATGTATGCATGTGAAATATAAAAATCTCTCCCATCTCCCAGTCTGTTCATTCCAGAGTAGGCTTTGGATCGCTGGAGCCTTAAGCACAAAAGCACTTGCAGATAGGTGGGGGTTGTTGCATATTTGTTTAATTCCAAATTGTTTATAACTGTGATTTTTTTTTTTTTCCACATATCGTAGCAGATCTTGAGAAACATTGGAGTGAAAATTTGAGTTTCTTAGTGACCACTTACTTTTGTATTTTTAGCCTGTTTGCTCATATCTAGCAGAAAGGAAGTTTAGGCCAGAGTCTATAATGAGAAAACAGTATGGGGGGGGTAGGATGTTAAATTTGTATTCAAAGTACTACATTCAAACAAAGAAAAAACAACGGTAGTTTGTCTAATTTGACAGCTATTGTAATAGAGCGTCAGCCTCTCCATGGACCTCCCGCAGGAAGCCTCTCTACAACAGCTGCTCCCACTGACCGGATTCTTTTTATTTATTTGTCATCTATACACAATGTTCTCCCAACTTTCACAAGGCCAACCATATCCCATGACACCCATGCCATCTGGTGATATGAGCCTTATCTGGCCAATGCATTCTTGCCCACGTGTTTCATTTCATCCTTCTTTACATTGTCTCCACCTCCTCATCCTGCACAGCTATTCCCATGCTGGAGATCAAACGTCATCTCCCTCGTATCCCTGGAAAAGCCCGCCACTAACTTTATTCAGGCAATTTTAAGGTGCTTGCCTCAGTGTGTGTTGTTTTTTGACTCCCTGGGCTAAAACTTTGCCATATGATACAGCTTAGCATGTCCTTCTCCACAAATTTGTTTCTTCTTCCTTTCCCTGCTAAAAGGGATGTCAGCTTTTAATGATGCTGAGTGTTATATTTGACGACCCAGCTGTAATTAATTGTATAATGTTGATAATACAAACTACCAGTTACATAGAATAGGTATTGTACTGTAAGCCAGCTTTGCCTTTTTCATGTCACTCGTACTAAACTAATATGTTAAATACACCAATCCATCCGTCAATCCATCCATCCATCCATACATCCATCTTCTGTCTGCTTATTTAGTACATGCTCTCTGGGATGTTACATACCAAGCAAAACAAAGAGTCTTGTTTCTGTTCTCTGGCTCACCTGAACAAATGAACATTTTGAGAATATTTCCATTTAATGTTGTAATGACTTGCACCTCGATAGCTGTCACGTGTTGTTGACCCAAACAGGTTTTCAGAAGAAACGAAAAACTGAATAATTTCTTCTCCATCCTGTCCACCAACGTAGCCGAAAACGATGCTGTGTTCGTGTCCACCATGGAAGGTAGCTTGTTTGCCAAGTAATACTCATTTCCTTCCTTGGGGATTTCTAAGCCAATGCTGTTTTCAAAAGTTAAACAGCTGCAAAAATGACACGAGGAAGGGTGAGGTAATGCATGTCAGCTGTGGCGGACTTCGCAGTAATGAACGTGCGCACCGCTGTTTCCCTATCCTTCTAAAGGAAAGCACTACCCGTTCTACGGCGTTCAGTGGCACCCTGAGGTAAACCGCTTCCAGTGGAACCCAAACCAGCAGTACCCCCACTCCAGAAATGCAGTCCATGTGTCATCCTTGCTGGCTGAGTTTTTTGTGAATGAAGGTAAATATACATGAAAAGACACCCACTTTTACGGCCTGTCGATAAGTCTTCATAAAGCTTTTTGTATTTGGTCACATTTACAGTTAAAGTTAACCCTTTCATGCGTGGATTATGACTGGCTGAGATGACTTTTTAATTTTTTTCTATCCTTCTTTTAGAATTTTACTCCAGTTATACTTTTTTAGAACGATGCATGCATTGTATTGCATGTATTTGAGTTCTTCACTACAAGTAACACAGATCAGATTACTAATAAGTCTGACAGTGAATCACTGTTTAAATCTTTGCTCCTTTTGGGGCAATGTCCTCTAAAGAAGATTTCATGACATTTTTAACTTAAAAACATCCATAAATAAGAAAATGGGATTTAGAAATATATGTGCACTGTACATGAAAGGGTTAAAGTAACACTGTGTATGGATGCATGTGCTTCATAATAAGCCACTTTCATCTGCTGTATCTGCATAAGTGTGGCTGATGATGAGTCTCACTGTTTATAGCCAGGAAGAGCTTTCACCATTTCTCCAGCCCCGAGGAGGAAGCTGCAGCACTGATCTACAAGTTCACCCCTGTGTACATCGCCAATATTACCACATACGAACAGTGCTACTTTTTCTGAAATGGAAAATGCCATGTGCTCTATCATCGTTTTAAATCAAAATGTTCGGAAGATAATTTGCCTTGATCGTTCAATTTTACCTGAAGTACATAGGTTTACATTTAGATATTGACTGACAATGACAGGCAGATTTGCCATTGTGCAGGAGTTTGATCTTCATAACAGCAACCAATGAAGTCAAAGATTTTTTCATGTGATCATTTACAACTGTCTTTCTTCATTTTTACTTCTTGACCTTATTTGCTATTTTTCACACAGTTTTTCCCTGTAAACATATTGTAAAATAATTCCTAATAAATCATATACACGTAAATCTAATTTTATAGGTGGATAGCATTTTTTACAAATACTTCATGTGTCTAGCACAATTATTTAGCATTTTAAAAGGTTTGTCATTTCAGTTGTTTTATAGGAATTTTATATAAAAGGTTCCAGAATGAAGTCTTGGGATAATGAGTTGACAAACAAGCTAAAAGATTACTTCGTATTTCTAAAGCAGTTAACCCATTTTTAGAGTCTCTATATGACAGGATTTAAATTACACATATCAGTAGTTAGGTCATATTTTAAGTAATAGCGAGCCGTTCATTTGAGGGGTGGGTCGAGTCGAGCGTCATTTTATCCAGGCAAAGTTTAGAAGGAAACAAAGTAACGCCATTGGTCATAGACGGTGTCAATCATGCTGAAGGGGGTGGGGCCGTGTGGATACGGCGAAAGGGATTCCCCCCATCAATGCTGGCCCTTCTGTTGCTAGGACAATTATTTAATGAGCATTGTTGTTGTAGTGGAGTAAGGGGCCAGCGTAATCATGTACATCTCTCATTTCTGAGAACTAAAAGAGATCGTTTTAAGGACGCCTGGCGAGCGCTGTTTTCTAAAACATGCGGCAGGGTCTTATTAAAGGTTCGTTGTCACTTCTGGAGTAATAACTTTTCTTTATCCAATGGACTATCGATACATGGAGGGTAGATAAAAGGTGATTAGAGAATTCGTGTCGTTTTTCGATGGATCAGATGTGAGCAGCTTATTTTGATGGAGTGGTAGCTTCAAATGATAGGCGCGGTGGATTATCGGCATTGGTTCTTTGTTTACAAACACAGACCCTCTCCACCTAAGAAGCGACCCTCTGTTATTGATGCACCCCTTCCAGTGGTGTGACGGTGAGCATCATTTGGTATTTTATCACTAGGCCTGATATACTTTTACTTCTCACGGCATTTATTAGTAGACCTAGCGTTATTGCTTTAGAAATTGTTTTATAACAGTTAAATAAACCAAGATTCGACTCAACAACTGGGTCATTTGTTGGATTTATTTCCCTCCCACATCTGGATAGCTTATATATTTATATAATATACGAATTAATCCTCATGTATGGCTTCACTTGTACAGTATATGCTGTAATCTATGCATTTCATATACAGATCTCCAGCATGGTGCTGGTTACTTGTGGAATGATTATCAGCTTTGTATTTTGAGTTATAATCCTGTTTATCTTGGTATATTTAAAACACAACACGTGTAAAGTGTATGAACTTTATGTGATGGGGATTAGACAGACCAGACTTTAAAATGTATTTTTCAAAGAGTTAGTGACAGTGAATCCATTAACTTGCACTGGTCTGTTGGACAAGAGTGCTGGGAAAATCGTTTCATTTACTTCTTTGATTGATAATTGGTTCTAATTCAAAGTGACTATAAAATGTGGTCGTTATTTATTGGATTGATATGGTGCTGGATTCTAATTACAATCATTCACACAAATAAGGCGCTAACTTAATAGACTTGATGTTTTTCAAATAGCTTGTTTGTCAGACAGTAGCTTTGCATTAAGACATGCAAATATTTAAAATTATACACGTGAAAAACAGCATATAAAATTGCGGTGCATTTCTCCCAACCCCAAATCATTAACTGTATTTGTTTACATTTCACGACATGGTGTACATTTTTTTTAGTTCCAAAGCTTTTTTCAGCTAAACCGTTGCCTGCTTTGATATTTTATCCATGTTAAGATCTTTAGCCAGCGCTTTAAGAATTTGCTCATGTTCCAGCATACAAGGAATGAAGAAAATTTCCAAGGTAAATGTCAAGCTGGACTTTTTTTTCAGAATCTGTACCTCATTGTGACTCTTGGCCTTTGTTATGCAGAACGGGGATTTTAATGGGCACTTTGCTGTGGTTGATCACTCTGATAAACGGTCTGACAATGCTATTTTGTCCTTGTTTTATTCTGTTTTAGCTCATAATTCATTTGAGATCAATGAGAAGTCCATTTTTTTTCAGTTTACAACTTGATATTGGTTAACTTTCATTTCCCTGTATTATAAATTGCTAATGACCAAATAAACATCCTCACTGGTTTTAGCAGAAAATCCTAGCAGCTATTTGTGTGTAATAATAGACATATTCATTACTAAATTCTTCTTGGCTGGGCATTGTCAGATGTATAGTAGCTGTATTTGGCATTGCAGGACATTTTAGAAAAGTTGAATGACCTTTTAAAGGGTAGGGGAAATGTCATTGTGTAAATGATAAAGCTCTCATGTATATAAAGTTCACTTGCCTTAATTAAGCAGTCATATTTGGGCCTGTTTGTTTCCTGGTTTTGAAAGGAAAACAAAATGTTGTAGTACCATTAAATATAACCCGAAATGGCCACATAAGGAGGTCAGCCGACCTTTATACTTATTCCCGTCTGCCATCTTATATGTTGTAGAAGGAATGTATAGGAATCATAAAGCACCTTGCTTCTGTGTCTGGTAGATGGTTGTAGGGACTGTGCCATGGCTTGTGGATGTCAGCTTCAACAGTGACATGAGGATGGATCTGTGTCAAACTGGTCTGCCGCCACTGCAAGCTGTGAAACTTTAAGCTCAGCAATTGCCTCGTGTTTATCTGTATACCCTACCTATCAAAGGAGGTCTTTTTGGAGACTAACAGTATAGATATGTCCCTGTCAGAGATGGGGACAACACCCATATGACTGCTCTACATGGGCTGCTAGTCCCAACATACAGGTAGCCTAGGGCTAACATGCCCTAACATGCCTGAACATGCATGTGCTGTAATCTGATTGGCCAGAAAATCTTCTGGTGGACTTTCTTTTGTTCTTTCTTCCAAGTAACCTAGAATTCAAATTAGCACTCCAAATTAAACTTTGTCTTGTTTCATCAATTACTGAGTTATCAGGCCGTTCTACTAACAGAACGTTTTAACACGGCAGGAGTCAAAGGCAATTGCTGCAGAGAAACTATCCAAATGCTTCTTGCCTGTATTTTAGCTACATTTCAGTTGCAGGATTTTTGTTTTGTTTTAATAGTTCAGAATCCTGCCTGCTGCCTTCCTACTGGAGCCTTACTGAGCCAGGATGCCCGACAAACCTCCAGCCCGTCTATGAATTATGTTACCCTACATTGCTTAAGATTCCCTCCTTTATTTGACTCTGCACACAGTAGAATTCTTACTCATCCGTTGGTAAATACTGAGGAGAAACTTAACCCTCCTTGTAGTTTCTACATGTGCAGATGAACGTCTCTCTGATTCATTTTTTCATCTTAATGAAATAAACAGGGCGACTGTGATAAATTAACCCTCTATGTTTCACACCCATTCCATAATATTTATTGGTCGCACTCTTTATTGCACTTTAGCTGTTATTCTCTTAACTCTGAAAGTGGGCACACAATTTGTATTTGTACATCAGCTTAATGAATCAGTTGGAGCTATAAGATCTGTTACTGGTATCTGTTACTTTTCTAGACCCAAGTGCTCAATATGATATGAAAAAGAAACCAAAATAAATGCCAGTGATTCATGTACTGGATGTTGCTAATCTTTATATCCCAAAACTGGACATATTGTGCAGGGTGATGTATCGAATTTTAGTTGTGATTGTGTGATTTTAGTTTTTAATTTCATCTGCGAATGGCCATCTCGCTGCCATCCTGCTACTCCCACTGCACCAAGAATCCCATGCCCCAGGGCAAACACATGTCAACCACCGGTTTGGGCCTCAGTCCCATTGCCTCTGACCTTGATGTTGCCCTTTGGATGAGGGCATCATGAGGTCATCAAGGAGCATCTGTTAAATGAGGTGCTGAAATTCAGGTCTCCATAGACAAAAACCTGGATTGCTTATTGGACTGTTTTAGTGATTTATTGATCCCTCTCTGGTTCAGGTAAGCACTTAGTTACATTATTTGCTCGAAATAGTTTTCTTGATTTTATGACAGCAGCTGTATTACAAAAGGTCACCACCTGGGGTCACTGTTCTCCCTCCTTGTGCTACTCACTTCAGTGTTATGACACCTAATGTTGCAAAACCAGACACATAAAAATAGTAATAATTCTTCTCAGTGTTATATTCTGTGCATCTGGATATGCTCTTTGAGTGTATCTGCCACAGAGTTCAGCAATCGTGAATGTAATAATGAAAATGCACAGTATATAAACTGGTGTACATGATGTATAAATGATAGCATTAAAAGCTGAACTTTGCACAGATATTGAAGGTACAACGTTCTGAGTCTCTGAGTCTGCCGGTTTGCCAGCATCCAGGAAATCCGCTGGTGTTCTGCCATTATGCAGCACAGAAGGGGAACCTTGCGAACTGAATGGGAAGGCACACGTTCCTTGGAGGAACATCCGCAGTGGATGAGTCAATCGCAGCAGGCCAATGACCAACTTTGGGAGTTGGGGTTAGGGTTCTGAGCAACCGTAAAACAACCATTCAGCCCTGACAGCATACGTGTAATACCACCTCTACACGATTGGTGTTGTTTAAGTCCTTTTATGATAAGTGTGTCTTTTCGAAACAGAAACCAGTCGCTGTCTGTCTTTGTGGGTTTTGTAATGACACCCTTTGAAGTGTTTGAATCATAGCTTGGCAGTTTTAGCCGCTGTCAGCAGAGCCGAGCAGCTGTGCTTCAAAGTCGTTTCATTATGTCTCTTTATGTTGACATTCTTCCCAACTCAGTACCACCTCATTCCAGAGCCTGACAAGTGTTAACAGGTATGGGAAGATTACACCAAAAACTCCTGGTTTTCTTTTAGCATAAATATTATAATTATGTCACCTGGCAAAGATACCTTTAAATATCTGAAGTGTGTGCATTGTCAAGATTTTGTAATGCTTTGCACTGTTAAGTATCTGCTTTTGTAATGAATTACATGAGCATTTACTGAATTAAATTTGCCTTTTCATGAGTTTATGAGTTGCAGTGTGATATGAGTCTAAACAGGTAATGCACTTCCTTAATTAAAAGGTTGCCAGGTTACAGCCGTATTGTGTTTTTAGTTACACAGACAGACTCTCGGTCTTGGCTAAACTCAATTATCCCTGCAGTGGAAACACGGTAATCACTGTGGACAATGAAGTGACATTTAAGTTCATTGTCTGCATCTTTCCGATCCCCGCAGTGTTTGCTGACTTTGAAGTGCTGACATTGTAACTTGTTGATGTACCTGGTTTATAATTATCTGTGCAAATTTTTCCAGTGTGATTTTTTTTGAGTGTGTGAATATAGAGGCAGATGAAGTACTTTAAATAATTTAAGATTTTTCTTCACTCGGAGAGTGTGTATGCAAGACACCGTCAAAGTTTTTTGCGAATTTACTTGTCAACACCTGGTATTTTTGTTTCACGGTCAACGTGGAGTTCTGTTAAACTGGTAAGGTTTGAGTGTTTCCAGAGGAGATCAGTAAGGCTCAATGGTTAACACTGTTGCCTTGCACCTCCATTGTTGGAGGTTTGAATTTACTGTGTGCATGGAGTTTGCATGTTTGCGTGCACCCTCTGGGTACTCTGGTTTCCTCCCGCAGTCCAAAGATAGGTGATGTAGGCTATTTAGCATATCTAAATTTCGCATAGTGGGTGACTGGGTGTGAGACTGTGCACTACAATGGGTTGACCCCCTTCCAGGGTGTCCCCCAGCTTGGCAAAGACTCCAGGTGACCCTGCAAATGATTTCCATTAGAGTTTCTGATTATTGCTTGCTGGCACTTTGCTCAGTGTTAGACAAAAAGAGCTGGAAGGGACTGCCTGTGCAGACGCTCCAGATGACATGGTGGTACCAGGAGAGCAGTGGATGATGGGAGAGGGGGCTGTGCTCGTAATGCTGACACTGCAGCTGTCCTCCATGTGACGACCGTGGATATACATAGAATATGTATTGGATCTGCTTCAAGGGGTGATGAAAGTAACCTCCCATTGGCTTGTAGGTACACGGCATTTTCATTCAAGCTGACTTCCTTGGCTTTTATCCATGCATGACCAGTGTTCGTGCACGTGTGTGTGTGTGTGTTTGTGTGTGTGCGCGCGCGCGCGCGTGTGGTGGGCTGTTTTTAAGGTTCCTGTAAGAGTAACATGTAGACGAGAGGGACCATAGCAAGGCAGGCTGACCTTTCGCTTGTTTCCAAGGTGTGGGGAGGGTGGGTGGCATGTTCTGTAACTCTGGTGAAACGCTGTTCTATTATTGGTGATTCTGGGGGAGACGATCCCAGCGTGATCCGCTCAGACCCGCCAGATCGCCTTAGTAAGACAGCAAGGGGAAGCCATTAGTACTCCAAAGTGTGAAGAGCCTCTTTTGTTAATACATTTTCAGTAGTAGCAGATTGACTTGCTGCTTTCATTTTACAAATGCACTGTCTTAACATCAGAGAAAATGGTGGTTGTCTTCCCATTAGCATGCTCTTGTAAAAATTAAAATGCTGTAAAAGAGAAAATACTTACCGCTTACTTAGCTCGCGTTGTGCAATTTAGTAGTAAATTTTGCATTGTTTATTTATTTATCTATTAAGGGTAGCTGGTAGCATTGTCCATCCACAGAACTAAGTCCTAATTATGTCCTGCCCTTGTATCTTTGAGTAAAACATTTAACCTGAATTCTGTAAATATCAAACATTGTAAGCTAGCTTTGAACTGAATCTTTCCTGCTTAATCTAGTCTCAGTTACATACATGCCGGAAAACATCACCCGAAAAGTGGCTGTTAAGCAGCTATGCTTAATGAAGTTAAATGATTTATTTGGAGCTGATCTCGTTACTTCCATCCACTGTCGACATGTTAATTCTGTCTGATTCGTTCTCTCTGAAGGCCTGTCCCTAGGCTTCAGCACAATGTGCAGCTGGCCAAAAATACCCCGCCTGCGGAGTTCCCGTCTTAGCTCAGTCACTTGCTGCAAAAAGGGATGGGTCCTTCCTGCTTTCTTGGAAACTATGAAAAGGAGAGATTGTGGAAACAACGCTTGTCCTCAGGCACAGTCAACAGGACCATTACTGATCACAGTGGATGTTGCTGTGTTTTTTTTTTTTTTTCTCCTCAAAAATCTGTCTAAGGGAGGTTATCGTGTTTTACTGCCCTTTGCAATGTTCCTGATTCAATCAGCATCTCTCAGAGGGAGACTCAGAGGAATGGGCTGCCATTTCCAAGAACAGGGACAAAAGGGATAGGCTTTTTTGTCATGGAAACAAATGATTTCTCTGGAGGGTAAATATAGTTTTAAAGGACACTGGCCAATGGTCAGATTTTGCACTGTGGGAAACGGTGGGAAGGTCAGAAATCTTCTTCCCCTGCAGTATGAGGTGGGCATTGTGGTGGAGAAGACCCCAAACTCTGACCCCAGCAATTTCATTGAGGGGCTTTCTTCCAAGCTGCCCCTGACAGGATTGTTTGTTCTTTTCTCCCCTCACCTAAGGGTGCTTCTGCGGTTTGGGCCTGACGTCCTCCAATAAATCGTGTACCATGCCCCCCATCACCTTCCAGGACCTCCCACTGAACATCTACATGGTCATCTTCGGAACGGGCATCTTCGTCTTCATCCTCAGCCTCATCTTCTGCTGTTACTTCATAAGGTGAGACCGTCGGGGGAAGATTAAGATGAAATGCTTCTATTCCACTGTCAGTTCAGTATTGGTCTCCTCGTTACTCTGTCTGAATCACAAAGCTTATATTAGACAAAACGGAGTAAATATTTTATTCAAGGTTTCAGTATTTATGCGGTGCTACCTCAGCAAATCATGTTACAGATGACTGACGCCTACCTCTCCTTACCTTGACAGCTCTGAAACAATTCATTTTTTTGAACTCATCAAAGAATCCGTCTCTCTAATGCCTTTGCCACAGTGTGGTTTTATGAAAGAAATACTTGGTAACAGAACAGAATATCTTTTTTTAAGAGAGTTTTAAGTGTAACAGCAAGCCTTCTTTGAGTAAATGTATTATGACTGAACTCCCACAGAGATAAATAAACACACTCACACACACCAAAGTCATCCTAGTATTTATCCCTTAAGCATATATCATAAAGATAGTTTAGCAGCATGACCCTCACCAGCTACTCATCAGATTGAGTGATTTTCACCTGCATTTTTAGAAGCATCTACAGAGAATGTTTTGGTCATCCAATGACCCCTTGACCTCTTGACAAGCAGACAGGAAGGGCTGGTCCCCATGGTGGCAGCACCTATGAACAGACTGGTCAGTCCTTCTTCCAGTCAGACAGCTGATGCCTCGCCTCTGCACAGAGACACTGGGGGCGTCATATAACCAGGCAGCAGCTAGCGTGAGGCTCAGATTCTGGCATCACCCACAGAAGTGGGCCACCTGGGATGTAGGAGCTGCTGGAAGTGACGGATTTTCTTTTACTTTATAAAGGCCAGCTGGTTGGAGTGGCTAATAGTGTCACCCTGTGGTTAAATTCCCTGCAGGGCTCCTGATAGTAATGCAGTTAGTTTAGGGTGAAGAAGGCCAGGTAGACCTCTGTAAGTCAGATTCAGCTTGCGGCCTGAATGTCACCGGGTCAAGCAGTCCTTGGTCTTGTTGATGAGAACTGAAAATGATTACAGTAAAACTATCTACAGTCTGGTGAGGAAAGGATTACAGTAAAACAATCTACAGATCAGTGAGGAAAGGATTACGGTAAAACAAACTGCAGTTCAGTGAGGAGAAGATTACGGTAAAACATATTGCAGTTCAGTGAGGAGGTGTTATGGCATTTTACCTTTCAGCGTTATACTTAGGTGACCTGCAGCACCACTGTTGTCATGCTTCTCACATTTGTCTGGAAGTGCCTCAGAACTAGCAGGTTTCCAGACTCATTCATCTAAGATTTCCAATTTTTCGTTATCCCAAAGTCGGAAAGGTAAAGGCAGAGTGACAAGCAGAACGACGACTCGTGCTGTTAGTCATAAGCTCATCCAAACACACTGCAGACAGAACTTACTGATACCACCTATTACCACTCCATACCCAATGGGAGGAGCACAGAGAACGTTCTACATACTAAATGTCGTGACCTGCTTTTAGAAACCTCACATGGTGCAGCAACAGTGATTAGGGGAGCAGTAATACAGCTCTGGAGAAGGTTCCTCACCTCCAGTTTGCTGAGTCATTGTAGTGCGGCATATTCCACGTTCAAGAAGAAAAGTGAAATCACTGACCAATCTTGTACTTATTTAAAACTCTGCTCTCTGTGATCTGTTTTTATCTCGCTAAGAAATGTTAGGTGAGTTTCTGCATGAGTCAGTTGAATCTGACTTGCTGAATCCATAATACACTACAAGAACTACAGTACACAGTAAATAAAATGTAATATGTAAGGATATTTTTAAAGACAAAAAGCTGACACACATTGCTCTGGGAGTTCCTGGTGCTGAAGCATCAATTGACTTCCTTTCTCTTAAATGCAGCATTGAGATCAGTTGAATAGCCCTGTTACATTTCTGTTATATGTTATCTGAAGTTTGAATAATCGGGAGATATCTAGGATGGATAAATAAAAAAGATTTATGAGGGGTGGAGGACTAAAACATCAATCATGTTTGTAGTCATCCACTTCAAGATTAAGTAGCTCCTAGGTTTTGAAGTTACAATTTTTTAAAAGAGCAAAATTTCATGTCCATATTTTAACTTCACATTCCAATACAAAACAAGAGTCAGAGAATCTTTTTAAACATCACTATTTCAATATTTGTATCCCATGTGATTTTATTTTTACTGAACCTTCCAGTACATGTTTACAATATTTATTTTGTCTTATTTATTTGCTTATTGCTGCAAACAATCAAACACAATGGCATAGCCTCAGGTGTCTTGGCTTATAACCTAGTTTTTCAGTATATGCACAGACATGATTAAGAAGGTGTGGGAAAACTATGACAAGGCTAAACCTTTTTCACATCACAATACTTTCGAATTATTCTGGGAAAATGCATGCACTTCCTGTTCTATTTAATCCACCCCGACAGAAGATACATTACTGCCACCTACTGGCTGGGAGTTACTGTACAGGTAACATGGGACATGACATTTACAATTTGAATGTTGATTTGGTCCTAATCATTGTCATTTACCGTCACTCTTTTTGCAGCAAACTGAGACATCAAGCTCAGAGCGAGAGGTTTGGATACAAGGAGGTAAGTCAGATTTTCTTTAATCTTACAGTAGTATGCCTGGGTAGCAGTAGGTGTTGGTGCACCAAAAAATCCTGCTGACCACAGTAAATGCACTCTCAATGGACAGCAACTGCATGGCCTGCACTGACAGGTAACTCAGTGTGAACTATACATACAGTTTCCGTATGGTCTTTTTAAGCACGTATAGGTGATGTTGAAGACACTGGCAAACAATCAAACAATGGGGTTTAAGTATTTATAAAAGTAAATATAAAATACAGATACAACAGGTTGTGGGTCATAGAGGTAGTGGTAGTGAATTACAGGTAATGGCATGACAGGAAAATCTGAAATAACAAATTTACAGTATAATTATTACTTTATTGAAGGGGTAATAATATGTACTTTCTTATACTTGATTTAAAGCATATTTTATTTTGCTTTTTTTAAAATTCAAATTCAATAAATATTTTTTGCAGGTTGTATTAAAGGGTGATGCCAAGAAATTAAATCTACACGGGGTAAGAACTGTACAACCACATATACATACAGTATATCGATGGGACAAATGAGGCGTTAAAACCTGTGGTGGGTGGGTGTATAACTACCGAACTACCAATCAGTGTTGGTAATCACCAGCATTGATTGGTAGTTCTAAATACTCCCACCTACTATGGCTTTTGTAGCATCATTTAACGCGTTTTGATGGGTCAGTTCCATATATGTTGATTGGATATGCCAATATACAGTACTTATCCTCTTAAACGTGTTATTGCATTAAAAGTAAACACAGCCAGCAACATAACACAAAAACTGAAATGAACATCAAGCATGGATGTTAGAAGTCTACATTCCCCTATCATATTATGTAAGTTTTTAATGGGTGAGAAATTAACAGTATCTTTTAGAAATTAACAGTTGTACCGAATGCCATTTGTGAACTCTTTACATTTACCGGTACTCCTGCATTATGTAGATCATAAAATGTCACCTGATATTCATTCAGGTAAAACATAAAACAAAACTTGATAAAACACTAAAATAATGTACACTCCTACTATGATCAGGTGTATTAGGGAAGCAATTTGTACTTGAAATCAGGTGGCCTTTGGCCAACACCATTACTACTTTTCCAATAAGCAGCTGTTCAGCAAAAATGCAAGCAAAATCAAGGTAAGTGATAATGCAGGAGGTCACAGAAAAGTCCAGGACTTTTTGTGGATTCAAATGAAACTCGGTTTGTTTGAATCCACACTATGGAATCTGTTGAACATGTGTGGCATGCAGTCTGTGTTTAAAAAGAGCATTGTTATCTCTTTCAAGTTTATCGAAGACCTGGGTGATTCGAAAAGCCCTGAGCCGACTTTTTCTTTGATCAGATTCTTAGGAAGTAGAACTCTTTAAGGTGAATGAGAAACAGAACGTTTCCGGAAAATGAGAACTTGTGTTTTATTTAACTGTAAAGTATTGAATTGTGGGTACTGTGGTGTGAGATTCTGTTGAGGTCTTGGGACCTCGATTGCTCATAGTGAATTCCGGATCGGAGCAGCAAATTTTTCAGGAGACTGTTGGGAAGCCAGAAGAAAAACTGTCATGCTACAGAGTCATAACTCTAAAGACACACATTGAGGTACAACAGACCAGCTGAGGTGGAAAAGCATTTCGGAATGGCATGTCCTAATGTCAATGGAGTCGAAACAGGAACATGACCTGAATAGAACAGCTCGTTCAGGAAAGTAATCAAATTTCCCAGGATTGAAGCATTTCATGTGAACAAATGCAAGCCAGTGTTCTGGGTGTATCAAAAGATAAAAGATCTTGTTTTTGCTAAAAGAGGCGCAGTCAAAAACTAATAAAAAAAAAAAAAAAAAATTTACAACCAGAATAGCAAATGTTGTAGTGATGTGTTATTTAAATACAGGGGAAAAACAAGAGTTTTGTGTTATTTTATGTTGTTGGGAGTTCCTATTTATAAGTTGGTCAAAATATCAACCTTTTCCCAAAAAACACGTGTAAGTAAAAATAATGTAGGAAAACAGGTCATTCTAAATGACTGACAAACCTTCACTGCTGTATCATTTTATTTGCCCTTATTGTGTTAAGTTAATCTAAAATGGCGTTGTGTCTTTCTTTCACAGCAGACGTGTGCGGTCTGCCTGGAGGATTTCAAAGTCAAAGATGAATTGGGAGTGTTGCCATGCCAACATGCATTCCACAGGAAGTGAGTAGTGTGACAGGTCGTTGGGTGAATGTCTGCCAAAAAGGTGGGATTATTTCTTTACCGGCAGCCAAAAGATTTTATTACCTATGTATAACAAACAAAACTGCAAAAGAAACACAATACCTAAACTCGCAGAGTGTTGCCACATACACGCCTCACCTATATTCCCTGAGAACACACTTAAAAGTCCTATAAAACTACACCGATAACTTCATTATGCTAAATGGGGTAATCACTAGTGAAGCCCAGGTGGACTCCATTAAGTGAGGAGTTTGTTGGTAACTGAAGTTCCCTGCCAATGGAAAGGTGAGATTTCCCCTGAAACCCCATCCTGGTTTGCTGTCATTCCTCTGGCTAGTTTGTGGAGGTCAATGAAAGGTAAAGTAGGAGTGTACTTTGTAGTTATTGCGTTCTCAGTCACGCTGTAATTGCAATGAGAGAAGGGCACTGTACACCTTTCACATTTGTTCAGATGGTCACCCAAAATTAGTATTGTTGGACTGTGGGATGGAAAGGAAATGTCTGAAAACTCAGAGAACATAAAATCTTGTTGACTACTCAGCTGAGGCTAGATTTGCAACCTGAAGCTTGGAGGAGTGAGGCAGCTGTGTTACCTGCCAAGAAACAGTAACACCCACATTCTCAATGTGCTGTTCCTAAAACATGGTAAATCGTAATATGCAAGGAAATAGTGCTAATTTGTGAAATGCCAAGCCATGTCTTTTTCTCGGGCCTGTTCCAGAAAGTGGGTTTAACAAATCCAGTAGTCAAACCTGAATTCCGATCGGAGAAATTCAGGAGATTTGAGGAGTCAACAAATCCTGAAGTCGGGCTTTCAGTTTTCTTCAATCAGAATTCAGATTTGACTGTAGGACTTGTTAAGCCTGTGTTTCTGGAACGTACCTCGAGTTTTTGCATTTTATGTTGATATTAGTAACTTGTCGTTTGCCCTGTAGTTATTATATTAGGTGATTTTGAAACTGAAAGATGAAAAACTGATCCATTAAGCCTGATATTAAAAGGATGGATTGTAGGATTATCTTAGGAGTTTAACAGAATGTGGTCCACCATGGTGAACAGTGTTTGAAGTGTATAGTGACTAAGTGAATACTGCACGGGCCCAGAGCAAGGCTGTGAGATGTCTTTGTTGTTTGCTAACTCCCTGTTGTATTCATAGGTGTCTTGTGAAATGGCTGGAGGTACGCTGTGTGTGTCCCATGTGCAACAAGCCAATCACAGGACCCCCTGAGCAACGCCAGAGCATCGGGACACTGCTGGATGAGCTGGTGTGACCTGGAAGCCCTCGGGGTGAACAAACTGTTCAAATACAGAACCAACTGCACACACACTGCCCTCACGGTACACACGTCAGACAAGTTCAATTCATTAACAGGGGGATCATACCATTTAAAGCCAAGAAACTCCAGATGCTGCCCTGCAGATAACGAGGGACGGATGTGACTCGTTATGACTCATGACAGAGTTGGAGTAAGAAGGAGGTTCTGGTATGGACACAAGGTGGCTTTTCGAGCAGATGCTGAAAACGGCAGGTTCAGGAGATATTCTGGCCTTGGAAGATTGCAGCCAACTTTATGGCAGACGCATAACAGTATCTGCTTGCAATCATTTCCGTGACGATGCTGTCCGTATTGGTGAGGTTAGACAGGATGGAAAGTGGATGCTAAGATTAAATGTTCGTGTTATTTGCTTGAAACCTTCGTCCAAATCATGTACTGCCATACTGACCAAGAGGGCTCCTGTCAGCTGCACATTTTGGTAAGTTTATTTTAGGCAAAATGCTAAGGAAAATGTTTAAATTGGCTGTGTTTCACAGGCATTATCATTATGGTCTGCGAAGAACATCAATGTTAAACTGAATAAACTGCCAGCATCTTTGTTTTCAATCAATTTAATGTTCAGTGAAGTTATACACAGGGTGAAAATGCATCAGGTCGGTACATTAGTGTTTGGTTTCTTGTTCATTCCTAATCAGATTGAAGGCTTCAGAGAAGAACGTGACACAATGTTTGTTTGTTTGTTTGTTTGTTGGTTTTTTTGTTTGTTTGTTTTAATCCAATAATGATCTGTAAAATCAATACAAGCAGTTCAGTCAAAATGGTTCATTTTACACAATGCACCAAATACAGAGAATGAGTATACTGTATGTGGTCTTCTATACAATTTTAAGCATTTATTCGTACAAACTCATATTACATTATGTTATAATTTGATTGCGGGAAACAGATTTGATAAATGTAAGTAAAGACAGACCTTTCCAAGGAAAGATAACTGATCATTTGCAAATGATATGCTCTGATTTCCAAGACCCAGCCAAGTAGTGATTTATACGTTCAAACTACTTAATCAAAAGTTAGACAACTGTTTCTATTGATGTTTTACATGTGATTGTCCCCCCTTTCACTCTATTGTTGTTGTGGTTAAATTGGAAGATTTGACTATGCTCTGAATAGAAGTTGTTTAACTTTCAGTGGAAAAGTATGGATATGTAAAACCAGAGATTTGTGACCGGCCCTGCCTGATGGAAGGGATACACTATTAGATGTTCATATGTAAATATTCGAATAAATGACAGCATCCAACAGCAAGGTGCTTCAAGTGTTTAATGCATGTATTTTGTTTTCAGTGTGATTTGCCATATGGGCCAGTAAAAATGGGAGAGGATTTTAAACATTCTGTAGTTTTGTTACTCAGTGTTGCTATACATTATGATAAATGCCACTTTTTATACAAGAGCTGTGTCTGTTATCTTTTTTTTTCATGTATAAGTAAGTATAGGAAGAAAAAAATACATAATTTAACTTGGTGATTCCAGTATTACTAGAGATATGATTTATTTTTTTATTTCACTACTGGAAACCGAATCAGCTGAAATCTGGACCATCCTCTTATTTACCAAAACTTATAAAATCTAAATGTTTGCTACGTATAACTGGAAGTTGTTAAACTTCTGTGTCAGTATTATTCCATGTGCTCACTTTTGTTATGCTGTTATTCTTTGCCATCATATGGAACACCCATCAATCTTCTAACCACTTATCTTGGTCACGGTCACAGGGGTTAGAACATGCAAACTCCCCACACACATAGCAGAGGTGGGATTTGAACCCTCAGCTCAAAAGATGGGACACCATGCCAACCACAAGCAAAATGTTTTAAATCATAGTTACCAGTGAGAGTAAAATGCACCTCTTAATTTAATCTATATCTGTCTTAGACATTTTCTAATAAAACCTTATTGTAACTTCCACACTTTGAAAGTCATGGCATTAAAGTTTATGCACAACTTTGTCTTTTTTTATTGTAAATCAATCTTAGCATTATGCATAACTAAAAATTAAATGTCACTTAATCCAAATCTACTCGTGATAATGCATATCATATTTTAACACGTCTGTGCTAAACAAATCCTATTGATGCATTAAGAAACCCATAAAGATACAAATAGCTGAACAAAGCATTCATTCAGCACAGTCACGAATCCTCAGCTCTGGGTCCAGCTGTAGATTCGCAGGATAAACCGTGTCACAACGCCCCCTAGGGGAGCTGCAATCCACTGCGGCCCCAGTCGGCTGACAGGCAGCCTCAGTTGTCCTCCAGCACCCGGGACTGTGGCCACCTGCCACACTTCCTCCGGGGTAAAGAAGAAGAAAAGAGGCATTTTGGGGGGTGAGGAACAACAGCGAATCTACAACCTTGAGCTTGGCCATTGTGATGTGCTGACCAAAAGGGGGTCACACAGACCCACTGTATAAACCCCCAGTTCGTAGCTGTGTTGTGTGTTGAGAGCTGTGCTCAAATTTTACCTGCATACTTGATTTAATTCAAATATTGTTTATGTAAACAATGGCTGTGACAATCCTGAATGCTCAGAGGGTACTGTACTTGTTTTCGTTCCAAAAGATAATAAATAAATGTTTTTACATTATTGGATTTATTTGTATATTGTGTTTTATCTATTATGTTAAATTATGTTCCATTCCCAACCCTGGCTTTCTTGTTTACAGTATGTTCGCATGCTGTAGGTACTCTGATTTCCTCTCATAGTCCAAAAGCATGTAGTAAGGTGGGTTTGTATCTCTGAATTCCCCTTAGTGTGTGACGGTGTGAGTGTGTGTGGCATCTTGTTCAGTGTGTCCTCTGCCTTACACCCTGTGCTTCCTGGGAAAAGCATCTGGTCTTTGTCTAAGGATCCAGATTTCTCCAAAATGCTTCTGGACAACAGCATTAGAACGTTTGTACCTCCCATCTGGCATCCTGTCCAAAGTGTACCTCAGACTTGTGCTTTATGCTGCCTGGGATATGCTCCAACCCCCCAACCACCCACAACCCTGAACAGGATAAGTGGTTAAAAGATGGATTGATGGATTAAATTTGCCACGCCAGCCCAAAAAAAAAAATGACTTGCCAAATATAAATCTTTTTCATAAATCATTAATGTAACTTTGGGGTGGTGTATGACTCAGTAGGTTATTGACCCATGCCTGTATTTGGAGGGTTGTGGGTTCCAATCCTGTGGCCCACACAGTAATCATATCACCTCTGGGCCCTTGAGCAAGGCCCTTAACTCAAATGGCTCTAGGGGTGCTGCATGTGCTTGACACTAATCTCTAGCCCCAAGCTTTCCTCACTTATAATCTGCTAAATAAATGTAATGCAATGGAGACGGCCTCAGCATAGTGAAGTATTCTTGTAACCTCATCTTAATCCCTCCATTCTGTAAGCACTTCTCAATGAACCTCGCCGTTTTTCTTTTTTCATGATTTTAAACTCACTTAGACTGAACAACGTTTCAGCACTGCTTATACCGTTCTTTTCATTTTCAGGTCAATGTATTCTCTAAAACGTGTCTTAGGATTTTTACGGTATACTGTTTTCTGAAATTTGTTTTCCGAGACATTTGTACTTCTTTAACTTTCACTCCAATGCTGTAGGTGTCACTATTCCTTTTTTCCGCAGTAAAAATCTACGAAGAGGTAATATCGCGAGATTTCAAAGCGGCACGTTCTCCTAAGTGTGGTTTGGTTGGCGTGTGTAACTGCATGTGGTGTATTTTAAGAGTAGTTTTTAACATTTAGTTATTTATTTTCATAGTGGAATATTTTTGAAGACATTACTTTAAACTGTGACAATCCGTTGTCCTAAGAAGGTTTAAAATGCAGCACGACGACGTAAGTAAATGGAGAAGGATTTATGCGATTAAAGTTGTGCTCTGTAGTGAGTAACAGGAGCAGAGAATCCCGTTCGAGTGCGAAATCTGTAGATATAATATAATATATGACACACTCAAATTCCATAATGTTTGAAAATACATTAATTAGGAAAATGTTAATTCTGATCCGGTAACGAGAGCCCCATGTATAGAGAGGTTCATTTAACATGTCTATTGATATCACAGGTCATCTGGGACATTATTGGAAACAAACAGTTCTGCTCCTACAAGGTCAAGTAAGTCATTCTGTCACTCAGTCTTCGTTCCTGAGGGAATTGTTGTTGTATAAAATCCTTGTGAAATTACCAGGAGGCTCGACACACTTTATACTAGAAAGACACTTCGTTTGCTAGTCAGCTTATTAAAAAATCCTGAGGCGCTGATATTTTGCAGTCTTATCTTTTCCGTTTACTTTCTTTAGCTGCCTCGGATTTTAAACATTGACTGGTCTTCAGTCCTTGTCTTTGCAGCCCATGTTATAATCTTAAATCCATTATTTCGATCTAGCTGAGCTGTAAATTCGGGGTGCCTGAGGTTTTAATGTAACACGTAACGTGATTCCAAACCTCTTGTAGAACACATTAGTCTGTAGAACATCGGGAACCCCGAAGACACTCTTCTGGAGGAGTGCTGACATTGACTGGCATCTAAAAATGATAACGATGACGTACTATACGTACGTTGCGTAATGAACGCAGTTGCACGATGTTCACCTAACAGGATTTACGCAGTTAATTTGGTAGTGTTAAATTAGGTACAGAAGTCACTTGACCTAGTGATGGGATTTGTTTATACTGTCAGAAAAGCCAAAGGTGTATATGTAATTATAAACAACCTTAGCTATGTGATTCTATACAGTACATACCCCACATTCATGTCTGATATAGGAGGGATCAAACCTAAAATAAGTTAAGCAATGTAAATTGGGTAAGCTATACAGATTGGGTTAGACGTTTAAATTACATTTTTAACTTACTTCATTAGTGTAACTTAGGCAAAATACAGAATGCGAGGTGTAGTAATGATAGTTTCCTTAATCCTTCTAGGACAAAGAATCAGAATTTTTGCCGGAATGAATATAGTATCACTGGACTTTGTAACCGCTCTTCCTGCCCGCTGGCTAACAGTCAGTATGCCACAATTAGAGAGGAAAAGGGTAAGTCTCCACATGTTATTCTTGTATTATTCCTCAAAACTGTAGTATTTCTTGTATCTATATAGATTGTCATGTATAGCAAGGTGACTCTCAGTAGACTGTAGCCTCATACCTTCAGGCTTTGAGGTTTGAGTCCCGCCCCTTCCTCTTCTTCTGGGTACTCTGCTCTCCTCTTGCAGTCCAAAGGCATACAGTTAGTGGACGTGGGGTCTTCAAATGGCCCTCCGTCTTGAGTCGTATTTTTCCTTTGGGTAATATCCTGATTCTTCAAGACCCTGTACGGGATGATAACATGGATGAATGTTCAACATTCAAAAGCGGTTATGTGTCATCAGACGCGTCAATGAGCCTTTGAGAATTTTTGCTGCTTTTCTGAATTCTTTTAGCGTTTCTGTGTTTGTCCTCCAGGTCAGTGCTTCCTGTACATGAAGGTGATAGAAAGAGCAGCTTTTCCAGCTCGAATGTGGGAGAAGGTAAATAGTGCTGCCAGCAACCGGATTTCTATTCCGTTTATGGATTGTGGTGAAAGTGTACGTTAAAAGGGTTTTGTCCCAACATATGCTGAGTGAAATGCATCCGCGTGTAGGTGAAGCTCAGCAAAAACTACGAGAAGGCGCTGGAGCAGATCGACGAGAACCTCATTTACTGGCCTCGCTTCATCCGGCACAAATGCAAACAACGCTTCACCAAGATCACGCAGTACCTCATCCGCATCCGCAAGCTGACCCTCAAGAGACAGTGAGCACCGTTTCCACCACGTCCGAAAATGGGACGGCGCCGCTGCGCTAGCCGAGCACTTTCTCCACATGCTTTGTGATTCAGCACTTGTTGTTTTTAGGAGGAAACTGGTCCCCCTCAGCAGAAAAGTTGAGAGAAGAGAGAAGAGAAGGGAGGTAAGTTTTCTGTTTTGAACATTGAAGTTGAGGTCTGTGTCCTACCTCAACTTCATTTGTTTTTTAGAGTGCTAATTAAGATGTTTTACTGCAGTATGCACTGGAATTTTCCCCTTTGGCATGCACTTTACAATTGTATGCCCTCAGAGATGATAGTAAATCATGGCTTTTTTATGTTATTAGACAGCAGGAAGTGATTGCTTCCATCTGTGCATAATTAAAATAGAGCATGTTTCCTGCTTTAACAATCTTTTAAAAATCATTCTTAGTATGGTAGCTATTTGCATTGTAGACCGTTTTCTAAAAGCAAAGTATTTCTTGCAACACTCTGTAACGTGATTGGCTGTCTGAACATGAGAAAATATTTCCCTTTACTCTAGGAAAAAGCGCTTGTTGCAGCCCAGCTAGATAATGCAATAGAAAAAGAACTACTGGAGAGGCTCAAACAAGGAATGGTGAGTGTTTAACTAGTGTTTGGGCATTAAACCCGTTCCACAATCCTGGTGTTTAGGACAGAGTATTGGCCATGAGGTTTAAATACTGGATGTCTATCAAATTGTGACTGTAGATGAATTCAGCTGATCTGTGATTTTTTTACCATGTGGATATTGTTCCAGATATCGGTCGACTATGCCGCATGGTGTCTCTCACATTCGGGTTGTTTTTCTGCAGTATGGCGACATCTATAACTTCCCAGTCCACGCCTTTGACAAGGCCCTTGAGAAGCAGGAGGAGGAAAGCGAGATTGACTCATCAGAGGACGAGGAGGACGACGAGGTGAGTGGGTGCTTTATTCCTGACGCACCGACAGTGTGCCTGCCTATGCACTGGGTCCTTCTGGCCACCCAGCCTTTATCCTGGAACCAGTGAAATCTAGGCCAATTTCTGCCATTTCCACCAACATCTGATTGAATATTTTTTTTAAATGTGTGTTTGCAAAATTTCTGTTTTCTACGCATTGTCTGGTTTTTAGGATGTTGGGAAGAAGGAGTTTGTTGCTGAGGATGAGGTTGAGGAGAGTGATCTCAGTGACTTTGAGGTAAAAGTGAAATCAAAACTGACTAGTAGAGTGACATTGTGTAAGGATCACATTAAGAAGGAAATTTTGTAGAATGTTTAATACAAAACTAAAATGTAATTTCAAAAGGTACATTTTGCTGAGTATCAAAGGGCAAGAATTTAATTTTCTAGTTCCACATATTACAACAAAAAGCTCAATGAATCGTGCAGTTTAGTACCATGGTGCTAGTTGGGTTTAATCTGTAAATGTAGAGCTGTTTTATCTGAGCCTGTGTGTGAGAGAGTTTGAGTATTCCCCTCTGGTGCAGAACTGAGGTTTTCTGGGCTGCCACAAAAGATATTTTTAGTTTCAGATACTAAACCACTTTCCTGTTCATTTTTCTGTGGCAGGACATGAATAACTTGAAGGGAAGCAGTGATGAGGAGGAAAATGAATCTGAGGATGTGGAAGAGGGGGAGATGGAGGCATCCTCAGCCCGGGGGAAGACTAAAGGGAAGGTGCCAATGAAGGGTCCGGTGCGGAGGAAGCGGGCCTATGTTGAGATCGAGTATGAGCAGGAGGCTGTGTCGCATACCAAGAGCAAGACCACGTAGCCTTGGCTCGGCCGCTGGTGTGGACTGTGGGCCCCTGAGCATAGCGTTGGGTTCTACTCCAGACAAAGGACCCGCTTTCTGGCAGCGGAGTGCCAGCATTGTCTGAACTGCCGTCGCCAGGCTGTTGTAGAACATACAATCTGTCCTTGGTGTGTGTGCTCACAGTAGTGTGCTATGGAGAAGCAAGGGCCACTCAAGACTTGTAAAATGGGGTATCTTATTTCTGTTAATTTCTGATATTTGTCGTGTATCGTTTTTGTTAACGTGTTATCCCTTATAACATGCCTGAATAAATACCTTCATATTTGATGGACCTTAGGACCAGGAATGATTAAACAGTAATTCTCCCACCCGTCATAGGTTTTGAAGCCTCAGCGCTAATTTTTTTGTACATGCGAGGTAGAAATGAAAGGCAAAATAAATCCAGTTTCATCATTGTGCATTTAAGTAATCATGGCATTTTATAGGACAAGCAAGAGAGCATTCACAAGACTTGCATTCTCCAATTAAAGAATAAAAGTGAGGTTTCTCTGCAGAAGGCAGCGTACTCGCTGATAGTCACATCACAGCACGATGCCCACGGTAGCTGAGGCAGTGAGGACAGGCCTGTGGTTTTAGGATGCATTTCTCAAGTTCCTGCTTGATGGGAAGCTCTGGCTGTACTGTCCCTTCTCATCTGGCGTCTCTTACATTCTGTATGCATCTGAGGACGGCTGGGGGACAACAGCTGCCGTCCACGTCCTTGAACATGTCCTAGACGAGGAGAAACACCACAGTGAATGAACATTGGCGCATGGATGATGGCTGGAAATCAAAGTGTTTCAGAGTACCTTTTTCCCCCAAGGGATTTCTAAAATAACACCTTGACTAGTTTAGGTAAGACAAAGCATTTTTAAGCTCAGTCAAATTCTGAAAGGTTACTTGAGGAATTTCTAAACAGAAGCATAGATGTAATGGTAGAACAAATGCAGCTTCAGTGCACCCACCATGGGTTTTGAAGCCACATTGAGCACTAGCGGTTAGTTCAAGATACTCCCACCACAGGTTTTGAGGCCTTATTTGTCCCATCACTACACAGTCATCTCTGCTTAGGGTTCATCATGCTGGACACACTAATACATGCATGGATGAAAGGCCGTTTTATGGACAATGCTCTCAAAACAACACTGCAGACCACCTACACCATTTAGGCATTAAGATTCTACCTGTAACATTCTTATCACTACTTCCTTACTCAAGCACAAGGACTAAGGTGATATTTCAACCTTTAAGACATCTGCAATTTTTAAATATCTTGACAGACATTGAGGAAATTTTAAAAGAAATTGAAAAAAACTCAAACATGGCTATTCATAAGTGTGAACACAAATTTCCCAAAGCATTATGAAAAGCATTTGGAAAACACTGGTCTTGATACATCGATGTCAAATGCTGTGAAGTTCAGTGGATCTGGCTGATGATGTGTGAAGGACTCTAACTCAAAGCTTGGCTCATGAATACATAAAGCATATAATATCAAAACCCTCAAAAGACGAAGGAATCTGGTTCATGGGCACTGTCTTTCTTACCCTGAGCCGGCCTTCAGAGGAGTGATCCAGCAAGATCAGACACTGTGTAGCCCTGGCCAGAAGATCATCCCTCACAGCATCTGGACACATATCAGGCTCAGTGGACACGTCACACATCAGCCTCAGGAGAGCCTTCAGGAAGGCTGGCATCCTGCACTCCATCCTACAGAAGTGGCAGGAGTACTGAGAAAGCTGAACACACAGAAACGGGCTGCTACCATAAAGCCTCAGAACACATTTGAGGATCCCCCCTGCTTACCTTGGCCAGGCATTCTGTATAACCTCCTCAAGAACATTCAGGATACTAAGTCTGGACTGCTCTCCAGGGCCATCAGAGACCTCCAGGTATCCCACAATCACCCTCTCCAGTCTTTTCAGGTGGCGAATTATGACGACACCCATCCTAAGGGTATATGTTAAGAAAACCAATCTAAAACATGTATTAATCGTACTGTTGGGCTATCGTTGATTCTGCTCCACTTATGACTTGGCATGAATATACATTTAAGCTGTTTATGTAAAAAAAAAAAAAAAAAAAAAAGGAAACAAAAAGCAGACCCCACCTGTGGACGTAAAGGGCGAGATTGTGGGCGTACACCCTCCGTAATGCCAGCTTGTGCTCCATCTCCATGTGGGTCAGCATGAGTCGGAGAACCTCATCGTAGCGGTTGGGTCGGCGGGGGGCATCGGTATTCCCGCAGGGAATCTCTAACACAGGGAGGAGGTCCAGCAGGCATGGAAGAACCACCTTCACACAAACGTGTTAAATTTACTCAGAGTTAAAGCACATTTTGAGGTTACTTTGTCAATGCTGGGCAGATAAATAAGCTAATCCATATGGATGGATGACCTGCACAGGGACTGCAGGAAATTTGAATTAGTAATGCAACTGCATGCAAGATGTAACAAAATGTGAAGCTGCAGTAATACTTGGCATACCTCTATAAGCTGTGCCTCAGGCGTGTAGAGGTGGTTGAACAATGCATGATAGAGCACCTGGCCTCGGTTGTACTGTCGGAGATCAGCTGCAGGCTATGAAGGAAGATGAAGACGCATACCCTGACCGTCCAATTACACTCCATCCTTTAAAACAGCACTGAGAAACCCAAGGATTTCCACAGTACCAGACCATCCGACATGTCATATTTATGTCGGCCTTACCACATTCAGGACAATGTGATGCAGGCAGTGCACGCCCAGCACTTTATTCTCAATGTGGTAATCATCAGAGATAAGAAGAGATGGTGGGAAGACATTCTCCAAGTGTTCTGCCAACCATGGTCGCCCGACCTGGGTAAGAATCCAGGCAAACACGTGTTTGGTGGCCTGGTTTTGCTTCCAACAGTCCCTGCATCACAAAAGACATGAGCTCCTCAATGTATAAATAAGGCTGCTGTCTAAAATTACAGGTAGGATGATGAGTAGAATAAGACTATTAAATTTACTTACTTTTGCATCTGAGGCTTCAGAATGTCCAAAACAGTCCCCAGGACTGCAGTGTGGCCATCTGTGTTTCTATCACACAGAAAGCGTGCGACGGATCCTACGCCACACAGCTGGACAAGAGAATCCAGGAGCTGGGAAGCTGCCCTCCTGGATGACGCGTCAGTCCATGGCTGGTCCTGCAAGTGGGTCACAGCAAAAACGCAGACTGGAGGCGCGAGCGCACGGGCCACAGTTTTCATCGAGGTGGACGTGCTGTCGGTGTGTGCACCATCCGCTCTGTCCCCCAATCTGGTTATCAGGGCCTGAAGCACTCCACAAACTGCTCTGGCTAGTCTGGGGATGTCAGCGTATGCACTATCCGGAAGGTCACCGCTGTCCACCTCACAGGGGGGCAGAGAAGCTAATGCAGTCAGTGAGCTCAAGAGGCCTGTGTACACTTTAACCATGTCTGAGTCTGCATTGGTGCAGCAGTCAGAGAAAAGCCAGTGAACATTCCCGATTGCAAACAGCTGCTTGGCACTCCTCAAGATGTCGGACTTGCGTTCCGAGGGGGAGTGAGTGTCACGAAGAGAGTCCTGGATTTGAGAGAACACCTCGGAGAGTGGCCTAACAGGTTGCACTCCGAAGTTTGATGGGTCTTCGCCTTCACATCCCTCCTTTATCTGGAGCCCGTGTAGAATGTTGTGCAGGTCCATTTCGAGAACATCCTTAAGTACAGGGCAAATCAAGATAACACTTCTCAAAATATGACATCTTTCATTATTATTTTGAATATATTTGCTACTTTTTACTTTGATTTTTTTGGATATTAGTTAAAGGCTAATTCGTACGGGTCTGGGAGGATTTCATATATAAAACTGAGAATATTAATTTCCGTAATTTTACAACTTAACTGGAATACAAAATCAAACGTATATGATCATCAAGGCTATATACAGCTGGCAACCTGAATCCTTTTCAGAACCCGGACGCTTCTGCAAGAGTCAATAGTTAGCGAGGCGGTACAATCACTTAGGTGGTTCAATAATAAGGGTGTCTTACGGTTTTCCTGATGAGCGTTTATTTAAGATCCAGTTCATCAAGATGAAATACGCAATCTACATACTGCCCAGAGGTGAACTTCCATTCCGTTCCAAAGCGCTCCTTCAGCGGAACGGTTTTGTTGCAGGGTGTAACCTCAAAATGCCTCCGTCATCCTGAGCGGAAACATTTTACAGTAGCAAATACCTGCCCGCTTATGGTTCCGCTTGTACCGCAATAAATTAAAACGTATTTCTGTACCCACATTTCAGCCTTTAAATACTCCATATATCCCCTTTGTGTATTACAACTCAAGCTCTTTTCGCGTCTACAAACATTTTTCACTACGTTTTACCAGGAATTCAGGGTCAATTTCTGCTCGATTTCTGACGCGACTCCAAGTAAGAGTACTCGTGAAAAGATTTGAACGTGATTCACGCTCATTTAACTGCCGCAATAGGGCGGCTATTTCACAAGTCTGTTGGCCACTTAAGGTTAATTACAAAAAAGATTTCATGCTGTTAATTATTTTAAAATCGACACTACGGTCACACAGTACGTAGAAAGTGCCAAAATATAGAAAACATACTAACATAAGACCCCTGGACCCCTTTTTTTTTTTTTTTTTATCATTAGGTGTTTTGCTGTGTCGAAAACGCTTATGGACGCCACTATAACCTTTTACGGGTGTTAATAGATTGAGTTTGGCTAGCTGCATGGCTAGGAAATGGTACGACTTACATAATGTTCATGCTTATTAAACCATTGCAGTGATCTACTACTGGATCTGGAGCATAATAACACTGGAAGATTCCACTCCCATTAGCATATATATAGCATTTACTGTAGCTTATTTTTTAGTCATTTAGGAAAATGTACTTCACACTGAAACAAGATATTTTCACTATGGAAAAGCCTGCACGTATTTTGTTTGTTTGTTTGTTTGTTTTGTATGATACATTTTGAGAACAGGCAAAAGAGTCCATTGACCACTGTTTCATTGGATTAATGCCTTTGACCACTGCACCACTTTGCTTACATTTTAAATATAATAAGGGGGTTATGCACTGCATCCTGGCCATGATAAACATCTCTGTGACATTCACAACAGACTCCATTTAGTGAAACTACTCATTCCTCATGTCTTTCATTGACATTTGTAAGAACCAATTAAGAGTTCCCTGTCTATTTTGCCTCAAACCTACACACAAACACTACAGACTGGGGTGGAGTTTTGATTACTGAACCCTATGGATCCACCGAATCTAAGCCTGTGTCTGCTAAATGGACTCCTTCCATGTCTGGACTGGATTCATAGCAAATCATTCCTGATTTTAAATTACGTTTTAAATTGACTGCCTTAAGTCTTATATTTTTTTCTCTTGTATGTCTGTTTTATATATTATGATAATATTACAATATTTTTTTTATACACCATTTGTGGTAAGACCAAAGAGCAATGTAACTTCTTCTCATTGTAGGAGCCATGCATCACAAAGCTGAGACAACAATACACATACGTTGGCTTTGACTTCTTCACCAGCATTGCTTCCTGTTCTGTTATTTGAAACATCTGCAACTTTGAAATATCTGCAATTCTTTGTCATGAAGCACTGGGCAAAAGTGTCCCCAGAATGACCTCTTCCTGAGAGCCGTCCAGAATTTTTACACCTCACCTTAAGTACAATACAGTTTTACTCTTAAAATGTTTATAGCACTAAACATTATGTAGCTATCTGCACATTCAGGGTCATTTGAGTTTGAGTTCCTCTTAAACATCCCATTATATTCATTCTTTTAACAGAGGGAAAACTCTAAGAACAAATACACTGCATGTATTGTTTCCACCATATTCCTTTTTTCCTACCAACCTTCCATACTTAGCTTTGATCATATTTGCTAAGTACAGGAGATCAGTACATTTAGTGAAATTGTAAGCTTAATAACCTTTCTCCTGCCCTGCAATATACTGGCATCCCATCCAAGGTGTACCCCAGGCTTGTGCCCTATGCTGCCTGAAATAGCCTCCAGGCCCCATTGCGATCCTGACCAGGAAAAGTGGTTAGAAGATGGATGGATAGATAACCTTTCTCTTCCTTTTTTGTATCCTTGGCATCCTGTATGGTAAGACTGAGTGCCAGTGAATCCAAAAAGGGATTTTCTCCTACATGGAGCACTAATATGGCCGGGTTGCCCAGAAATTCGATGAAGCCTTGCCGCATCCGCTCTGAAAATGACGGACTGCTCCCCTTGATGACCCAGCTCGTGGTTATTTGAGAGCAGGAGCAGGTCTGAATGTTTAATTAGAGAAAGGCTTCATATTACCCCCACCGTGGTCAAGCAAACAGATGTCTGTCTCTGTTGACTCACCTTACACAAACCAAAGGGGTTGGGGGCTGGAATGGGAAGTATGATGTCAATAAATTGTTAAGCATGGATATTAAACCTGTAAGAGGACAACAGTGCTTTCCTTGCTGGGAACAGAAATAGAAAGATGTTCAATACTTAACCTTTTAATGATTTGCATTCATATTTGTTTAAGGAAATTCCTAGAAAATGTCGCAAATTTCTGTATTTCATTTAGCTAGCTGTCAAGATGCTTCTGTCTGTAATATTATTAGTCAGAAGAAGCTTAAATATGATTGACACACTATGCAAACTATATTTATAAAAGGCTAAGTATCTTACATATTTGTTAGTATTTTCTTAAAATAATGCTAAGGAAAAGGCGAATTCTCTATGTGAAATTTGAAAAGCTCATCCTTGGACATCTCCAAAGTCAGGACTCATTTACTCATTGCAAAGACCCAGATTTGTTATTTATGAGATACGGAAATCGATAGTATTGTTGCTTCATGGATGCAGACCTCCGTCCATGTCCTGACTTCGTATCAGCTCCATCCTTTGCTTCAAGCACAACACGATTATAACAGATATTAAAGGACTCAGCTACTCTTGGAAGGGAAATTAAAAGTGTGCTTGGATGGCTGCTCTGCAGATAACATTCAGGCGTGCAGACAGACACATGTACCCATGTTGTAACATATATATCAATATCAATATCAGCCTTGTGCTTCCTGGGATAGGCTCCAAGGTAAGCATCACTATACTGGATAAGTGGTATGGAAGATGGTTGGATGGATCAATATCAATATAAATATACAGCAGAGACTGTTTCAGAGGCAAAGGTTTTTTCCCTCCATTTTAATGAAAATAAGTCTAACTGCTACTGCTTCATTCAATAAGATTATATTTCCATTGGATTTTTCTAAGCGTCAGTTTTTATCAGTTGTAAACATCCTGTACAAATAAAACCCCTCATTTGAGTAGCTTTATGTCTCCTGATCGCAGGGATTTTTGGGGCTGTGTTAGAGCATCTTTATAGCGGTAAAATTTAAATGACAAAAATCTTGATATCTTGAGTGTTCACTCACTAGCTACACACAGAGCCAAACTTCACAAAAATGAGACGACTGTAACAAAGAAGCATTATAATGAAAACTAAACCAATTTATTCAGAAACATACATTTTTTCCTTTGTGTAATTAGACCAATAGGAAGCTTCGGGAGATTAAGGGGTATGTCTATGTCAACAACAACACGAAAGACTGACAACTTTTGTTAATATGATGCAGCATTTTGAAACACGTAATTTTTCCCTTATATCTTTATGATTGAGATAATATAATACAGCATTTCTTTCCAAGGAGATCATTTTCAGAAAAAAATCATTTGACGCAACAAAACCAAAACCATTTTAAATCATTAGAAATTTTCCCAAGCTGATTCACCCATCAGTAATATGGTTCCGTATTAAATGACAGTGTATGTCACTATAAAAGCAAAACCATTTTAATATATAAATCATTAGAAATTTTCCCAAGTTGATTCACTGATCAATAAAATGGTTCCATATTAAATGACAGTGTACTGTAAAATAACACTTTCATAACATTTTTCAGATTAGTATACAAAATATCATCAGATGCTGCACAGCATTAAGAGAAAATAGTAATGCACATTGTCACTGGTGCCATTTTAGGTCATGTCTATACTGCCAATGCGCTCTTTTCTTATTAACATATATTGTGCCAAGCAAATAGAAGCTCTTCATAAGAAAAACCTCACCTCAAACTGACTGTCTTGTAACCTTAAATAGAAAGGGTGTTCTAGCCATACAGGGGTAAGATAAAGAGTCCATATAATCTAATTGTAACATCATTAGTGGAAGAATCTGCATCATATAGGTTCAGTTTCTATTGTACAATTGTTTGTGTGGTGAGGGTCACTCTTCGACCTCCTCTTCACTATCATCGTTCAATGGAAACTCGTGGTGCTGTCTCTGCGTGTTGTACCTCTTCACAGGCATGGGATACTCCTGGCTGATTATGGCCTAGTGAATTGCACACAGCATGTACAAGCATGTGGAACAGAAACCGAGGAACAACACATTCAAACAGGTGCTTAAATAATGTTTTGTCCAATTACGGATAAAGTTTTCACTAATCATAGCCATCTACCCACATGTAAATTATTGGTTTAATGCCAGAGGATTCTGGAATATCTCAGTTGTATTACTAAATATTTACTGTGTTTGACACTGCCTAGGACTTGTGAAGTTAAAGGTATCAAACTGGCCACTTCACGAGTCACAAATTGTCCCTGCCTTTAATGCACTTTGGAGAACTTTTCATGCCTGCTTGTATGTCTGACAGCAAGTTTGCAGGCATTGCATTGTCACATTATGTACTCATTCCTTCTCCTCCCATGTCTCGACTGTCAGTGTGTGACAAGTGTCCCCTTACACCAACAACCACCCACTGACTGCCCACATTATTTTCAGAGAACTGGCTTTTGACCCAAGATGTCGTGACTTAAGAATTATAAGAAAAATGTTGCATTCACTGAACACTACCATTCCCAGGAAGCTAAAACAACATATTAATGGTTCTGCTGGTCTTTGAACTGGCACTCTGATACACAGCAAAGTATTCACGTGATGTGAATGCTGTTCCTTAAGACACACTGAAAGGTGAAGGGCCAGATACCAGAGTAAATCCTGGTCCTGGTGGACGGACAAAGCCATCCTGCCACTCACCATCTTCTCTTCTCTGACTGCTGGGCTCCTCAGGAAGCAGCACAGGGGTGCATACAGGATGTTAATGATGCCAATGATCACCATGAGGTAGGGGAATCCAATGGCTCTTACAATGGCCCCCCCAGCTGATGGACCTGTGTGGCAGAAGCAAGTGGTACTAGCATCTTAGATATAAGCACAATTACACATAGCGTTTGCAAAAAACTGGTCTGTCTTGCTTGGACTTTGGTGGCGATCCCATATATTGAGATCTGAATGCTTGTTAGTAGCATTAGATAACTCTAAAATTCACCAGCTATTGATGTTTTGTTATCATACAGGTAGATAGATACAACATTAGATGAGTTGAGACGTGAGATTTGCTTTATAATCCTCTTGGGGAAATTTGTCTTGGACTCATTGATGAACAGTGCACTCGTACCTCCTTCAGCATTATCTATACATACAGTCAAAATAATGAGTCAGATATGTAAATTGACAAGACCTTTCTTACCAATGGCAAATCCCATGCAGAAGGCCACATCAGCAATAGCATAAACACTGCCGTATACAGAGACGTGGCGAATGTCGACTAGATATCCCATGATGGGCATCATTGAGGAATCGACCATCCCTATTCCACCAGGGGAAGGCCACAAGTAAGGTAGACAGAATTTGTTTCTGATTAGTAATACATTGTCAACCTAACTTGATGGACTGTAAACATTTTGCTCTAATGAGTCATACATTCATGCTTAATTGTTAACATTACATTAGTTATTGTGTTAGTAATGATGTTGTCTGCACTTACCGATAGCAAAACCCAGACCGCCATTTGGGCCAATGAGACCGTAGATGTTTTTGGCTAAAGGGACCTACCATCCATTGGTAAAACAAGTACATTAATCAGCAGGCTAGCAGGGTTAGCTAGTAGGTCAGGATATGCAAGGTTTGGGACAGAACTCACACAGAGTAGGCTGATTCCAACAACGAGCATCCCAATCATGGAGCAGAGCCACCTGAGGGAAGAGCCATTGGGTCACTGCAGGTCACCAGAGAGCCCTCCACACAAAGTCCGCACTTGGACTGTGAACCGTCCCTCACACGGCACTGACCAGTTGAGTTTGTGAGGACAGGATGTTCAAACACTAAGGGAAATGCTCAATAAAAAGAGAGCATAAAAATAAGCAGATGCCATTGTTTGTTCAATGTAACAAGATCAAGATAAAAACATATACCTCCCCATTTTGTTAGCCAGAAAGCCAAACAGGTTGGTTCCAATGAGGTAAGATACACTGGCTGGTAGGAAGGCCATCCCTGAAGAACACAAATATAGATGATACAAGTGCATTTGAAGTAAAGTGGGAAATTTCATATGACTAAATAATCTTGAGGCACATTCTGTGATGCTTCACTTTGAAGCAGAAATTAACACCTAGTGTGGACTGTGAATCCAATTTTTTGCAACTTTAAGAACCGAATCCCTTATTTTGTACATGGTTATAAGTCTGTATCCATTACTTTCCAGAAGATCATCATGGACGTAGTGTGGGATATGATGGTAGGAGCTCACCGAGGTGCCACTTTGGAGAGCACATGGTCTGCATCATCCATATGGGCAAGGTGGGCTCCAGCATGGCCACCCCCATGTTGGCGAAGCATAGAGAGCCTAAGGTGTACAAATAGCACTGTCAATCCCCCCGTTGACCGTGATTCTTCCATTCTATCATCACCCAATAGTCATCCTGCTATTTTAAAGACTCTTTGCGATTTCGGCATAAGCTTGTCATGATGACAGGGGTGTTATGGCCTGGCCTGGGCTAAAACAACTGCATTCTTACAAACGGTGAAGGGGGGGCAGGCTTACCTGCACTAATAAGGATGTAGGGGTCTTTCAATAATGTCAGCAAGGGGGCACCCTCCAGGTTCTGTAGGTATAAGCATGGCATGGGTGTCACCGATTCAGTCTGTCACAGCGAGCCAACACATGGATTAAAATGGAGTCTCTTTCAGCAGACCGTGAAAAACTAAGAGACAGACAGATGGATTTAGGCTAAGCTTTAAGAGTTTGGGGTATCCCGTGAGCTGGGTCTTGGCAATACACATGCGGATTCTCACTGCTACACATAAACTGCACCTTGATTGTTTTCACCCCTGACTGCAAAGAGTTCACTCACCCCTGGGGAGATCTTCGAAGGCTGAAGTATACAGAGCTGTAAAGCTGCATTGAAAAGGGGTCAGCTGACACTTCAGAGTCATTTCTCCCAGAAAAAACACAGCACTGTGTCTGGGTCTGGGTCTGGCACTGTGAAAAACACTCCTTCACAAGCACAGCTCAAGATGTGCCCTTCATTGTCTAATTATGGTCAGGGCTAAAAGAATGGTAATTACACTGATAAACGAGCCAGCTGTGGGGCAGTGCATGGTCATTCACATTATCGTTAGGCTGGATCATTCTGAGGGAAAACATTTCCAATGATTTTAAATGGATTTTTGGGAATTTGATTACCAAAGTAATTCAAGACAGCTAAAACACGAAGGTTTATCGAGTAATGCTTTTTCACAACACTGTGAAAAGAAAAAACACAAAAAATAACCTCTTTTTATTTTTGCAATAAATTACTTGATCCTGATCTGATTTTGATCATTTTTGGCAGAAAATTGTAATAAAATATTTCCCAACAATACCTGTTTTATGTACTTCTACTGGACCTTGTAACAAAAGCAAATCTGACTATTGTTCACAATGATAAGCATCAAAATAAGACAGTAAAGTCAAGTAACAGTCAAGTCAGAAATGCTGACAAGTCATACAATTAGAGCTAGTGTTCCAAGTTTAGCACGTTAGCTTTCACACAGGCCCGCATTTAGCCAAAAATTATCAAAAGCAGCTCAGGATCAACAATGTTATTGCAAAAATAAAATGTTTTTTTAAAACACAGTGTAGAACAGTTAAGACATTACCATCCAGACACACAAGACTAGCAATGTATTCAAATATAATAATGTATTTATATACATCTGTTTACTGAAAATACAATGTAACTGATAAAACATTACATTGTATGGAATTAAATTTCAGTCGAACAGGATGTTAAATATTGTGCAATTTGTGGTGATCTTTCGCTTCCATTCATGAAGGTATTTTGTTACGTTGGGCTCTGGTACGTACCTCCATCGAATAAAGCGAGGAGAGCCAAAATAAGGAAGGGGGCACTTTTCCCCACAAACTCATACATCACGCTGCCAAACGGTGCCCCAACTGTGGAAGGAAAATTCAATTTCATGTGTGTGTAGAGGTGGGTTTGGCAAAGCATGACTAGGGTTACAGTAGATATAAAAAGTCTACACACCCTTACTGAAATTGCATCTTTTTGTGGTGTAAAGCCAAAGATCCATGTCAGGTAATTTTGCACCATTAATGTGACCTTGCAACCAACAAAATCCAAATGAAATACAAATGTATTATGATTTAGGAAAAAGAATTGCAAGTAAAAACACAATACCTTTGTTGCATAAGTGAGCACAGCCTTACCGTAATAAAGGGGAGCGTGCTAGACAGCTGTGGTCAACCAACGACCTTGAAAATCTTGTTCAAAAGTATTTAAAAGAGACCCGCTATCAGTTAAAATGATTATAAAAAACCCCAAATATCGATCAGGTGTCCCTGTAGGAGTTTCTTGGTTGTGTTTTCCTGGAACTCTGGAAAGAGTTTAAGAACCATCTTCAGGATCCTACTATTGAAAGGTACCAATTGTGAGAAGGATATAAAAGAATTTCGAAGGTGTTAGATGTACCTTGGAACACGGTGAAAACTATCATCAATAAATGGGAAAATGTGGCATCACAGGGATATTGCAAAGATCAGGACGTCCCGCCAAATTCAATGACAGAACCAGGAGAAAACTGATCAGCGAGGCAACCAGGAGGCCTACAGTGTCATTGAAGTAGCTGCAGGAATTTCTGGCAGGAACTGGTCACTCCTTTCATGTGATAATCTCTCATATTCTGCACATTTCAGCTACGGGGTAGGGTGTCAAGATGAATGCCATTTCACACAAGAGCAAACATCCAAGCCTGTCTAAATTCTGCAAAGAAATACATTCGATTACTGTAAACCATACGGGAAAATAAGGGGGAACTTTTTTGGCCTTAATTCTAAAAGGTATGTTTGCTACAAAAATAACCTTTCTTATCACTCAAAGAACACTGTAGCTACTGTAAAGCATGGTGGTGGAAGCATTATGCTGTGGGTCTGCTTCTCTGCAGCTAGAGGATTTACTCAGGATGGTGGGGGCAATAAAGAATGGCTCCAAATACCAAGACACTTTGGTAAAAAACCTACTGACCCATGTTAGAGAGTTGAGAGTGAAGAGGAGTTTCACCTTCCAACGTGATAATCCAAAGCACATACCAAAAACCATCAAGGAAAGGCTTCAGAAATGGAAGATCAAAGCCTTGGAATGGCTCAGCCAGAGCCCAGACCTGAATCCCATTGAAAACCTGTGGGATAATCTAAAGAAGGTAGTGCACAGGAGATGCCCTCCCATTCTATTGGAACTAGAATTTGTTTAAAAGGAGGAATAGAAAAAAAAATTGCAAAGCCAAGGCATGCAAAGTCGATGAAGACTTGCTGCAATAAAAACAAAAGGTGCCTCCACAAAGTACTAGTTTAAGGGTGTGCACACTTTTTCAACTAGGGAACTGTGATTGCAGATTTTTCTTTGAAATATTACATTTTTGTAGTTCACTCGTTTTGGTTGCCCCACATAAAAGCTTTTCATTTCACAATACACTAATGTACGGTGAAATGGCAGTAAACGTTAACTGGAATTGGAATTGAATTGGTGTGATGGGGAGAACACACATTCTAGTCAGCAGGCCATGCAGGAGCCTTGAACGAGGATGGAGGTACTCATAAACTAGGTGAGGGTCAGGTACTGTAAGGCAAGCACAAGGAGGAAAAGTCAGGAACTGATAAGTGACTCACTCAGGACACCCATGGCCAGACCACCCAGCGCAATCCCCATAGCGACTCCCCTCTCCTTGTCATCAGTGTACACACTGGCCAACATGCCCAGACCTGCATTGAGGCAAGAGGAGAAGCCAGAAAGCACAGAGGCCTCCACTGAAACTGCAGCAATTAGCATAGTATGGCCCCTGGCAGCAAAATAACTGCCACACAATCTGGAATATGTTCAGTCAGAGACACAGCGTCAGGCAGCAGCCTCCCTTAAATAAGAATAGCCTGTAGCCATCAGCTAAGCAACGGAACACATTTAACGGTTGACGTTCCCCATCAAACCCCTTCTCCAGGCAACCCTCAGGCTGAAAGGCAAAGGCCGGGTAGTGACAGTGAGCGGTACCTGCGACCGAGGAGCAGGACGAGCCGATTCCCTGCAGAGTACGAGCCACAAAGAGCAGGGCGTAGGTCCCAGAAAAGGCAAACACTGCAGGCCAGACAGACGCAAACGGTAGCTGGGTTAACAGACGCTCGCTGTTTGCACTGTGACACACATATCAGACATCAGTAGACTACCAGAGAGTAATGTGGGGAGTCAGGTAATGAACACTATCACCGGGACTTTCTGAGTAATTACATTTCCTTATGTTAAATCCCTCACTCACTCACTGCTTCACGTCTGTACTATAGGGAATCATGTGCAAATACATTCATACAGTTCTCTCAGCACTGGGATATCAAATAAAGTTGCTTGCAATATCTGTTGCTGTTCTTTATAATAGTATTCAGTGATATGCATAATACTCCCAGAACATTAAAAGGAGTTGATTCTTTCAATGTAGAACATCCAATTATGTGTTGGTACTTACTTATTGTTGACACAAACATGATGATGAAGCCAGCAAACATTGGTATGTGGTAGCCAATCCTTGAAACAAAAGCATGCGTTACCAATACTGAAGGGAAAGCAAGTATATTTTATTCTGGGTATCCTTTGTTTCACTGATCCCGTATAATGGACTCCTCTGGATTTGTCCTTGGTTTGCGTTCGGCCATTTTGTCATGCTGTGTGCAGCCTCCAGATAGACAGCTTACCTATTGGTGAGGAGGCCCACAAATGGGTTGACCAGGAGTTGCGCCAATGCCTTGGAGGCAAAGAGCAACCCCACCCGCACGTTCTCTTCCACCAGGAAGTCGCTGTCCTCCAGGCAGCCGGCAGGGGAAGAGCGATTCGGGACATCACTGGGGACCGGGTCGGAGAGTTTGGCTGAGTGGGCCCTGAGGATGTAGGTGATGTTATCGTAGAGCGAGAGGACAGAGGATGAGCTCATCTCCTCGAGAGGCTTCTGGATTGAGAGCTGGGTCTGGTTGATGGCCGATGAGAAGTCCTGTGCCTTGTATTCGGTGGCATAGAGGAACGTAGGTACAATGGGCACTGGAAGATAGTGAAGATGACAGGATCTACTTCAGAGTAAAAGTGCAAATAAAAGAGTGGTATCTGAGAAAAGCTGAACCTTCCTCCTTCTGTCTGGAAATATGCACACCATTACACAGTCGACTCTTTGGCCTCCTTATTAGGTACACCTGCTTGTTAACCCAAACCGCCTGCTCCTCCAATCACCGAATCATGTGGCTCCAGCTGAAAACTTACAGGGTCAAACAGGTACAGGTTGCCCTTAAGCAACAGAATGGCTAGGACACATGCTTTAAGGGATTTTGGACACAGTGTGATTACCAATGCCTCTCAGAAACAGCCCCATACCACACTGTCTAGAGTATACAGAGAAAAAAAGAGGTCAGAGGGCAACAGTCAAACTCTGAAGCTGTTACAGAAAAGGCTATGAGTCCAGAAGGCACCTGTGAATACACAGTTTATCTACTGTAAGTAATTCTGAAGGTAAGAAGGACTGTGTACTCCCTGTGCCAGTACTCCCTGGGTGTACCTAATAAATTGGCCACTGAGTTTACAGTTACAATTGTAATATAACCAAAGTACAGGGTAGATAACCTCAAAGTCTTGTCCTGGAGAGTGTGTGTGTTTTATGTCACTCACCAACTACAGTCAGCAACATGTTGTCCACCAGCAGAGCCACACACACCACCACCAGTACCAGTTGCCGTGAGGCCCTGCTCTCCCTCAGGCGCTCCAGGACGTTCAGGCGGGGCATGGTTCTTCACACTGCAGGGTCTGTCACTACCAAGGAACATCGTCTTCAGGCCTTGCTTCACCATCACATGAATGTATCTAATGCAGGGTGGCCCCTCCCTCGGGCTCGCTACTCCCTGAGATACTCACTGTGGCCCTATTCTAGATAAGCAGTTATGGATGGATGGATGGAAAAAGCTTAGATGTTCCAGAATGTGTTTTATATTCTCTGTGTCTTCAGCCCAGAATGTAAATATTAGAAAGAGCTCAAATACTATTATATATCTCAAAGTGAACTTGTCTTAAAGAAAACTATACACAATAACATACGAACCATTTCCAATAAATAAAAAAAACCAGAATAATTACTCATAAATAGGCCACCCCAGAAAATATGGATGTACCTGTATATGATTGTCTCCATACATTGTCATTGTTCCTATCTCCCATGGTTACTGGACAAACACTAAGACTGATATACACACACAGCAGATATGGACTCCAGTCTGGCTGCTGCCAAATGGAGTTAAGAAGGAGGTGATGAAATCGGGAAAGTTATGTCAGTGACATTTGGCATCAGGGCTGGGAATCAGTCTTTCTCTAATGATCTGTTCCAAGTATCCTCTTAGAAGCCAGTTTAAGTCACAGTACTCATTTGTTTCACTATATTTTTCTGCAGAAATTTAGCACACCATGAAAGCCCATTTATAGTTGAAAATTTACACAAAACACGGAATGTCATACAAAACATGCACATGTATGAACAAATGCATCATCAACACCAACTGCAATGCAGTCTTTTTGAAAAAATATTTAAATGCTGAATTACTATTGGTTAACCTTGGTTTACTGCTAATAACCACAAAATATTAGAAATGTCATTTAAATATTAAATGCAATAGAGAAGTAATGCCTTAAACATTTTCTTTTTATTACAAGTACACACACACACTATCAAACTTACGTGAGAACAGCAGCAGAAATACTTTTAACAGTTTGGAGGAAATTAACTGGGTGAAGTCCAAGTCACAGACGTATGCTACAAAGAGAATTGGAGCCTAGCAGAGTAACCTTGTCACGTGAAATCAGAAGTCTGCTGAAGAATTATTTGCTTCACACCCTTTATTCCCTCAGATTCAATCCAAGGCGTCAAACCTAAAGACACAGTTTTGCAGGCCAGAGAAGAGTCAGGTACAATGCATCTCCCACTACACAAGCTATTTAAGAGCTTGGGTGTCTGGTTGGGGGGTGGGAGTCGATCAGCCTTTTGTAATAAGGTAGTCACATCTAATCCCACCCCTCAATATGAAGTACACCGCTCCCCCAAAGACCTAACCAGTTACACGCACACATTCACACACATCCACACACACACATTTACTGCGTCACGGAGGGACGTAATTGAATGTGTCTGCTCTGCAATATTGTCCTGAAGCCAACCTGGCAGGCCGGCGTAATTCACAAATACGCGGTTATCAGAGATCTCAGGCACGTTAACCCCTTCAGACTCTGTGACAGCCTGTCCTTTCTGAGAGCCTGGCTGAATGCACGCCATATTTGCACGGCTTCTGCACTCAATCCCCTATGTCAACAGCCCCTCCGCTTCTCCGAGATGTGTCGTCAAAAGATAGGTGCCACTATATTTCCCACGGCTCTCTGACGCACACTGTGGAGGTGCTGTTTGGCTTATGAAAGCTTATACTTTGTTGGTCTAGGCACCATTATTGGTACAATTTTCCATAATACCATGTAATCATGTTTTCTCTTAAACTCTTAGTATCCTTAAGTTTATGTTACTTCGTATACAAAGGATTTTTGAGAAACATTCAGTCCTCTATTAACACAAATAACTTCTCTTAATCTTGAAATCTTGTTTAAACGTGATTAGTGATTTTTATGTCACATTCTTCATAATTATTGCCGGACTATAGGGAAGGATCGAATGTGAAGGCTGCAGGGCAATTGAAGCCTCGTACTATCATTTCGTGTGCCTTGCAGACTGTAGCAGAGAGCAGGCCCTGAGTCAATGTGCTACTTCCTCCACCTCGGGCTGCTTTTTGGGAGCCCGTTTCAATGGAATAACGAACAGAGCTGAGCAGACTCACATTCCTCACAGATCCAAGGCTGATCCCCCAGAAACCGGGTCCGCAAAACCGGGTCACCAAGCTTTCTTCCATTTATGCCTGTTTGAGGTTCTCTGTGCGAACAGGGACTTGAACCTTAAACACAGTCATGTAGCTGTTCTCTTTTTAACTCACCGAATGCAACCTGAAGTTGTCAAGAACTGAGTGTGTGTCATGGTCTGTGTATCTTTGAAAGTGGTGAAACTGTAAAAAAAAGACTTTGAACCTTACAAGCCAATGCAAAGACAATAGGGGAACTCAAAAAAAACCCAGGTCTGATGTCCTCGGGAGCTCAATTTGAGGTGTCTGTGATCTCCCATCAGCTAACAGAAATGCTGCAGTCTCTTGGTTTCCCTCTATGGGACTATGATAGTGGTCAGGCGGCAGCTGCATTGCCCCACCTTGCTGCAGAGCTTCCAGAGAGATAAGCTGCAGTCTTTGTAATAAGGCCTTTGTTGTCACTTCCACACTGGCTGCAGGAGATTACAGGTAACAGATACAAAAGCAGGTGGTGCCTCCAGACACATATAATCGCAAGGTTTTCTGAAAGGAAGTGATAATGCGAGGGATGTTTTTGTGTGGGGGGAGGATTCCAACTTCTGTAAGAAACATCCCTCTGCCAGTCGCCCAGCGGCCCAGGTGCCAAGTTTCCTGTGCTCCACCTATTAGGGTGTAATTGTTCTTCTTGTTAAAAATATTGTTCTTCAATCAACACACGGAACGACGTCTACCCATCTAAATGTTAGTCTCCCATTCTGACTTTGCTCGGAAAGTACTGGTGTTGTGTTCGAGACAGTTTGGAAAGTCAGTTTTGCTTGGGAATTTGTGGTGTGGGCGTGTCACTTCTCAGAACTCTGGTCTAGTTTATTCCAAATGGATGGAAAAGGGGATAACAATGATTAGTGAAATACTTCTAAATTCTTTAAAATTCATCTTTAACCAGTGAAATAAATTAAGTTGTACTCAAATTTAAGGGTGTAAATCACAGGTATAAATTATTTGGATGAAAGGTTTTAATACCCTTTGAGTTGTTGTTTCAAAATGCATTTATCATTTCATGAGTTATCAACTTTTTTTTTAAGAATATTAAAATATTGAGCTTCTAGATATTTTATAAAGGCTACTATGTCAGCAGTAAATTGCTATTTTGCTGCTTCTGTACATACCTAGGTGGCATGATGACTAACACCAGGGCTGAAGGTTCGAAACCCGATTGCACATGATGCGTGATTGGCTGTTTTGCATCCAGGGTATATGCCTGCCTGTGCTTCCCTAAAACCCAGACAAGGATGTAGCTGAAAAACGGATGATTCTGTGTGAGTCATTAAAATGAATGCTTCCCAAAACAGCCACATCAGACATTTAGGTACCTGTCCTACACATTCTTAGACCTGTCTTTCTGAATGTAGTACAAAGCAGTACGATTTCCTTAAACATATGTGATGTTTAAATGAACGTTTCACCCATTCTTATTTTTATCTGGTCTATTGAGTGCTTTTGATCTGGGGATTTGGTAAATATGGTGTCTTATAGTTGACTGATATGGGCACTGTGTTCTTTGAAGATAGGTGATTTCAAAGGAAAAACTAAGAATGTTTCACAATAAATATAATAAGGTTGTAGAACAAACAGTGACAAAAACTTTTCAATTAATGAAAAATGTGGTATAAGATGTCGGGGACGATGACAAGCCGGTTCAATTTTGTACCTCAAGAGATTATTTTAATTGTACCTGGATATGTCTAGAGTTCATTTTTTTAGTGACAACTCAGGTAGAACAGAAAGTTACAACAGGGAACATCTGTTGAGCCATTCAGCCACGTACATACATATTGTTTTGGACTTGCTTTTCTATGTAACGTGATGAAACAACACGGTCTCACATCCTGTCATAAAGCATAAAACCCTTTGTGTGATTCCTTCCATGGAGGTAACTGCCGGCTAAAGTACTCTTCATGTGGGGTTTAGGGCAAGGCATACGCTTATTAATCTATTGTTATGCATAACATTATCCTAATTGTATTGCGATGCCATAGCATATTTAAACACCTCATTTTGATTTTTCATATTTGTAAAACATACGGTATTTAATTAGTTTGGGGAACAATTTTCCAGTCCCTAGTATCGACAAAAAAGGAGAACTTAAAATTTTAATACATAGTTTTCGCGTTGCACAGGAACGGAAAGGTCACTGTGAGATGTGCCATCTCTGTCTCACAAATAACAGACAATGCACTACACCGTCTGCCGTTACTGATACCAGCCAGCAAAGGCTTGGTGATTCTTTACCTTCAAGTTGTAATTAATAACGGCAAGCCCTTTCACCACTTCCCCCAGGAGATACCGATTATCCAAGTAATCCGGTCCAGGAAGCAGCCCATATCCGAATCTACCGCGGCGATTCGTTCAAAGCAATTTGAGTATTTGTTCTAAATAAGTTTCAAAAGGCCGTCTATGTTTTCAGAATGAGTGGGTGTTTTGGGATCTAAGGACGATTAAGGCTACAGGATATTTATTGGGGGAGGGTGGGCGCTTGATAAAGTTAGATATAAATCAGATGCTCCTATTCAGAAGGTATCTGACTTGAGGCAACTGGACAAGGAGGGATAGTGGACAGCCACCCGGCACTGCTTTCCGAAATTTAACAAGAACGGTGGAATTTAGTAGCATGTTCTAAAGGACTTTCTACTGAATAACATTTAAACGGGGTTTCCCCAATTACTATCTAAATCAACGGTGTATATAATTGCTCTACTCAATTAGTGAGATACAGCGCGCTTCTGTCCCATCAGTTAGTTATGTGGGCATGTGTATTACTATCGTTGTGCCTAATGACCGTTTTCGTCAGCAGAGCATCTGGGAACAATATAATACGACCCTGGACGGCACTGGAACCATTAAACCAGGTGAGAACACGACTGCATGCTTATTCTTTCATCCTCACTGGACAGTCGTTTTAGGACATACAGTTTGACTTTGCAGTCAAATGTTTAGCAATTAGGGAACTTAACCTATGTTGAATACGTATAGACTTTAGGTGAATAAAAAACGCCGCTACGCATTTGTATAGCAATTAAAGCATATTTTTCGGCTAAACTTAATTAGTATTAGCCTTGATTGACTTGTAATAAAAACCATGCCCCATCCTACTTCTATATGATATCATAGATGTGCGCATTTATGATGCTTGTTTGTGTATCGTTACATAAAGACTATTAAACTGCGTGTTAGTAATTCAGCCGTGTTGTGTGCCGTGACACAGACTACCTGTAAAGTCGATCGTGATTGTGGCAGTCAAGCATACTGTGAACAGCCTTCGCAAAAGGAGCCCGTCTGCAGCGCCTGTTTGACGGACAGGGGGCGCTGTCAGCGGGACACCATGTGCTGCCAAGGTCTCCAGTGCATTAACGGTCGGTGTGTTTCTCAGTCGAATATAAAGCCTAGTAATGTTAACAATTAAAATAGTCTATCGAGCGGTACTTCACTTACATGTTAATATTACGATATTAAGAAACCCAAATCGAAAATCGTGAATCAATTTGTGCCTACATGCCGTTCTCTGTGGAATATCTTGAGAGTATTTAAACAACCAAACCGACGACCACGAGTACTTAAAACACTTGCTTCCAACATCCCGTGACAGCTTGACACCGCATCTTCCACCACTCCATCGCCTCCTATTTCATACACTTCTGATGTCCTGTAAGGGAGTTCGCTGTCAGCCCCTCTGTTCCTGGCACTATATCTCCTGGGAATTAAATTTAAGCCCAGAATATGCACCAAATAGGCGCAGACATGCGTCTGTAGCGAAACTCATTTTCTGTTTAAATTGAAAACGTCAAAATTCCTATGCTGCACATGGTTGTAATTGGTGCGTTGTCGGGATTAGCGTCGCAGCCGGATGAAACCGCGACAGATAGTTCTTATTAAAGGCTAAAGGACACGGCTAAACGTTTTACGGAGTTTTCTTGAGAAAATCTGATGTTTTTAATGTGTCACTGCAGGGCAATGCAAACAATCAAGAAAGGAGAGAGGAAACAATTCCAACAGAAGACGACAGACTCCACAGGACAAAAGCAGGAAGAAGAAAAAAGGTAAAGGGAGAGAGGGGGACGGGGCGCAACATTGAAGCAGACATTGAAAATGAGTGCAATTAGTAGGATGTACAGAGGAGGAGATGAAGAAAATATAGTTTAGGGCAAGTAATTATAACAAGGTAGAATTAAGAGGACGCTGAGGAAGAGAGAAATCAAAGCTGACTTGTGTGCAATAACACAGAACCATTGAGTTGCTTGGTAACTATGTATCTTGATAACCATCCAAACCCCAGGCCAAGAGATGGCAAAGTGTGTGCGCTCAGAAGACTGTGATGAAGGGCTGTGCTGTAGACGCTACCTGAAGGGCAACAAGTGTCAGCGCATTGGCATGGAAGGAGAGGCCTGCTCCCTTCACGCTCACTCAAAGCGCCCCCGTGCTGTGGAATACTGCAACTGCGCCCAGGGCCTCTCCTGCCTTGCCCTGGACCAGAGTTCGAAACGTAATGGAATCTGCCGACGCAGCGGCGAATCTACTTAGCTGCAGAAAGACGGATTTCAGAAACGTAAATATTAGTCTTTTAATGCACATATCCTGTTCTTCCTTTAGTTTCAGTTTTTCTCCATTCTTCAAACCAATCCAGTTTGTACGTTTCAGTAAGAGCATTTTTGTGTCACACAATTTGCAAACGTTATTATAATGTGGTAATAATTGCTCGAATATATGCATTTATTTATTAGACTGGCATTAGGGACTCTAGAAACAGGCCACATTGTAAATCACACAGTGCTCGTTTAATGTATTTATAAATTTACAGCATAAAACTATTAACTGCTTGTAACAAGCTGGTCTTTGGAGCACAGTCTTCTGTCAGATTGTAAAATGGACCTTTGGTTGTTGGGCTTATGAAAATGATTGTGGAATTGCGACTGGTTACAGATGATGTCATTTCATACCCAGCTGAAATTGAATTTACTGATCATTTGCTGACCATTATCTTTGAAATGGTAACCTCGTTTCCAGAATTTGACCCTTACTTTACTTGTTTTGATGATCTGTTATTACACCAGACTTAATTTGATGTAAAGGACCCTCAAGTCAGTCATTACAAAGCTTCCCTGCAGGTTGGAGAAGAAAACAGCACCCTCTGCTGACCAGAGGAGAGAACTCCCAACTGTTTGACATTTAGAGTGGTGAAATGTTTTACTGGTACTGTAGTGGGCTAACATAAAATGATCTTTTGCTGCATGTGAGAAAGATATGCCTGATCAAGAAATAAGTGTGTTGTCCATGTAATTTATTTGTGCATAATGGTCCGGGAAAAGGCTGCATGTATTTCAGAATAGCTCACTAACAATAAAGATCTATAAACCAGCTTCTAGATTCAGTGTCTGGATTTGTTTCTCATAAATTATCCATCCTTAATGCAAAAGTACACTCTTTAATAAAAGATAAGCACTGGAAAACTACACCAAATTCAGGAGCATCTTGATTCAGATTCACACATGTGAACATCATGTGGTATTTTTCTAAATTTGGTGGGTTACTTTACTGTCTCAGACAGTTATTGTGCACTTTATGAACAATGTACTATATAATCTTTGGTTACTATGGCTTGTTGACCAAGATAAAGAGCCTGATTAAACACACAGACCACACTGTAAATGTTAGACATCTTAACATGAACACTGGGGAATTATGTGCCACACCATTGACAACTAAAAGGCTGAGTTAAAGGGGCATTGTTGGTTTGCTAGGAACAGGTTAATTATGCATTTGCAGACATGTCTGTGTTGATCTCATTACAACCATCAGCTCAGCAGACATTTAGTATTCAAGGGTACCTTTCAGTTAAGGAACACTGTATAGCACAATTCAACTACACAAAACCTACAATGGATTACACAAGTTTAATGGCTTTTGTGGGGGAAAATACAAAAGGTTTGATAGCAAGACAGTTTGAATACAATTTAGAAGCATAGTCATGATGATCCACTGAATTAGTTATACCATACAGGTAACCAACTAGTACATATGTTAAGGGTGTAATGGTAATTTTTCCACACTCCAGTATGTCAGTTTTTGGACCACAGTAACAGTATCTTTAGGAAAACACACTAAACTGTCCATTTTACACTAAATAGTTCAAGTTAACTGCCTAAGCATTATATCTGTATATTCATTTTAGTCTAGCCTCTCCTCTAGCTCATTTGCATACAACACAGCCAGGAGGCTGATAATTTACAGCATCTGCTGTTGTATAATGACATTTAAATTCTAGCCCTCAATAAGACAACCCCAGTTTAAGATGTATCTTTGGGGGGAACCCCCCCATCTTATAGTTGCACCAATACACAGGAAAACTGTAATAGTGGTTCATGTGTGCATATTGAACCATCAGGGGCATACAAAATAGTTCAATATACTGAATCATTACATCCCTAGTACATATGCATCTATAACTTAAGATGGATGACCTAGTCACTGCCTGCTCTAGAATAAGATTACCAGTTTTAGCTCAAACACTCAGACCAATTAAAAACACAAATGGCACTTAAGGTTGTTCCCCTTTATTTCAGATTTTCATAAACAAATTAGGTCCTGTCAGACCAATTGCAGAAAAATGTGAACAAAGGCAAGTCACAAATGCAGCAAGTTTAGACAAGACACCAACTTAAGGGTAGGAACAGGATAGGATAGAGGGGAAGTCAATCTCTGCTTAGGAATGTTTGGACACTTCAGAGCTGACCGCAGTCAGCAATAATGATCTTGCTTGCGGTCTTCCCACTCTGGGAACCGTAACCCTCCACCTTCTTTATGATATCAAGTCCCTCCACTACCTTTCCGAACACAACATGCTTTCCATCGAGCCTGCAAGGGAGAAATGTTAAGTTAGAGGTCAATGATCTAGTCAAAGAGCCAAACAGTTACATATTCAAATTCTGAACAGGTTGGGAGACTCAATGCCTAAACTGCAAAGATATAATTATAAATCCCCAAGTTGAAAGAGCAGAAAGGTACAAGAATTGCCCAGACAGGAAACACCAGAAGGTTTGGCACAAATCATTAACAGGTTGCAGAGTGCCTATACTTTGATGGACCCTGTAAAAAAAATAAGCAGTCCATGCTCACCAGGAAGTTTGAACTGTGCAGATGAAGAACTGGGACCCATTAGTGTTTGGTCCAGCATTGGCCATAGACAGAATGCCTGGTCCAGTGTGCTTCAGGCTGAAGTTCTCATCGGCAAACTTCTCACCATAGATTGACTTGCCACCAGTTCCATTGTGGTTGGTGAAGTCCCCACCCTGAGCAGGAGTGAGAAAAGGGACATTTACAAACAGGCAAAGCTAGAGGATGGAGATAACAGCCAAAGACACCACAACATACACCCGAATACACATCAGCCCTTGAATAACCAGATAACTAATAAGCTACTTTTCCAACACTGGGCCATACCTACCTGGCACATGAAATTGGGGATGACACGGTGGAAGCTGGACCCCTTGTAGCCAAAGCCCTTCTCGCCAGTGCACAGGGCACGGAAGTTCTCTGCAAACAGTAATAGGTTTAACACAGGGCAAGGCCACATAGAGCTCACTGGACACTACGCAAGATGCTACAACACACTCTGGTGCATGGACTTGTAGAGAAATGCCAAATGACTACCAGCAAACAGCATCGATTGGTGCAACCAGGAATCCAATGACATGCAACAGCAGCTTTCAATATGAAGCACAACACCACAGCCACTTCAAGTGGCACTAATAAAAGCTACATACCTGCAGTTTTTGGGACAACATCAGCAAACAGCTGTTATGAAACAAGAACATTTAGTTAGAACAGATCCTGCAAAATATCCACTGAAAACCACACTGCAGCTTTGACATTGATTAAATGACATGCATCAGATATTCCTATATTCAGCAATAGAAGTGGGCCCTCACACGAGGCAGTTCAGGCCAATAAGAGCTACACCGTGGAAAAAGCAGCTAAACGCACCCTGCAGTCGAGTCCCGCTGCTCCTGCGGTAGCAATCGGTGGGAGCACGTCAACGAACAGAGGGGGCAAAGAATCAATTTGGTGCTAAAATATACAGCCCCATTATACGCAGCTTCTAAACTTTAGCTACACAGGGGAGCAGGCGGGTATTAACCATACCAAACAGGGATTGAAAAAAAGAGTTCTAAGTCGAGGGTTTACAAGCAGAAGGATCAGCAACACTGACGAAACGACTCGAGGCACAGGTAATCAAATATTCAATATGCTAGCCGCAGCAAATTATCAGCGTTTAGGTGTGGCTCTGGCATTCGATCTCAAAAGGTGTGACCGTAATTAATCTGCAGCATGTTTCCTCTGCTCAAGACACGAATTCTCTATTAGTCACCTTGTCGCAAAATGAGCGGTCAACAAAACCACCGCACATAAACAGGGGAGGATACTGCTTCACCAGCAGCACGTGGCGCAATCTATTCATTTCATAGTACAATACACTTTGACGGCATCGACTTGCAAATCTGACGATCAGAGCCTTTGATGAATGCAAAAGAGACAAGCTTCCACGAAACCCCTTCCCCCCGCCTCCGTCTCAAAAGCCTGTCTCTTCCTACTGAGACAGAAGTTTCTAGAACACTTCCGGGCACCGCCGCGTGGTGTCCACGCACACGAGAACGAGAGGCGACTCCGCCGCAAAATACGACTAATTCGAATTAAAAGTAAATATGGTTTAAGTGTCCGTGTACGCGGTGTCATGAGAGAACCAACAAGGCGGTCAGCACAACGCCACAAATGCGGCGCGCGCATCCGCGTGCCGCCCCAGCGCAAAGCAACAAAAGGAACTCCGGCGCGTGCCCTGGCCGCGCGCTCTCGTCACCGCCTCGGCTAAGTGAAGTACTGCGGTCGTTTCGAACCTGGCGAAAACGAACCCCCTCAAATTGTGGAACTCACACACAGATCCTGTCAGCCCTAACAAGAACTGTTCATTTCTGTGTTATTTCGGGTTAAAGGGTAGATTCCAGCAACCCAACGTCCATTATTAATGTCACTTTTTCAAGCGCATACACCACCCCTCCATTAATAGCCATTAAGCACTTCAATGAAGCGTCTCGGATTTTCCACTCAAACTCGAGTGGATTGAAATTGAACTTCGACGAGGGCAGAAAATGCCTGCAGATCGACCCCTTCCCCTCCCAGTGAATCAGTAGAAGTGTGCAGAGGAAATGGCGCCTGCTTGATTGAGAATGTATCTACAAAAAACCAACCTAGTATGACCGAATATGAAAAAAAGGATTTGAAGCACAAACCCTCCAAGAAAACCTATAAACTGGCAAGATTAAGAAAGGCAGCAACCACAAGGACTTAGCCGGGTTTTGCCATGCCCTTACTCCAGCGGGTATGGTCGGGTAGGTGGCTAGGGCTAGCATGCCAAGACTGCAATTTACTGCAGCAACCATTATTTTAGAAATTCATTCACCACTGTGCATCAAATAAGAAAAAAAATCTTAGAAATAATGAGATTAATAGTTATTAATCTCATCACACGCGTTTGTACTGCTTCCATTGGAAAAAAAAAGAAACTACTGGCCACCTTTTAAGGCGGGGAAATATCCGCATTACATGCACAGCAGTTGTCAGGTTTAGTAGTCAAATGCGTTCGTCTGTTTCACCCAAAAATAGTCAACTAACCGCAAAAACCTACCTCCATGACAACCCTACCCAAAGGGTTGTTGCTTGCGGTGATCTCAAAGAAAACTCTCGGATTAGGCATGATTTAATACAGGGGACTGATAGCGCACTTGAGAGCTGGAACTTCGGCTTCCTTTTTGCTTAAAGCAGAAAAAGAAACGTTTTTCAGGAGGTGATTAATATATGGCACAAGGCCTGAAGCCTCCAAGATGCCTACGTCCAATGAGAAGTCAGGGGTTTTTGAGTGGCACAGAACTAAGCAAATGAAAAATCAAACTGTCGTATGGTTTCGAAATAAGGTGCGGCAGTCAAAGCGAAGATTGACATTAATATCGACCAATTAGAACTGGAATTTAAATCTGTGCCGTCTTTATTCATCCAATGCAAATCGAGAGACTCCAGGGTGGGCGGGCTCACATAATAGTTGTGCTGTGAAAATGCTCTTAAGACATTTCCGTTACAGCTCGATTAAATTTCCAAACATGTCAGCAAATGTTATTCTGAGCGGTTCTGTGAAGGCCATAGCCGCATGGCTGCTTATTTGAAAGTACATTTTCAGACAACGTGTTTATTAAAAGTAAAAGATGCTAGATCAGAAATACGGAACTGCTAATCTGGAATGACGAACATGACGAACACGGCTGCTAACAAAAATGGTGGTGGAGTCGTGACCTTATCTTCCTTTAATACAACAATGTCTACATTTCTAAATGACGAAATGCAAATGCTTTATATTGGTAATATATTTCAATTTAGAGATTTAAAAATATCCCTTAATGTAAAGCTCTGTACACTACATTAGGATACATTATTTATATATACTGCAAAATAGACAAATACTGAATCCTATAATTTATGCAACCCATTAGTTGGATGATTTCACTGTGAAGGAATAACATCTATAAAGTAGCATGTTCACCTCATTTTCAGGTTTGGGAGGTCGAATCCCACCTCCTCTCTGTCAAGTTCACCTGTTCTCCCTATGTTTCTTTGGGTTTCCTCCAGTTGCTCTGTTTCGCTTCAATACCCCAAGGATTAGCAGTTAGGCTAACTAGGGTCTTTGAGCTGTCCATGCTGTGTGACTGTACATATGTATGTGCCCTACACTGTGCATCCTGGGATAGGCACCCACTGGAAGACAAATGCAATGTCATTTACAGGACAACACTTGCTAGCCAGAGGCCAATTTTAGCCATAATGGCAAGGTGTGTTAATATTGCAGACAAACTGAACACAGACTGCCATGTTTAAATTATCTAGGGTCATACCTGGATGGTGCAGGACTTTGAAAACTTGTCGGGGGCTCATTCTTGAAAGACAATTCAAGGTGAGTCATGTTGATTGTCAGAAAAAAATGTATCTTGTGACAATTAGAAGGGCAGACTGCACACCAGCTAGGCAAATTTGACCTAATCTTAAAAATCTGGTTATTCTGCTGGCTTGGCTCAAACTGTCAATAATGGGAGCCCAGGCTCTGCCCATCTGAGTATTCTGAGTCCTAAAAAGTTAGCAGGGCAGTGTGGTGGTTCATTAAATTGCATTATAGACTTGTACTTCCGGGGTTATGGGATGGATTCCCCTGCACCTCACCCCAGCTCAGTATGTGTTATTTCAATCATGTGCCTGTGTCTGTACAGTTTTCCTCCCATTGTCTAGATAAATGTCTGTAAATTGTCCACTGTGTGTTAGTGTGTGCCTTCTGATGGACTAGGATTTTATTCAGGGCCACCACAACCTTCCACTGGATAGATGGTTTTGGAAAATAGACAATTAGCATAGCTGGATAACGATACCCCATAATTCTCATTTCTGCTATCACTCATCAAAATAAGCAGGCCAATTTCTAATGACAAACATATAGACTTACTAGGTGCTGATAACCATGTTTTAATTAAAAAATAAAAATGCTTTACATTAGGTTGATTATAACTTACCTGCAAAATAATCACAATTCATTTTCTTCTTGTCAAACAGAATTGTGTGGTTTATAATGTCACTGAATGACACAACCTCCCAGTTTGGTTCCTACTTGAAACTATGTGTTAGTCACATCTGTCTTCACCTGACTGAATGATTATAATGACAGAATACACTAAATGCATTGTAGTTCAAAATCCTGTCTATAGCCCACTATATCACACAGGTTCAGAGGTCTTATGGAAGCCATTGTTTTTTCACAGTTTATTTACTCCTTACTCCTCAACACTACTTTTGGTCAAAACAGACGTCCAGATATACAATGAACCTTTAATAATAATAGTATGTATATTTTTGATAACAACAATAAAAATGACTGTGGCTCACAATCTAGAAACAAAACCCTGGCACATTAACTCTTAAAGCTCAAACATACTCCATGCGACTGACACAAAGTTCCCAGAATAAGTCACAACAATGGTGAAACAATGAGGATTCCTTGCTTTCAGATTGCAGGTTTGTCAGTTTTTTCACCTTTAGTGTCAAAGCTAAGCTTCCTGCTTGCTTATTGGACTTTCAGCTATGCAGCTAGATATTCCCCATAAATGAATCGTAATTTACACATTGTTCAAGTGCAACAAGTGGCCCGTCCTTTGATTTGAACCATCAGTTACATCCGTCCTTAATCTCCATGTCTCCAGCTCTCCCATTTATGTAATGCAGTATGTATCATGACATTTCATGTAATTACTTTGTTTGTAGGATTTATTTGCTGTGCCAAGGATTGTTAATAGTTATCCATTTTATTAAAAAAAAATAAGACAAGAGCAGATGTTTTCACTGCTGTTTCTCCGTTTGTGGCTGTAAAAGGGAGTAATGTTTGGGAACATTTTGAATGCAGTTCTACAAATTTGAAGAGCTTTTAGTTTTAACCACTTTTCTTTACACCTTACGTACACCCACGCATAAGTGCAAATTAAACCAAAGGCGAAATGTTATCTAGGACTGATACTTAAAATGTAATATACATTAATAATTAACTTCTACAAGAGTTGAAAATTAAATCTAATGGGAATTTTAAAAAATAGTCCTGATACTTTCACTGAACACAAACTGCTTAACTCGAAAGCTTGGTTTTAAAACACCACCAGAGGTTTGGTTAAATCATACGGAATTCGGTTAAACCCTCAAACCCGGCAAACCGCATGCCTGCCATGGCGTTCATAAATCTAGGGACTGTTTTATTCAAATACAGAACAATTTTGTCGTGACCAGTTTTTTGTTGTTATTCTTCATTATTTTTAATAATGGCGATTGAACCCTGCACAAGCTCGGGATAACAGCTAAGAGGAAGAATTTTCCATAATGGTATTCTGAAAGAGAAATATTAAGCCCAAATTCTCCAAGTACCTTTACTTAGAAAGAAGACCGTTTTACGAATATATAATGAAAATATATAGTTAAAACGCTAACGATACTCAGCTGAACAGATCTACCCCATGAATGACCGTAAAGAAAAAATATAATCAGTGCGAATCTCCTGTATCGTTAATGGGATTTAGAGTGTGTAGCCCTGATACTGACGGGCATCCACCACTCAGGCAGAACTGTTAACAACTGTTAGTCCCCTAAGAAGATATCACTTGGCATACACAGGCTTATAGCAGGACGCAGACGGTGGGCTCTTCAGTAATTAACCGGGGGGCAGCCGACAGCGAAGAACGGCTGTGTAACTGCGCATGCGCACACCGGGCCTCCGGCTAAGCACCGCTGCGCCCCTGCCATGCAAATCATCTCGGTCAGATGATAAAAAGCCGCGTAAACGGCTTTTACAGACGATTTGTTGTTTCCGACATCTTTGGGGCGCAGGTGTATTCCCCGTCTTCGCCGTTTGTTACCTTAGGACTAATTTCTAAACGTCCACCTCTGTGTCCGAAACACGTTTGCAGATGCAGTGCAGCGTTGGCCTTGTTTAATGTATGCACGTTGACTTCCTTATTAGGATCAAATTGCGCTTTCTAGTTTATGATGCTCGTTAGAAATCGTAATTCTAAAAACCAAGCGTACATATCAAACGAGCACAAATGGAAATGCAGCGCGGATTTTTATCGAGTCCAGCTGCTGCTGTCCTTCTCCTATACATTCCAGCACCAACAGCATCGATGCATCCATATTGAATTTGGCAGGAGAACTTTTAATTCATGTTGTATCGCCCCCGTTTCAAAGTACTCCTAAAATGGAGCTCACCATCTTTAATTAATAACAAATTGCTATTTTTATTCTTTTTAGTGATGGCGCTAAATAAGGCTTCAAAACTGGTGGTGGGTGGGCGCATCCTGAACTAACGAATCAAGGCTGGCGTTAAATGAGGCTTCAAGCGCCGTGGTGGGTGGGAGTATACCGATGCTAGCGAATGGGAGGGTCACACCCACCACGGGTTTGGAAGCCTCATTTGTCCCTTTATTCTCAAGTCTCAGAATACCAAAACGACTGTAACTTTGTCTCTCAAATTTAAAAGACTCCTGTTTTCCTTTTTAAAACTATTTTGCTTTATCAAGCTATAAACTAACCAAATTGATACACCAGAAAGCATTTTCATAGATGAAGGCAACACTCTATTTGCAGCCTGGAAAGAATTTAAAAAGTGCATTTTCGCATCCAAAAATTCCATATTCCATTAGTTGCAACAATTACAATACAAGTGTAACAAATAATATACAGAAAAATAGGACTGAATTTCCCTTCAAGGCATTCAACATCCCCTCCCTTAAAACAAACAGCACATTATTTTTAACTCTTCTGGTGAAAAACGTTGAATGACATAATGTCATACAAAGTAATAAGAAAAAAAGTTTGAAGTGCCAGTAATTACTGACACATTGCACTTTCAGTGGTGATTCTAAAAATCAGTACTCTGGAAGCACAAGTGATTTTATTTATTCTGGGGTAGCCAAGGAAGAATGGCAGCTTTTCCACATTTAAAAATGCAATGCACATGCGTCATCTGAGCCTTTTGTGTCTGTGACCATTTCCCCCAGTAACTCCTATCATTCAACCTATAATCAATCCCAAGTGTTATATGTTTTGCGATATGAAATCCATGCACAGTACGCCAATAAATAATGAAAGTTAAAGTGCATTGACTTTTTTTATAGTGACTTTGAGCAAGACTGTTCCTCACCTGTAACGATATTACTTGTAAGATGGATACCTAAGAGGATAGACAGTTTAAGTCAGATGTTATTGCAATAGAAATAAAACTATGGCATCACAGCAATACCATTATTTCTGGACAGTCAGCCTGTAGCACCTTGGAAATGTTTGTAGCCTTGGTTATTAAAATGAATGAGGGCCAGATATAAACTGAACAATCTAGTGGGGTAATATACTGATTCATCGATGGTATTCACAGTGACACGAATTGATGACGGGATGATTTACAGTGATCTTACGGCCAGCATACCATGAGAGAGGTAGGAGGGGGGGAGGTTCTCAAACCTAATCCATGCCAAATCAGGCTGATTCTCTCTCACACACAGTTAAACAGGTACCAAGTTGTATAGAAACCATAAGACAAACATCAGCTAACACATCTAAGTACACCTTCTTGTCTTGTTAAAATTCTCCATATATTATTAAATTCAAATTACATACATTATAATTGTCTTTTTCTAACTGCAAATTGCCTCTAACAGAGGACTGACATTGAAGGAAAAAGTAAGAAAATCTCCCTCTGAAACCACACCCCCTAACTGCAAATAGAGGAGCAACTTGAAATTGGAAGGTTGTGTAATCCTGAACCTGAATTAGAGACGTAAGCAGCCAAATGGGAGGGAATGGAGTTTATAGCTTAAAAATATAAAACCAGAAAATCTGTTACATAGTTCATATGTCATCAAACAAAACAAAACATCTGTTTAAAAGGTTTCTTCAATGCCTCTGAAGCCAGCCGCCACTTCCAGTTCCAGGTGAAGAGGAAGGGAGGGGTGATGATACTTTAAAAGACCCTGCCCCCACCCTGCAGTGTCCTTGCACATTGGCCCATGGAGCTCACAGCACACAAAGAGGCTGTGATCCTGCACAGGATCTTAGGGGGCAAGCTGGGGATGAGTTCAGTTGTTCTCGAACAAAGAAAGCAAATCATCGTTGCTGTTATTGGGCAGGTCAGGGGGACCAAGGTACGAGAGGAGCTCGTCTGGGTTTGTCAGCTCTGGAAGCAACTGGGGAAGACAGAGGTAACACATACAGGTTAATGGTACAAGAAGGTACAACTGCAAGTACGCTGGTTATCAAAACATAAGCTTGGTTGTTCATGTCCTAAGAGGGGAGCAGCTACTGTACCTTAAGGCAGGGTGCTTATAGATTTATTTAGCACAATGTCCATCCCTGACTGGACAACATTGCTAAGTATATACACATCAATTTGGATGAAAGCATCCATTTTAATTTAAATAGCAACTGAAACTGGATATAAATTTGCATGTGAAATTTGTATGCCACACAAATACACACAATTTACAAGTATAGTACACAGTATTTCAGTATGCCACAGTAATTTAAACAAACAGCATTGTAGAAATGATCACAGACAGTGCACATGTAGACTGCACTTTAAACATACAAGCCAATCTAGAAATAGTGGAGTACACTGACAGCAAGGCACTGGTCTTTTGCCATAGTTAAGTACTTCCACCATTACACTGTGTGTCATATGCTGGATGCTAATTTAAAGTCTCGAATCTTAAGGATACCCATTATTATATAAAGGCAGCATTTAATCTGTGAGGACATGCAACATGTCTATTTACATTTTACATGTATTTAAAGAACACGACACACCAAAATATGCACATATATAATTTCCTCACATCCAGAGAAGATTCAGAAACATCAGCCGGGCCTGCAAGCCCAAATGAGCCTTCTGTGTGCAGCCGGGAATTCTGGGAAGAACTGCGGGGCGGCACAGGGGCTCCTGAACTTCCAAGGTGCAGGCTGCCATGAAGACTCTGATGCTGTGGTTGCTGCTGTGGAAGGGGATTGTGGGAAGTTTCCATCCGGCCTGAATGAGACACCTTGGGGGCAGAGATTTTAATATCTGAATCTAGGAACCACTGGGGTTACATAATAACATTAAATTTTTATTTAAGCAAAAATATGAACAAATGGGCAACAGTAGCAAAGTGGGAAGCACTATTTCTTCACACCTCCAGCACTAGGAGATCAAATCCCATTAGTTGGTGTGTGGGTTTCCTCCATTTACATTAACTGGTGTCTCTAAATTGTCTGCAGACAGTAACTGTGTGTGGGTGAGGACATTATTATCATGTTGTGGGGACACAGTGTCCACTGGAAGAAGGAAAACCTGTTACTTATAACCATGTGGGGACATTTTTTCGTGTCCCTTCAAGGAAAAAAAAAAAAAATCTGTGAACGCAATCAAAAAACCTAAATTGACAAAAGTCTTTTATTTTGTTGGGTTACTTTTGATTAAGGTTAGGGCTGGGAAAGGGTTAGGGTTAAGACTATTGAAATGAATGGAAGGTCCCCACAACATTATAAATACACCTGTGTGGGTGTACACACACAGAGGGTGCCCTAGCCTACTACCCTATGCTGCTGGCATGGGCCCCAGGCCCCCCGAGACCCTGGCAAGGATTAGGGGGGTTTGAGGATGGTGAAAAACAAACTCAAAAATAATTCAGATCTAAGGTATTTTAAATACATCGACAAGGACTTTGATTACACCTTCCAATGTAGACTGCTGTATGAAACTGCAGGGACCGTGTTCTCCGGTGTGCTGTTGACACAGACACGTGGTGACTGACACGAGTCAACAACACGCAGCATTCGGCCCTGGTGGGCGTACCTGTGCAGCCATGGGGTGTCCTTTGTCTGGAGTTAGCAGACCACTGGGCGGGTCTGCCTGGTACGAAACTGGGGGTGGCCCCGGGGCAAAATCCCCCACACTGGGAGTCCCAGGGGCATTCGGAAAATCTGTGAAGTCAGACTGGCTTGAAAAAGCTGGTCCTGAGGAGAGGAAAAAACGTACACACCAGACTTAATATTTCTCCTCTCCTTTAAATTCACTTTTTGTAAAATTGCTGAATAATTTGATTCCAGTTACAGTACATGAAAATGGTTGAGAATGATTGCAGTAGGTAGAACATTGTCCTCATATTGCCTAGTAATCATTCTGCATACCCTGGCTGGTATAGTCAGGTGTGGAGCTGCTGCCACCTGGTGGCAAAGATGGGTAGGGAGAAGGGGCTGGTCCAAGTGATGCAATCATCTCCATTACACTGGGCAGGATCATGTGACTGGGACTCAGTGTGCGGCAGCGCTTCAGCATGGGACCATCTGGCTCCTCCTTGAGGTGTAGGTCAGGTTTTATTGGTACCGGCTTCCAGCTGCACACTGGGTCGATGCTGATCTCCTCATACTCAGAGCTGGAGGTGTGGGGCAGAGAGGAAGAGTCGGTCATAGGGATGGAGAGGAGAGGACATAGAGATGCAGAGGGTTGAGGAGAGGACATACAGAGGAGTACAGTGGAGGAGAGAATGTAGAGAGGCAGAGGGAGAAGGAGAGGATGTAGCGAAACAGGTGGAGGAGGGTTAACAAGAAAACAAAACAGAAACATTGGAAGGTGACTGGCTTAGTGGGTAGTACTGCTGCATCACAGCTACAGGGTAGCGGATCAAATCCCATTTGTGTGTGTTTCCTCCAGGGACTCTGGTTTCCACAGAAAGTCCAAAACCATTAAGTTAGGATAATTGGTGTGTATAACTCACCTGTACAGAATTTATTGTTTGTTTGTTTGTTTGTTTGTTTGTTTGTTTGTTTGTTTGTTTGTTTGTTTGTTTGTTTGTTTGTTTGTTTGTT
>JAACJT020000034.1:11568114-11585582 GCA_009936485.2 Gymnarchus niloticus
GTGTGTGTGTGTGTGTGTGTGTGTGTGTGTGTGTGTGTGTGTGTGTGTGTGTGTGTGTGTGTGTGTGTGTGAGACATCTTTGCATCCCATCTAGGGTGCACCCCAGCCTCGTGCCCTATGCTGCCTGGGATAGGTTCGAGGCCCCTCAATGACCCTGACCAGGGTATGCGGTTAGAGGTTGGATGGATGGATGGATGGGTACTCACTTTTGGATGTAGACAAGGATCCCCAGTATGTACTGGTCCACTTCCAGCCCCTCAAGAAGAGCTGTCTTACTGTGAAATACAGTAACAGACAGTCAGACCCAAGACCAATTGATTCTGCACTAGATGTAGCTTTACAGACCGAACAGCTCGCGGAGGCAACATAAGAAACACTAATGGGAAGGTCATACTTGCAGACGGGACAGCGCCAGGTGCCCCTCTCGCAGTTGAGCTGCAGGTAGGACTCCAGGTCGAAACACTATACAAGCATTGGGGGGGAAACAATTAACTCCAAAGGCTTCCTTCTGAAGTGATTCAGCAGTAAAGTGCCTCACTGTGCAGTCACAGTGTAATGTGGTGCTTCAGAGCAGCCCAGTCTCTGGCTCTGTGGGTTAGATGTATGTGACCGGAGGTTTGTTGGTTTGAATCCCACAGCTGACCAAGTGTTCATATCATAGCTGGGCCCATAACCCCAAAACTGACCCTGCAGACTGACTCCAAGCTTTGCTTTCACGTGTGTGTGTGTGTCTGTGTGTCTGTGTGTGTGTGGAGAGCAAGATGAAATGTGTGAAAGCCACATTACAATGTACCTCTACCTGTAGAAATGGTAAATAACATTTCAGCTCTTATGGGGGAGGGGGTTATTACCTGGATGTGGCGGCAGTCATGACCCCGTGCCGGCAGCTGTATGCGGCGAAATGTGATGGGACACTTGAGGGACACCCTGATGGCTGTCTGCTCCACACCATCCTCTCCGTTGAGCCCCGGGGTGCCTGGGATGGTGCCACTGCTGAAGTTCTTCTTTACTGTGTGAATGGAAAGGCGGTGCTTAAAGCTAGCCTATCATGCGGCTAGCACCTCTTAACTGAGCAGCGGCCAATCAAAAGAGCAGAAGAAGAGAGCCACTGTGAAACAGCAGGATTTACAGGTGGGGGTGGGGGGGCTTTAATTTGTCCATTTTTGATTGCCATGATGGGACAGCACCAGGTCAGAAGCAGGGGGAAGGCCCGCATCACGTGGGGTCCTTACCTGCCAGGGGCTGATTCTCTTTACATCCTGTCACCCCACCCCCCCACCCCCTACAAACTGGAGGTCAGGCAAAGCCTTCGATTCCATCAAGATAGTTTTGGTCATTAATCGGGTTATGGGTTCAAACCCGGGGACCCTGCTGCTGAACCTTTGAGCAAAGTAATAAACTGAGTCAACTAAACATTGAAGATATTTTATGATTATGGCAATAATAATAACAGATAAGTAACAGTAGGAGTTAAGATTGTAATTATCATCATCATCATTTTTATGGAGTTCTCCCTAGTTCCCTTTGAGATGCAATTCAGATCATAAGCATCTCTCCCCACTAAGGAAAGCAACGGTCCCCTGGACACAGGTGCGAGGTGCCCTACAGCACTCACTTTTGGTGATGCAGTGCTCTGCCGGCAGCAGCCTCTTCTTCATCAGGCCCTGCAGCACCGAGCGCACCGTGGGCCGGTGAACCAGCTGCAGCACAAACAGGTGGGACTGTGGGAGTGGTGGGAGAGACTGTGTTAATGAGCCACTCGACTTACACCGGACCACTCCTCACCATCGGGACAAGGGCAATCAGAGACACTCAGCTGATGGAAACAGCCGGTGTGTTTGACAAATAAAAGGTCCCTCAGTGACGTAGCCATGCCTCTTACATGTAGGGTGGCTTATTAGCATGGTTTTAGTGAAGATGGCAGCAGGAGTCCAGATGAGAGGAATTCATCTAACAGCAGGGAAAGGAGGCACTCACACAGCAACAGGCGGTGACCGTGATCTGGATGGTGTTCCGGCCGGGCTGGCATACGTGCTTCAGGTACAGGGGCTTGTGGGAGGTCTTATTGTCCCCACGCTCGATGGTGAGGGGCGTGGCATTGACGCTGACCTGCACCGAAGCTGGCCAGTTGGTGTTCATTTGCCGGTCCTCGTGGTGGTAGCACTTGAACTGCAGTTCTAGGTCTGGTCTGTGCAGGCAGGCAGACAGACAAACAGACATTCACGAACGCTGGTCAACAGAGGTATGGGTGCATTCATAATGCCTAACTTCCCCCTCTGCCAAGATGTCGACGCCCATCTCCATGACAACAGTAGACCCTAACCTCAGCATGAGTGTCTTGTAGACCGAATCTCGCAGCTGGAAGACGTGGTTGCTGACGGCCAGGTTGTGCTCCAGGCGGAAGGGCTCCAGCACCACGCCGTCTCGCACCGGGAAGGTCAGCCGCAGCTCGTCACTGGGGTTCCCTGATAAAACGGACCAAGACGACCTACGCTTGAGGTCAAACACGGCTGTAGAGACGCTGAGCCACAGCAAAGCTGAGTCTATCAACAAGTACTGCAGCTCTTAGGTTAAGAGGCCGCCACTCTTACACTGGGTAGCTGCAGCTGCAACTGCGATGAAAAAGTATTCCCCCCCCCCGTCTAATTCTGAAGATTTACGTGGACTTTTCACTATAAATAAACCGTCAACTTTTGTGGGCTGGATTAGCATGAAAAGTGATGGAAAAACCTGGTTGCTTATTGGTTAAACAATCAGGCCTTTGTCTGAGCAGCCCTGCCTGATATGAAACCACCGTCGTCATGAATACTTGACCATTCCTAATGGGAGGAAAAAAAATAAAATAGGAGCAAAATTTCTGCAACGTGTTGGAGTTCTACTACAGCGCATTCAGCACCATATTGACAGAATGAGGAAAGTTTAAAAATCGACTGCCTTATTAAAGCGACTCTTCTGAGACCAGGCAGGAACCCAGGCCACTGGACACCTGGCACCTCCTAGTCTCATCTGAGTTTAGTCTCCATGACTTGCAGAATGCAGAAACTAAGCCTAACTAAAGAGGATGAAAACATTTGTCTTTTGTGATTGCTTAAAATTACGTATATGTGTCTGACAGACCTGAATCAACGTTCTATGGACAGGGCAGTCAAAAGAGGAACCTCTTAACTGAGATAAGGCTGACGAAAACCAAACACTGGATTCCATAAATCAAGGGTCAGGCCTGGCCATGAGTGTGTCTCGTTTTGAGGAAGGTTTGCTGCATTGGGACCGGGACATTTCTGCATCATTGAGGACAGCGTGAAATCCGCTCTGTACCAGAGAATGCCAGATCATCTGCCGGTGAGCTGAAGTAGAGATGCACCTGGGTCACGCGCTAAAGCGACGATCTGAGACACGTTCACGAGTTCACATGAGAGCGAGTGACAGGCAGTCCAGTTAAAGTGCAGGACTAAACCTCGACAGATCATGTTCACGGTCACTGAGCTAAAACAATTTAGCTTATGGATGTGTGTGAGAAAATCTCTTCATTGGACATGGTTGAGTCACATGGCAGTTTTCGCCACATAAAAATATTGAAACTTCAGGCTATTTGCTAACTCAGGCTTCCCCTTTTAATTATTTTTGCTTGAAGTTGAACTTTCCGTTTCCAGTGCAAAAAAACTGAAAATCAGACGGGGGTTAAATGCAAAAACCCAGGAAGTCTTGAGAGCTTAAACCCACTTCAACACTGGCTTTTACCTGTAGGGGGCGGTGGCAGGGAACTCATATTGGGCTTGATGTCAGGAAGGAAGGGCGATTTGACGTCGTGGCTTGGGGACATATAGGGGGGCACGGAGCTTCCGGGGGTCATTGGGGGAGTCGGGTTCCCAGGGAGAGGAGAGCTCGGGTATCCTGGCAGAGTGCGTCCCGGCTGGAGGGGAGAACAAGGCAATGGTTAGGCAAAATAAATAAGCAGCAACTTCTGTGACAGGGAAACAGTTAGCAACACGGTCAAGTTAATAGACCTTACTCAACCGTATGGTCTGGGTAACTAGAGGATTCCAGGTTATGACAGAAAGGGGTCTGACCATGGTATGGTCTATTCTGTATGTCTCTGGACAGGAGTGAGTGTTAAGGAAAGAAATTTCAGGACAAATTTATAAAAATTAGTGTTGGGAGAGGCTCTATACTACCTGACTATTTGGGATAATGCTTTCCAAAAGCCACTGCAAACAAGCCTGTACATTCAGAAGCTGGGCGAATTAATGAGTGAACATGTCCTCTCACCCCATTGACTGAGGCCTGGTTGAAGGTGCTGTACCCCGCTCCTCCGCCTCCAGCGCCCCCTGCTGGCATTGCAGTCATGGCGCCGGTCTGCCCGTTGAACTGCTCCGCCTGTAGGATAGACATGACGGTCTGTGTATTCTGGTATGAAACGGCGGAATGTTACATGTTCGCTCTCGGTTCGGCGCAGGATGGGTAGTGTGTTTCCATCATCGCGTGTCTAAGGGTGACGATATCTCTCTTTGAAAGTGCAAACTGTCGAGCCACGGAGGGGCATTTAGAATAATGTAACACAGTGGATATCTGACCTTGTAGTACTGGCCCGGGTTCCCAGACATGGGTGGGTACTGGCCCACAGTTCCCTGCTGAAGGGGCATCCTGTGGCCAGGGTATGAGGGAGAGGAGGCCGAGCGCTGGGGCCCGGGGCTGTGGTACTGCATGGGCTGCCCAGGGTAGTGGCCTGCATTGCCCATTCCTGGACTGTACTGCTGTCCTGGGAACCCCTGTGAGAAAGGAGGCCGGTCGGGAGAGGATTATCACAAGCATGGGGGGGTTTGGAGTTAAGAAGCACCCCTTCACACACAGAGTATATATTTGACAATGCCTTCCCTACCCGTATCTTATGACCAGTAATAGTGAAACTAAGAAAAGCTATACGTTTTAAAGTTATTTAGACTTTAGTGAAAGGAGCCTTTCGCAAATCATTGTGAAAGTACAGGACTTCATTATATCCGTCAAACGAGCTTCTGTGCTCTAGCCTGAGGAAAGCAGCTCTGTGGGAGTGTGATCTGACTGGCAACTAACCTACCGAGAAGCCGTGCAGTGATTACGGTATAAACGTCTGCAGTTGCAAGACAAGAGCGGAGGTTTATTTACATGTCATATTTGGTTAGGCTTTAAGTGTGGAGAATGATCAACATTTGAATGCAGTATATTTACAGAGACAAACAATGCATGTCGGCTGATCTTTGCTGACTTTCAGTTACTGAATTCACAGACTTGATATGCAGCCTGATCTGAATAACCCTCACTGTCAATCTGCAGAGCTTTTCTGTTCAGCTATACGAGCACATTTCCAGCAGCCTACCTCCGAACCGTAGGGCCGTTTAAGTCCCTGCTGTGGCCTGGGGGGTCCCTGCTGCCCGCCAGGGTATCCCGCATGCTGTGGCGGCCTCTGGCCTTGTGCAGCATACATGGGTCCCATGGAGGGGGCCCGGATGGGACCCATTCCGGAGGCGGCCATGCCAGGGGGACCTCGAGGCCCGGAATGGGGCAGGAATTGACTGTTGTAAGGGGACGTGGCACCCATCTGGGGGGGGGGGGGGTAATAAAAAAACACAGGGAAACTACGAGCAACAGAACACAACCTGTAAGTGAGACTGTCCAGAGAGAGAATAACTCAGAAAAGGCTTCTTTAGGCTACAAAGACAGGGTCTGAGTGCACTTTCAGATAGCGCCAATGGCTGTCCTGGCACTGGCCGAGAACTGGTCTACCACAACCATCTCAAGCTTGAAACAAACACCAAACTAAGTATCGCACCTTCTCGCCAGAAATTTGATCATACATTTGTGGCGGTGTAAGAGACTGCCACGGGAATGAAATTGAACTGAAAAATTCCCCCATATGGCCAACAGGGGGTGCACAAATCACTTGGAGCAGCTGTCTGCAGCGAGCATGCTCATTAGAGAGAGCGTCCGGCTCTGCTGTATCACCACCTGCATCCACACCTTGACATGCCAGCCTTCTCTGGTGGCACTGCTGTAGTGATATATAGACAGCGCATAATGTAAAACGCAACCTGCGAAAGGCACAGTCCACCCTGGCGTAAACACACACCGGCTGGGGTGAAGGTGTGCCACAACACCCTCCCCCCCCACCACAGGTCAGAACCCTCCTGTGCCACGAGCGGGAGAGACCAGCAGCTAAAATACACCCGGTTAGCATACCTGCCCGTAACCCAGCTCCTGGTTCTGCTTCTCCTGTATCGCAGCAACAGTTGCCGTAGCGGTGGCAGTCGCCGTGGCAGCTGCAGCGGCAACTGCGGCAGCGGCAGCGGCCTGGGTGAAGTCGGCAGAGGGTCGGGAGCCATGAGGGGGCATTCCTAAAGACCCTGCGCCATTGGAGGGGTAACTGAGGACAGAAATGCAGCCGGTTTAGCCAGTAGGGACGAAAATGATATTGGATACACGCGTGTTGCACTTGTATTTCATATAATCAGGAGCATCACCTTGCTCTGTGTGATCACTGATCAATGATTCGACATCACATTCGACTGTGTGGTTCTGCACCGTGTCCCAGAACCATGACCGCGGGCAACGAGCCCGTCACAAGAGCTTTGTCTCCAAGTCTCACCTGCTGGCTGACCGTGGAGCCTTGTCAAACCCCTCCCCCAACTTAAGGCCCAGTGTGCCGCCTTCCTACCCTCTCACCTGCCCCCGTAGCTGGGTCCCACGGGGTAACCCCCGGGTGACCGGCCGTAGAGCCCCTGCTGCATGTAGCCTTGCTGGCCCATGAACTGCGGCGAGCTCATCCCGGGGCTACCACTGGGCATCATGGAGCCTCCTGCAGAGGTTCCCCCGAGGACCTGCACGGGCGTCCAGGGGAAGACACAGGTCAAGACGAACGTGTGAACACAGAAAGATGACCATACCCTCCCTTTAAATCAGGGCTCTGTGGAAACACTCACTGTCACTACAAACTCAAGCTGTTACCCACAGCTTGACAAAAACGTCGAAATGCACAAGGTGTGTGTGCCTCTACCCAGGATTTTAAATGATAGAAGACCTCTTTCACGCGACGTCTGGCCAATTACATCCGTCTGGAGGCGCCTACCTGGCTGGGCGATGGATTGGTCACCCCCCACACGGTGGTTACCACAGAGAGGGAACCTGCGGCCTGACTGGTGCCTTGCTGCCAGGAGACAGGGTCATACGGGTAGGAGCCGTCACTGTTGGAGAGACAGGCAGGGCGGAGTTATCAAGGGCCGCAGTGAAAGCAATGGTGCTTTCCAGCACCAGTAAATCAGAATTGCAGGCTGACAAATTGTCTGGTTTCCAGCTCTTACTGAAAAAAAAAAATAAAATAAAAAACGGACATAGCCTCTAAGGATTTCACAGCTTGGGATGAGAGAAACACATGGGTTTCAGAAGGCGACCCGCAAACCATCCTCGATGTGGCACTCAGTCGACACCCCCCATACAGACATAGCAGCTTAAAACATCTTTCGGTGCCAGAGTGTTTAAACACACACAGGACTTCAACGTATATTCTCTATACACAGAATATACACACAACATGAAGAGAGAGAAGGTCTGTAAGTGGAAGCGAGCGTTCGTGTGTGACTGTGTCTAAATTTGACTTGTGTGTCTCAGTCACATGCTCACGTACTACTCTGCACTTTGTTTCCATGGAGACAGTGCCGTCACTTAGATACGGCTAAGAGCGGTGCGGCGAGAGGCAGCGTGTGCGCAGGCGTGTCCGTGTGTGTGTGCGCGCGCGGTTCTTTGTAACTCATACTGGATTAAACAGGACTGTTCTAGTTACCGCCCCCCCCCCCCCTTTACTTTCCATAATTAGCCCTGCCGCGCGCGGCTCTGGGGGACAGAGGAAGACGTGTGTGTTGCAAGGCTCATGGCCCGCCAAATTCCGCATTAAAGAAGGACATTATACCGGTGTGTGTGTGTGTAGGGTGGCCACTCCATGACAGATACCAGATCACTCACTCATACACCCATTCATAAATGTATATACACACACACACACACACACACACACACACACACACGTGTATATATACATATATATGCGTATGTACGCACAATTATATCCTAAATTTCTCCTAGTTCTAGCCCCTTGCTGCAGCTTCGTTTAATTAGTAGCTAATTGTCCTGACTATTTATACCAAAGTGTTTTATGGGAAACACAACTGGTGTGTAATATGTCAAAGACATAAACAATGGAGATGATTAAGTCATGGGAGGAGAAGGAGGAGTGGTCAGAGCATGAAGCTGCAAACATGCAGGCTGATAGGACCGGAGTCGGACGCCCCCGACACGCTGCTTGTATGACCGCTCTGAGTGGGTCGAGACACAGTCCCGACGGCAATGAGTTACTGAAGCTAGTCGTCTCAGACGCATTTATTTAACGTCTGGTACCCATTGTTGTGCTTCAGTGACAGATGTCGTCCACACGCAACACGTGCTGCCACCTACAATCAAACCGCTGAGTTACTGCAAGCTGCAACGCTGCAGCAGGTAGCTTGCTGACACCCCTGCAAACCCCCCCAACTCTTTGGCTGAGGTTTCTGTTGGGTTCCTCTCTCCACACCACCGGATGTCCGCACCCCCTCCTGCAAACAGGAAGTTGGTGTTCCTAAGCCAAGTTTTCAGGCACCCAATCACAAATGGCACAAGGATACAGTGTTGAATGGGGAACCAATAAGAGTGAACGTGCGGCTGCTATTGACCGCACACTGCCGGGACGAGCGTCACGTGTGTTTATATCACTCCAGCATGTCTGTTTCCGGCCCATTCTCAATGTCTTGCCACTACACTTACCGCGTTCCCCTGCTCAGCTCGATGATCATACGATGTCCCCTTATCGTTCAGATCTCACACATACTTCGCATTAAGCTGCAGGGAAAATCTTTGTTTCCTTTCTTTCTTTTTTAAACAGGAGCGCTTTTTGTAAATGTGCTCCGTGAGGACGGAGCACAACCTGCACCGAGTCTCGTAAAAACGATGTCAAAAGGACATTAACGGTTGTAAACCGAACTGGACTGGGATGGAGGCGTTGTGGAACGCCACAGTGTGTCCTGAGAATGTTAAGGAGACCTTTGCCCAAAAACCAGGAAACGGAGTTAGTGTTAGGGCAGGGAACAGAGAGGGAGGAGATACACTGACCTGTGTGGCGTCAGAGGGAGGCCAGGTTTCATGGGGTTGGCGGGGTTCATTGGAGGGGTGCGGGGGTCGATGGAAAACCCCGGAACTCCTCAACCCAGCAGACAGCCTGAAAGAGAGCCGCTATCCAGTTATCTTAAGGTAAAGGCTGTAGACATCGAAAGCAGTCCAAGTGCCCTTTTATTTGTTGCCAGGACAAAAGACTCAATTTTTAAAATTTTGTTTTGCTAGCAATTTTAACAGACAGTACAACAAAGCAATTTGATGCACACATAATACTGAGTTTCGGCGAGAAGTGATGCTCATTCTGACTGCAAAAAGAGCATATTCAGAAAACTGCTGGCCTTATAGACACCCAACCCTACCCGCGTCAAGGACGCACAGTTCAGGAAGCCCTACAGTCAAACTTGCACCCCCCCACATAAACGTGAGACTACGATTCCACTCGCAAAAAAAAACCAAAAAAAAAAAAAACCCACACAACACTGAAGAAATGAACCACAACACCAAATAAACGAGCCCATCTCAAATTTACCCAAATATTTATTTCTACTGGCAATCTATGGAAGCTCTACGGTGTAGACTTGTAAAAATGCCACCAATTACAGAAGAGAGAGAGATAATGCAAGGCAGGCAAATGTGACAGCGTGTGAGGTGGACTGATCCTGGTCGGAATGGCGATACATCACCCTGGCAACTGGCAGAAACATGCAAGGTCACAGATAAACACTACTTATCAACACACGGCAGTATACACGAAGAAATGATGTAATAATACAAAGCTAAAAATTGTACCACTATTGCCTCAAAGTTCATACAAAATATATTCATACTAACGGGCGTTTAACAACAATCCTGGCATCTCCCTGAATGTGAACAATCTAATCCATTATGTCCTCTGGAAAATTCCTTTTCAGCAATCGTACAGTACCGTCCTTCCACGGAAGGTCATAACCTTATCGTCCGTGTCCCGGTGTCATTCAGTCAATATGAACGGCACACAACTGGAGTTCGAGCTGCCGGGCATCGTATTACTCTGGGAGTTCACACCGTCGCAGCTGACAGGCCCAACAGCCGGAACAAAACAAACAAAGCATCTATAAACCACCGTCGTTGTTTGGTTGCATACACGATGTATCCATTCATCTTACTAGCTTATATCGCAAGTTTTTGTCTCCAAAACCAGACATGCTTTGAAGATGAAAATCCCATTTACCGCATTTCTGCAATGATGGGTGCGAGACCCGTTTGCTCCTGCCTCCGTAGCGTCGGCCACTGCCAGCTTTCGGAGCGTGAAAGAGTCTTCGTTTTAACAGAAGAGGTGGAAGACAGCTGGGACCGGCCAAACGTTCCCCTTTCGGCTCCACACAGCTCCACCACGGAGCAGAGGTGAGGAGTCGACCGTGACATGCTGACTTCTCTGCACTGCTTCCCCCCCCGGTGGTCTCTGTCAGATGCAGTCCGGACCACTCTCAGCTGAATGTATAGTCTGCTTTCACTCTCTGCTGCTGCATATAGGACACACAGAGTCTACACACAGGAAGGTGTTCAATTCTGTGGGTTTGGAGTCTGTGTCCATGTCTAGAAGGTAACCTGTTTGAAACATATCACATCATATCACATCTGGGCCCTTGAGTGAGGCCTTTAACCCCAGACTCTCATTACAGATAAACCCTGGCCTATTTCCCCAAGCTTTGCTCTCCCCTGAATATGCATGTCTCATTAGAGAGCAGACTGGATATGAGAGAAAAAATCCCGATGTACTTGTAGACTTGGCACATGAAGCACCTTAATCTTACATGTGATATGGGCAATCGAGCAGGACCGTAAGGCACAAGGTCAGGAGACTGCTGGGCGTGTAATGGCTGACCGCTGTTCCCTGTCCACCGCTCCAGCCAGGCTTGCTGCCTTACCTCACTCAGGTCTCACAGATAAACCTCCCTCCTGACATGCTAATTTGTCCCTCACATCATCACCCACCCCTCCTCCTCATCTCTCCCGAATCCTGTACCTCCCTAGATGTAGGTCAGACAGCCTGCAGCTTTAAAAAGCGAAAATATACGGGGGGGGGGGTGTGAGGAGGACATTCACAAGGGTAATGAGGCTGGGGAAGGCAATCGTACCTCAGCAAGCAGAGTATATGAGAGGTAGGTGATGGGGGGGCACGGGGGGGGGGGGCACCAAAGCCCACACACTGGCATTGAGTGATCGATGCACTACCACCCAAGAGCTAAGCATCCCCCCTTCCCGCGCCCCCCACGCATGCAGTTTGGTTTCTGCGTTAGTGTCGGCTAACGGATTAAGCTCTAACGCGAACAGACACATTCCATTACGCACTCAGGAAAAAAGATGACTAGAAAACAAACCAGAGAAAACGGGGGGGGGGGTGTTGTGCGACGCTGCCGCGGAATGGGGGGGCAGACTGACTGCAGGACTCAACTCATGACCCCATGGCTCCAGGTTCAAAATCTCAAAATGTGAGCAAGAGTGTCTCCACCTTGCAGAAGGAATACAGATAATTCTAGATTAAACAAAACACAGTAAAGAAGGTAAAGACCTTCGGGTAATAAAATAGTGATTAGATGCATGACAGTGGCGACGCGGACAAGAGCAGCGGTGACTAATGAAGCTGACGAAGCCCGCGTATGGACAGCTTTATTAATGATGCTCATTAGTGGCAGTAGCTGGGCAGCTTCACAGACTAACAGGGTGAAAGGGCACACATGGGGGAAGGGAGATCGACAAGCCAGCAGCAGAGGGGGGACACAGGTGTGTATAGACCCTACTGATCGGGATCATAACCCCAATACACACACCCTGCCAAGGTAGCCACTCTCGACTGCAGGAGCTACGCCCAACAGGACAGCCACCTGGTATGACTGGCAAGGTGACAGAGGTTGCCACGGCGACATGTGTGTGACCTCAATACCCTCCCTGTGGGTTTTATTAGTGAGCCCAGCAGCGCTCATGCCACGCACCATCCCCTGCCCCCACCTCCGTGCGAGAGTTCACTGCACTCTCTGCTCACTTCCCAGAATGCTTTGCCACATTCTCTTCGTTCACAGCCACTCTGGCCAGCCAACCATTCCTCTGCAGGGACGGCCAGCCCCCCCATCCCCCACCCCCACTTCCTCTCTCTGCTTCCGTTTGAAACACGGACTAACTGAAGGCAAAAGTTCAAGCGGGGACACGCATTTTATTCCAAACGGCATGTAGCTTTTATGTTGATTGAACATCCAACATCCCCCCCAGCTAAATAAATGCTGGAACCACCAGGAAGGTGGACCTGCAGACATTTCTGCAGGCATTATTAGCACTTTGCAGTCTTGACTGCTGTGACAGCATTTGGAATCAATGCCCTGCCTTCAGTGGCTGACACCCAAGCATGGGGTTTCAAGCTCAGAGTAACACTGAGCTAGAGTCATGGAGGGGGGTTCAGAAGACCCTCTTCACTCTCACACCTGCTCACGGCTTTCCCCGTTCTCTACCTCACCCCCAGTGAGTCCTGGCTTTCGGGAATAGCCACAAACCTGCTGGCTACAAAAACATTAGTAAAGTTGATTATTATAAGTTTTTTTTTTTTTTTTTTTTTTTTTTTTTTAAAAATACTCCCCAACCAATGTTTCGAGCCAGCACACGTAGCTGAAACAAAGGTTCAAAGGTAAACGCGGAGGTGACAGTCATCAGTGGGGGACGCCTTTAATCGCCAAGACCTCAGAGAGAGACAGTGTGACTCCTGGTACTTCCTGCCACCATTCACAAAACCAAACAGGAGGTTTATGCAACAGCTTCACACCCCTCCCCCCTCCCCCCACTCAGCCGTTTAGAAGCTCTTATGGGGAGGGCACTCAAGTAGTGGACAAATTAAGACACACTCCAGGACAGTGGGCCAGAATGGATGGCTGCTGGTCCTGATCTGAAACCACCATCCCTGCCCCCTGCTATGTTGCCCGACTCCCCATCCCTGTCACCAAGAGAACCCAGAACAGGGATCGAGTACCAGCAGTATAGCCTGTCGCATGTATCATGGGCCGTGAGCATACATCTCCAAGATGCAGAACCACCACACTGGACAGCACAGACCGAGACTCTAAAGGAGCAGCTTATTTATTTAGACTCAAAAGTACTTTTCCAAACAAGATCTTGATGTAATCTGCCGACATTTTTCCTCTCACCCAAACATTACGGTACTGAACAAACCCAAACACCCAAACGGTACCTGAGGTAACCCGAGCCCCCCAGGTGACATCACGCAGGGAGGGGAATTTCCACGGCGAGAGGAGCAGTTCCCTGTATGGAGCATCTCGCCGGGATATTCCAGGAGTCAGCTGCATTATGGGTTGCCATGGAGATCACTGTGGGATCATTCGCTGCTGAAACTGGAAATCTTTTGCAAACCTCCCAGTAAAACTGGTCAGGCAGGGAAAACCTTCAAGGTGGAACTCAAATTCAGTTAACGTGACTCAGAGGATGCAGCAGGCTGAATCAGGCAGTAACGTGTTAGCCTCACAGACATATACACCCAACCCTCATCCACCTGAATGCCACCTGAGATGTACTTGGAACAATGAAGTCTAAGTCTTCTTTTCCGATTTTGCATATACAACCAGCTATAGATAAACATACCAGCAAGAGCAATGTACAGTGTGTAACCATAATGCATGATGGAATCGAGACGTGCATCAGACAGAGGGTCACCCACACGTCAACGACCTACTTTTTCCTCCCTACATGAGAAAACGTAGGGGTTCATGTGAACGGATGAGGTTACACTAAAAACGACTACACATTTTGTTTACGCTTTTAAAAACAACCGTCTTCCGTAATGCAGAGTAGACTCAAATATGGTCACACCCACATGGGTAAACATGTTGAGACACAATCACCGCTGGCACACACTCCGCTGCCGAAAGGGCCTGGACACACACTTCATTGGGCGTCAGAACGCCTCGGAGCACTTCCAGACCTTTCATATGGGCATTATTTCTAAGCTTGCACATGGCCTCTTTGATGCAATATCACTTTTCTTGTGTGACTCCACTTTGAATGGTAGACTCAGCAGGAGTTATGGTGGGAGACCAGACTCGGAGTTTGCCAGCATGTGTCCCTCTGACAACTGAGCAGCAGAGCCAGGGAGACGCAGGCTCCGTGAAGCCCAGCTGGTCCAAGTTTACCAACTGATTAAGTTTGTGTTTCACCAGCTGGGCAGAGCACTCATCAGGACGCTGGCCCCTCACCTTTGAGCAGGGTTCATTCCCTTCCCCCCCCCCCCCCATGTTTATTACCCACATGTGCTGGATGTAGCATTTCTGCTTGCATTTGATCATTTCCTCCATGTTTCTGTTTCTCTTTAGCTTGGGCTCCATGCCTTCTGAAGACAATGCCCCTCTTTCTGCTATTTATTAAAACTAAAATCCTTGATCTCAAAGCCCTGCCCCACCCCACCCTAGCTGGGCCAAAAGCGGCCACTTCTTAACGTCAGAAGCATGAGGATGGCGTCTCCGCTTTAGGTCCCGTGACCTTTAATGCCGTTTAAAGGGACGGTCTTTCTGATGTACACCTTCATTGTGAAGAATGCAGCGTGGCCCAGCCAGTCATCCCGTCTCCAGCATTACGAAGTAAGCGGTTTCAGCAAAGGCCACATGAGGACGGCCTCCACCAACCGACGGCTGGCACTGCGATCATCGGTAAACTAATCGAACCCGGTCATTTGGCTTTGGCCAGAAATGAACCAACATTTACACTGTGTGCATACAGAAGTCTTAAAAGCAACAAAGAAGCACGTGAGAGTTAAGTTGGGGTTAGTCATGTATGTTTTGCAATATGCTTTGCCTGTCCTCACATTTGACTTTGAGAATGAGTGTTAAGACAAACGAGAAACAAAAGAACTCGCAACTGGGTGAGACGTGCAGAGGGTGAATATTGATATTGTTCATTACATTCAGGTGGCATCACATTCGCAGAATTATGATGAGCTGCAGTTAAGAGGGATGAGATAAGGAAGAGGATGCTACACACCATCACGGTAATGGGAGGGGGGGTTTATTACCAGAGTGCAAAGGGCCACAGATGGAAAAATCGCTATGGAATACTGAGGGGGTAGGCTTCGGAGCCTGGTGGTCTCACTAACATGCCCCACGTGACTGACGCTGCACTGCCCGTATTCCCGGCCATTCTGACGGCAGCTACACACGGCCAGTTTCTGCTGGGGAGGATGTGTCGGATGTGTCTTCCGTTTATCGACTTCTGGTACCCATTGCCAAGACGATCAGTAGGTAAGCCAAGGAAAACCAAATTATCACTGTGTAAAAAAGCCAAGGAGCTGTGGTGATGTGTAGCTCCATGGGGTTGAGACCTGTATTCATATCTGGAAGGTTGTGGGTTCAAACCCTGTGCCCAGTACAGTAATCCTGGCAGCAATGGGTCCTTAACCCTTGCCATACCAGAGTTGTTGTGTCACTCTGCTCTCTAGCACAGCTCACTTGTACATCGGTTTTAGACACACACCAAATCGACAAATATAAAAGCAGTGCACACTATCGTCCCAGGTAAGCCTAGACCAGTACAGTAATGGTGCAGAAGCTGACGTGTGCAAGACACATCATACTGTGCTTAGAGTCACCTGTAATGTGTGCTTCCAGGGCGAAAACCCTTCATACAAACACAGGTTTACCTGTACAGGTAGATATGCATGGACACAAACACACACCCAGAACACCTGTCGGAGAATTCTCCCGCACTGTTACTATGGCCTGCCTCATTTTCTTCACCAAACACAGTTTATCGATATGAAGAACTCAACTACAAGACACATTAGCAACACGTTCAACAAACGCTTCCACACTGACAGATAACGAAACTGGGAGCACGTTTGGGAGACCCCTGAAGATGGTAGGAAGGTGCTCTGACCGCTCAATACCCCAGGAAGTAAAGATCAAAGCTGGTCGAAAGCCAGAATGAGCTGCCACTGATTCAGGATGCTAACCCGCCTCCTGCAGGACAATACGTGTATTTACCCCTCCCCAGGAATCAATCTCAGGGCTTAGGGAGCATCAAACACACTTCAAGACATTGAAGGTAAGCCTTCAATAACTGAAGGTAATCGCTCAATAGTAAAGAGATTAATGAGCCTCTGTATCAAGCGCATTTAATGTTGGGATTACGGGTCAGAGGGGCTTCACCAGACCGTCTCCAGAAGCTTTGCATTAACTCTGTTTCCAAGTGCAGCACCAAAAGCAGCTTCTGTATGAGGAGTGTGGGGATCGATGTTATTGCCCCCCCCAGGGGATGCAATGTCAGCAACTTAAAGGTGGAGGACTGCACTCCGACACCAAGGTTCATTCAAGCAAAACCTGTTTAAGCCAAGGATGCTCTTTTTATTGGTCTTAATGTGATTTTAGTCACTCGGTATGACCGACACCCGTCCGAGAAGAACAGAGAGGGCCTCAGTATCACCGCTCCTCGCTTCCACCTCCCCCACAGGTTACAAGCCAACCTCCTGTTCCTGTGCCCCCGATCCAGGGGCCCAGCTGCCAGGGCTGGGGAGGGGCTTGGGCTAGCAGCCACTCTGACACACACACACACACGAGTCTCTCCCCAGGAATGTGAAGAAATACCTCCAACACCTTAAAAGGTCATCTTCTCCCAGCAGAATTTGGTGGTGGTCGCAGGGCTTGCCAAGTGCACCTATGCTGCCGTGCCGCATTAGCGAGGTGGGGCACTAATGCTGCAGGTCTAGCGTGGAGCAAGGTGATGACTTGGCACGTTGGTCCAGCCCCTGGACATCCCACAGTGCTCCCCCCAATCCAAAGACGCCCCCCTCCACAGTGCTGTGCAAGAGTCTTAGAAAGGCAAAGAAAATATTTAAGTTCCGTTTATCTTGGTGTAAAACTGCAATGTGTACTCGTAGCCATTTTAAAACCTCTCAAGTCACTCCCGTATTTACAGTTATCGCCCTATACACTGAGGGGGACGTGGTTGTCCAGCACCACTGCTTCATAGCTCCAGGGTTGGGGGCTCAAAGCCCATCTTCACTCTGTGGGTGTGGAGTTTACATGTCCTTCCTGTGTCTCGGGGGTTTACTCCTGCAGTCCACAGACATGGGCATCTCTAAATTGGCTGCATGATTGTCTGTGTTTGTGACCTGTAGTGGACTGGCATCCCATCCATGGTGTACCCCAGCCCTGTGCTGGACTGGCATCCCATCCATGGTGTACCCCAGCCCTGTGATGGACTGGCATCCCATCCATGGTGTACCCCAGCCCTGTGATGGACTGGCATCCCATCCATGGTGTACCCCAGCCCTG
>JAACJT020000034.1:11589546-11613672 GCA_009936485.2 Gymnarchus niloticus
GCCGTGACCGGCCGGGGGGTGCGGCGGGGTCCCGGGGGTGGGCAGGCGGGGCGGGGGGGTGGGGGCCGGCGAGAGAGAGCGAGAGACAGCTCACTGAAAATCGCTTTCACTTTCAGTCACTCAGTTAGCTGGTGAAAGAATCGTGACGGAAAGCAAACTTGAAGGTCCGAGGTAACATTTACCAAAGGCACAAGGCGTTGCCATAACCAAGTCCAGTACGACACACACACCAGACAGTGCAACAGAACAACCAAGACACCGGAACATGTACAGAACAGCAAGCAAACTGCAGTTAGAAGTCACTTCCTTATAAACAGTCCAGGTGCTAGACACCCTGAAGTGAATTAATTTTAACCATGCCACCAGTAATCTATGTAATGTATTGAATAGTCAATACCCCTATTGTACATAAACAGTTATACATCTTTTTAACAAAATGCCAAGGTCAAAGACACACACATTTTTTTTTTTTATCCTCTTGTTCGCAATCTGGGCTGAATAGATTAAGACAAATGAAATGGAGGAAAAGACAGGATCATTTAAACCTACAAACCGAATGAGCTCCCACCGGGAGCAATATTTCACCTGAGACGGAACAAACTATTAATAATTCACCAAAGCTCCTTCTGAAGTGGACCTTTCAATAAAAGTCAGACAACGTTTACTTTGCCTATCGAGTGGCCCCTTCATACATGGTGAGAGCAGCCCTTTTTCTAATCAATTTAGCATGAGAGGAGCGTACATTAGACCCGGGGGCCCGGAGAATGGCTGGAACTCACAGCCCGCAGGCTTGGAGCCGGGTAACGCTCTGAGGGCTCACACATGCCTATACCCTCATACAAGAAGTACCAGAATTAAACAGAGCTGCCATGAGTCCATTATACTCCTTTAGCCTTAGAAATGTATTCCATTTATTTATAACACCGGTACTGCAATTCAGTTAGCAAGTGACATTTCACAGGCAATTTGAAGTCACAATAAGCAAAATATGCAGACCTTAATTTCTCTCTTGGCGACTTTATATAGACATTATATGGCATGGAAATCTTCAAATTTGACAGTAAGGTGCCGTAAAAGCGCGGAGAACTCAGTCTAAACTTAAGGATGTCATCGGCCGACCGTGGAGTATGAGACCAGCAGCGCTAATAAAACATACGGATAATAACACATTGGTCATACCGGACATGGTGGATGGTAGCACAGGGGCATCACAGGTCTCTTTCCCCAAAGTATGAACAGTACCAGAACACACAATGGCCATTTCAAACGTGCTGCTGGCTGCACATTTGTGTGTGAGACTGGGGAAATTTGAAAAGTGCAAAGCGAGGCAGCCACAATGATTTCCACTAAACACGACGACTTACCCCTGACAGCTCGATCGATCGATCGATCTTGCACCGCTGAAGCTTTGAGTAAATACGGGGAGGAAGAGCCCCAGCCCCGGCAGAGAGAGAGCAGAAAGACAAAGGTTAGGTGCGGGCTGCACCGCCACTGAAAAACGAAATAACAAAGGAAGACATTTTGTCTCCTTTTTGCAGTAACACGGGGGCGTTTTAGTAAGAGTGTGGCATTTTACCTTTTAAACAAAGGAAACCAAATGGATACTATGTAGTACACACCAGTTCACTATCCGAACTGTTACTGTAACAAGCTGGCGGGCACCCTGACCGAGCCACTCCGGACCGGCTCCATGACCAAGATACAACCGGACCGGCACCCTGACCGAGCCACTCCGGACCGGCTCCATGACCAAGATACAACCGGACCGGCACCCTGAACCCACAGCAGGTGCCATGGAGAGATCGGCTTATCTGTCGCTGTCCACCGTGACTCGGGAAGCGAAAGGCGTAATCGACCATCCGGGAGTTGGCAGGGCTGTCGAGGGCAGGACGAACGGCAGCTCCTGTCTTACCTTCGGCTCGTAACTGCCCGAGGCCGGTCCGCTGATCCTGCTGCTGATGTTGTAGTCCACGATGAAATATGCCAGTGGCATGCAAATATTAGGAAAGACGATGCACCAGCCTTATCAGAAGATCCCCTTTGACATCGACGTCCGCAGGATCGCAAGCGCTGTTACTGTAAACCTACAGATGTGTAAGTTAGAGCTCTCAGGTTCTACCAGTTAGCTGTCACCACCGTTTACCTTGAGCACTGAAGTTCTGCTTTCCATCGCGATGGTATCACATGATCTATTCGGTCAGATTTAAAAAGTCAGCACCGTACTGGATCGACAATAAAAAAAAGGTAGATCCAAGAGGTATGGCTAAGGCAGACTGGGACCCCGTGAGTGTCCCCACACTGCTCCTCAGTGTCCCCACCACTGGCTCTGCCTGTGAAGATACACCCTCTGTTGCACAATGCTATGCTCTTATTTATTCATGAGATGATGGACACGACGACTTAATTGTTTCTCACTTTCCATTTTGCCGACTTCCTTTCATGGCAGACCACGGTTATTCATTAAACGACTCGCATACCATTATATTAGCTTTACGCTGTGCTTAAATACATCAGCATTTCTAATTTAATTAAGGAACCCCATCGACAAAATAGTAACGCCCTCCGTCACTTTATTGGTCGTTTTCGGATCATTTAAATACTACAGGAAGTTTCTGACGATAGGCAACAAAAGACGAAACTGTTTAACCGTATAGAATAGAGATGGGATTCGCTGTTCTTCACAGTGAATCCATTCTTTCGACTTTGTTCAGCTAGAGGATTCTTTTGGAATCGTTCGTTGATTCGTTCACTTCCAATACGTACACCTTGAATATGTTTTGGAAAATGGTAAATTGTTTTACATTTGTTGAACTATGGTCATGTATACGTGAACATGCCATATATTTTACAGGTATGTTAGTATATGGGCGTATCGTGTGAAACTGAAACATAAAATGTATCAGGACAATATGTTTTGTTTTGTTTTTTTTTACTGCCGCAAACCAATCTTAAAGGACCCGATAACTAAGCGAATGTGCACGGGTGTACATAGAAGACATGCGTATAAATTTACATTATGGTGAAACAACACTAATGGGAAAACTAATTTAATGAACTAAAATTAATATAAAAACTGAGGGCAAGACAAACACACCTGAAAACACACGAGAAATGATTAAATGCAAATGTGAAGCGAAAATGCAAATTAGTGCTGGGCCGACGTCACTAACCCGCGCTGCACCCTATGTCCGACATTACAATATATTTTGTTATTACATATTATGTATAATTAACTTGAATTTGCCATGCTGGCTCTTTCAGACGTCTGTACATCACTGCTCCAGTGGGTGGCGATAGAGAGGGTATCTCGGTCCTGAACTGCATAATCACGTTCCTCGTGAATGAACTGAATGACGAATCAGTCACTGAACGAGTCGACAGAAAGAACAGACAAGAAGAACATCGTTCTTGAAGGATACAAGTCTATTTCAGTGCTTGTCCTTTTTAAACCCTACAATTGACGAATGACGTGTAAGATCCTAGGAGACTGCTTCCATTCAAACAGCCAAAAATCAATATAGGCTTACATGTGTGCTTAGAAGACGTTTTTATCCAAATACTGTTGATAATGTGACGTCGTATCAGTGAATTGTCTGCTATTTTATAAAAGAATTTCATGCTAATACAACGTTACATCTATTTTTAACAGACTATCAGTCTTGATATTAGTCATAATATAGGCCAATTTGTATTACATGTCTAACAAATTGGGACAGTTGTGTATTATACACTGTGACGGAGGTTCAGGTTCAGTCAAACAGGATATATGTGTGTGTGTATTTCTTCCATCTTTAATTATTAATGTTAAATAATTATATAATTATCTTGGTTATCTCAGTCTCCCAGTTGTCTTAGTCTTTCAGTTTTTCAAGCTGTCATCTTTCTAGCTGAAAATATAAAAAGTCAAAACTAATTCCTGTCCATTAAAATGACATGAGATGATCCACAAGGAACGCAATACATCTTCACACCTTTTCAAAAATTTCGAGCATTCATTCATATTGCGTACAGTGGAATTTTGTTATCACACAACAACCGGCGGTCTGGGGATAGAATTATCAATAATTCTACTCATTTAATATTTCAGTGTGGTTCTAAGTTGGTTTCTTGTATATGTTTGACAGTTGAACCTGTCTGGGAATAACAGTCGTCCTAAATTTACCGTTAAATAACGCAGATCTATTAATTCCAAAAGAGCTCACAAATGTAATCATTTTTACTATGGAAAATAGTGAAAACGGTGCAAGTAGTGGCATATTTAAACCTTCAATTTGCACACAGCCCAAGGCCTCTAGGCAGTTTTTATTTGATGACAAAGGACACTATAAAGTTAGGACGCTGCCAGACGAGGCCTGGGTAATATGGTAATTTCAGAAAACAACTAATTGGGTGCCATGTTTGTATTTTATTGCAAAATTTTAAAAGGAAGACTTAAAATAATCAAAAGTAATTGTTATGCGTATATACCGTACAATTATATATATCTGGAGCTGAAAAAAGTATAAAACTTGTATATGAAAATGTAAAATCTATAAGTATATCAAACTTTGCATGTTATATACCATAATTTAAATACACCCTTTATTTTTATGTTTTATTGCCCCAAGGGATCTCCCGCTATATAACTTCTCCTTGCCTTTAAGTGAAGGAAAACCATTCACCAAAAGTTAACTAAGATATAGTAACAAGTTTATCCCTACTTCTCTTCCTGCAGACTGCCACATTTTACTGAGTCATCAACCACATCTCAGCAGTCAGTTAGAATGTCTTTTCTGTCGAAGGGAAAGATGTTAAACTCGTAAGACCTTCAAATGTTCCCTCAGTCTGCGATACCTAATTGCAGTTCCTTATGTAACCACCTTAGGAGCTTAATTAGGGTTTCTATGAAGAAAAAAAAAAAGAAAGTAAGTTTCTCAAACATTGACTCAATAACAGACCAACTAAAATTTTAAAAAAGGATCGGACTACACCATTTCTGGAGTGGGAGGGTATGAGACGCACTGTATTTGTCGACATACTCAAAAGAAAAGGTTTAAAAATACAGCGCTTAAGTATTGTTCTGTAACTTACGAACTAAATGTATGGGGTAAAAGGGCAAACGGATCAGGTTTGCGGTTAACTTTTATAAAAAAAATGGTCTTTAAGACCCCCCCCCCCCCCCCCAGGCATTGTTGAACGTGGTCTGATCTGCCTGCAAGCGTTGTAGCCAAACATGGGAATTAGCCAGCAGAGGAACAGAATGCTAGTTTATAGCGAGACCGAAGCTGCAGCAAGACGAACAATGGAACTGCATTTTTAATGAGCACAGAATCCTGGCAAAAACAGCAGTTCTCACTCCAGGTTCTCTAAGGATTTATGCCAGCCTGGTGTGCCCCTTGCATACTGACCGCTTTGGGTTAAAAAAAATTAAAAAAAAAAATCAGAAACTAAGAACATTGAACTTGATTGGCAACTATGCGTTACAAAAAATAATCCAATGAAATTGTCATTTTTTTTCCCAGCAGTAATCATACACTGGAAGCATTTTAACAGAAAAAAGGTAGAATTCCAAAGCATAGAACATTTTATCATTCCACTGGGGTGTAAAGTGTAAGCTTGGCAATGTGCCACTGTGCAAGTCAGACAGCCTGGAGGCCAATGCAGTGGAGTTTTCTCGGTCACCCTTGTAATCTGCAGCTCCCTGTTGCCCTGGAAACAGATGCTCTGCTCGCATTCTTAGCGATTCCCTCATTTTCCCAGTCCATTGACAAAGGAGCAGCGCTCCCCTCAACTCACACACCCCCCCAAAGCCTAACCTGCCGCACAGCCACGACTCCAACCTACTGCAATCATTAAACACTGTCATAGACTAGCACACCCCCTCTCCCCCTGCAAGACATACACACACACGCAGCACATTCTGTATCAGGGTCAAAAGACTGAAATGGAGTGTCTGTACAGAGAGATCTTGGCATGGCTGTTAACTGCTGCAGCCACCAAACTGACAGTTAACTACTGAGCAACCTGACTGGAAGCTAAACACGTTGCACATAGAGCCACATGGGGGGGTGGGGGGTGTTATGCAAATGACACAGCACCTTTTTTATGCAAGCACAATGGAGGCATGAAGATGGTGCCTCCTGCCAGCTGGACTTTCCTAGAAAGAACATCTGTACAAAGTGTTCGCAAAGATCCAGGCACACATCGCCAGCATGGTGGAGCAGCTCCCTGTTCGAGCCTTTTTAAGTCAATAATTTACACATTTTTTTCATTGTTAGTGAGCTCTCTTGACATTCCTGTTCACTGACTCCTTCTTTCTGGCCAGAAGAGACACATTCCTGGGAAGTCGCTGATCGACAGTAACAGATTAGGATCTCAGGGGCAGACTCGTGTAGGGGAGGGTAAGGAAAGGGAATGGCATCTCCCCCCCCCCACCATGCATGCATACGACATCATCCTAGCTTTGACCTGCTGCTCTAGCCACATGCTATAGAATCATTGCTGTGCCAATCATGGTTACAGCTTCATCTGAGTAGTGACGTAATCCTGCCGTAATGGACATACCCAAATATGTGGGACCAAATGCGGTTCTCTTTTAGCTTCTAAACCATGTACAAGAGCACTGCTGTTTGAAGGCCAGCCGAATTTAGGCAAAATGGCAATGCTGCAAATGCCAAAATAAAGGCATAGCTAAATAAATAAATAAATCTGGCACTTTAAAAGCAACCATCAATTTTTTAGTAGTACAGGCAATATTGGACACCTGTAAACAGCGTCTTTCAGCTCTGTTAATGCATCTCAGCTTTAACATTATTGCATGGAGTGGCATCATTTAGACTTGTAAAACTATCATAATGTATTCACACAGTGACTAAAATAATTACAAAATAGAGTTATTTCAGCTGAGGAAGATTATTGAGGATTGAAAAGATGATTTTATAGCGGCAGCAACCCCACCGTAAACACAGACCTAGCATCAGAGCATCAGCAGTGGAGTCATGACATGCAGGGGGGCTGAGTCTGCCCAAAGCTGGCAGGATAATGCCACGGCAACAGTAGAGGTGGACACAGGGATGTAATTGTGAGCAACCAGCAGCAGCTCTGCATAGCACATCCGTTGAATTGAGAGTGAGGGATGGGTCGGAGTCACGTGATGTATCATGAAGTGGAGGACATCGGCCAGCAAGGAGGCCTTGGGGGGAGCCATCTGACGCACACACTGGGCCTGTCTAATTCAAAACAAGCTGTTGTTTCTTTTGCCTGGAGTGGTCTCCTCCGACGGGGGTTGGGTGTTGTGCCAACAAATGTGAACAACTAAATGGCTCTGCAGTCAGGCTGGGAAGGAAGAGGCTGTCATTAACTTCACGTTTAATAAACACATGAATAATAATCATTATGAAATTCATTAATGATATCTCTAGACAAAAACTCCATCTTCCACTCAAGTATATGTCCTCCATTTCAGACGAGGCTGACCTCTGGACTTTTGCATCTACACGATTTCTTAAGATGGTCAGAGAAGTTGCTAACTTTTCAAGAGAAGTGGTCAGAGATGTTGATTTGTTTAAACATGTCATGCTGTAACAACAGACACATCAGCCAGATTTCACAACTCCGCTACCTAACTTGAACTTATGGTGACATTTTTTTTCATGGCTGAGTGTCTCCTTTTCTGTAAAACTCCAACTAGCTCAATTTTCACATATTCCTTTGGCTTCTCCATAATCCTGAATCCTCTGACTGAACAGGTCTTCATTAAAATTAACCTATAAGGCTTTGATCAATGGCAAAGAGGAGTGAATACTGACTGTCTACACACTTTGCTACACTCCTCAAATCACTTTTTTAGATAGAATGTAGCTCCTCTATCTCTTCCTTGTCAGCCATGAAGCCAAAGCCACCTGGTGATCCTACCACCACATGAAAGGTCTCCCTCCAGATGGTTCTTCACTGTGGTGGAATGACATTTGACAATACACATTTGGCCAAGCATCTCAACCTTCAAGAAACAGCCCAATCATTTCCAGGAGCACCTCAACTGCCAACTCCATCATCAATTGTACCTTGCTCATCCTCTCTTGTATTTTGCACTTGTCTACAAGGGAGCCTAATCTTCATGGTGCTGGATTTGAAAGGTATTCTGTTATGCTTTAAAGTGTATAGTATTGAACTTCCTAGTGCTAGACTTTCTACAGCCTGGTTTCACCCAAGGCTTCTTCCTCTTTCTAAGGAAGTTTTTCATTGCCTCTGCTGAATTAGGCTTACTCTCTGGGGACTGCATACCAAGAATTCATTCTAGCACCTTGTGACAATGCACCTTGTTAAAAGAAATAATTAAATTGAAATTATTGCATAGCTGTTGTCCCTGTGGTAACTGGCACTTGTCACTGGTCATTCATTGGATGTTCAGCACCTAGCATCACTTATACGACAGGTAGCTCCTTAACTGCTGTAGTTGCCTCACTGTACACCGTTTGGACAAAGGCGTCTGCTAAATAAATAAACGTCACAAATACAAGTAAATGGTTACTTTATGACAACTAAATCCAAAATGAAATATTTGTCAAAGCATTTAACTGATTACAAATTCAAAATTAGTGCGTTTTTAAGAAATATATATTAGATTTCGTTTTAATTTATATAAAGTATACATTTCAGTATTCCATTTACACACATGCTGAAAAAATTCCGACGAATTTTTATACAAAGTGCCGTAACTTAGCACATTAGTTTGAGGCATCTTATAGGATAGTCGTCCTCTAGGCATCGAAATAGTAGAACCAGGGTTATGTTGTTATTTCGATATTTAAAAAACAGCGAAAAAATAAGCACTACCTTGCCCGAAAGAAAGGGGGAAAAATCATTCAGGATACTTTAAAGGAGGAATTTAAGCGCTTTGATTCTGTTTTAGAGGAGTGTGTAGTCGTCGCTCGAGCATGTACAGCATTGCAATGACGTCATTGCGGCAGATTGCAGCGAGGACGATCTATTCGAGGGAATAACCAGGACATATTAATTAGGACACACTTCCACCGGTATACTAACGTGTGCTTCCACTCTGATTACCACATATATACTAAATGTGAACTAACATGAGCATACAAAAAATTAAAATCTTGAGTCTGTTTTAAATGTTCTCGACTGCTCAGTTTACCACTGGATCACTTAAAATAGGTAATGGGAAACACATTTAAGCGCAATGTGATCAAGGTTACGAGTGCTGTCTGAAAACAATTATGAGTGTGTGAAACCAAACGATCTGATAACTATTTCAAGGGAACAAAGCAGGCGGAAATATCTCCGTCGAGACGAGTCGTAACGAGTTTGATTATATAGATTCAATTTCAACACAGGACTGCCACCTAGCGGCCACATTATGCATTAAATTAGTTAATTTTTTTTTTTTTTTACAAACCTCCCTTTGGTCTCTGCAAGACTAAATCGTTTAAGCGTCAACTGATATACCAATTCAATATTATAAAAACTTGAGATACATTGTTTTAATTTATTTCAAATGCGTTTCTCATACTGCGACTGCTGTATTGCTCCGTTATAACGTATTAAAAATGAAATTGGAGAAGCAAGCGATTTCTCAGACTTTTGCAGTTCAGCCCTCCAAAATTCATCTGTAGTATATCATTGTAGCCCGGTTAAAACACTGTGACAATGGCGTAGAATAACACAAAGTTTCCTCAGTTGCTTTCCTTTGCATATGTTGAGGTAAACTTTGACTATTGTTAGTTTCACATCATCACGCATTATGAATATTAAAATATCTGAAACCATCCGCTGGAGAAATATGGAGTTAAAATATGTCCGATTTGCATGTTATCTCGACAGAATCTTGTATACAAGACCTCTGAAAATTACTTATGTAACTTTAAATTATGTATCCTATTAGTATGTTTCTGTAAAGCATGAGGATTGTCATATGAATCACAGCCAGTGTCAGAGGTATAATTTGTCATGTGACTGTCTTGCTCATTCTTGGGGAGTTGCTCAAATCGCAGCATCACAAATATTTGCAGAAAATTAGTGAAAATTATGAGAAGACAAATGTTTTATTGAACGAAGCAAAGTACAATGAAATAATTTTTTAATGGACTATGTGGAAAATAAATAATATGGTGGTTTTGTCCCATGACGATCCATAGTGTGTTCCTGAAGTTCTCTTTTTCAGGGGAAAACTTTCATTACTTGGGAAAATTGATCTAGTTTTCCCTACTTCCACCAATAAATTTGATTTGGGTAAAATAACAGCTTTTGGCACAGCGGGAGGGGGAGGGAGAGAGAGGGGTTTAAAAATTAGGCAAAACGGGAAAGGAATCAGACTTAACCCTTCTGTTATCAATGCTGTCAAGAAGGCTAAAAAGTGAGGCAGGAGACAAGCACACAAGTGACGTTCAACTTCACTCCCAGTCAGCTGCTGCCCCGCACCTGAATGTGTGACACTGATGGTGACTCGACCTTGCCTTCACAACAGACAACCTCCAGTGGACATATTTCTATACAAAGTCACATTGTACAAGTAAATCATCTGATTCAAGTCATATCCCTCCTACTTCATCGCTAAGAAGAGGGGCTGAAGTACGAGGGAGAAAACACGCGGAACAGCTTTCGTTTTTAAACAGGAGTTCAGATACAAACGGCCCAGCTTTTTTGCCTACTCCTTGCCACCAGGGAAAACGGGACCGTGAATACAACAGAATCAGCCTATCGACTCACTTTAAAGCAGCCATATATTTTGAAAAGTAAAAGGAAAAGCAAAAAAAGAATCAAGTCAAGCCCAATGTGAAGACGTTGCTGGGCTGACAGGAGGGTGCAGGAGTGCAGCAGCAGTTGCTCGCCATTCCCGAGGCTAGCCTGGTCCGCACTGTCACCAGTCGCTACTACAGCCAGCAGGCCCTGGCTTTTAACACTGGATGACAGCCATCAGGACGATTGAAGCTTTCAGGACGTCTACTGTGCTGTTGGTAAAACAGAAGCTAAGCTCCTGCTTCCCAGTAACGGACCTCAGTGAAGCGCGGACACGGCAGGTGGCCACTGGTCACGTGACCCGACTATAGCTTTCCGACATCTTTGTTATCTGAGACAATGGCTGCTGCACCTGGTCTGAGTGGCAGGAGTAAACAAGTGGTGAAAACAGTTCGAGGAGGCGGCGCTACGCAACCCTAGAGATAGAGGGAGCCAGCGAGACGGGGGTGCTGGTATGTGCAGGCGGGATGCAGGTGGGGTGATGCTGAGGAGGCGCGGTCCCTACACCTAGGGATGGACTGTCTAGACCTAGACCTGAAGGACATCCAGGTTAAAGGCAGCGTCCAGGAAGCGTGTCAGCTCTAACAGGTGGGCCGGCTTATTCCCGGTGGCTGGAGCCGCTGCAGGGCCCCGACCGGCATACCTGTAGATGCAGAGACAAACACACACACACATTTACACGGGCAAAGGTATGAAACGCGTGGACACAAACGCACGGGTAGATGCAGAAGACATGATTTAGTATGGCACAAGCAAGACGACAGCGGAAAGTCGATCCACGAAGATAAACAGCTGCAGGGATCGAAGCAGGGGAAGTAAGATGTTAATGGGCACGGAGGTAGGAGCCCTGCTCTGAGGGTAACCCCTGGGGTGGCGCATGCATTTACCAGACAGGTCGGGTGTGGGCAACGGTGGTGCGGAGGCGGGGTTTCACATAGTCATAGTAGCCCTGGTTCTTGTGCTCCTCCTGACACCACAGCAGGTCTGCCTCTGGGTATTTCTCAGTCTCTGCCTTCACCAGGTCGAAGGGGAATGGGGACAGCTGGACAGACAGAGAGCCAGTGTCCAGTGAACAGGCAAACATGCGATTGAATGGCTTGACTGACTCACGTCGCACTCACCTGCTCGATGCGAGCAATGGCCACTGTGTCCTCCATGTCCCGGGTCTTGCGCTCCTTGGTTAGCTCGTAGTACACCTTCCCCGTGCAGAAGATGAGCCTCTTCACCCCACCGGGCTTCTGGGCTGCAGGGCCCTCCTCCGGGATCAAGCGTAGGAAATGAGTACCTGGACAAAAAGGCCAAAAACGTTCAAGCTTTTGACAGTGGCTTACAGATACTGAATGGAATCCATATGAAACAGCCAGAAACTCCCTGTTCCCCACCTGACAACATGACGTCGAAACTGGACTTGGCCTCAGGGTGACGCAGGAGGGACTTGGGAGTGAAAATGATCAGCTGGAGGGGAAACAGACTGTCAACAGGTGGACCTCAAAAATTTCAAGGGGACCATCTTATCTATGGTCTACTGTTTCTTCAACCACCCCCCGTAAACTCACTGGTTTCCTGAATGGCATCAGGATCTGTCTCCGCAGCACGTGGAAGTAGTTGGCTGGGTTGGAGCAGTTCACCACAATCCAGTTGCAGTCGTATAGCTGGCGCATGGCAAAGTCCTCTGTGATTTTCTATGGCGACAGGACAAGCGCTGAGTGACAGCTTCACGACAGCGGCCACGTTCTCACCGACATCGGCTGTCGCAGCACGAGAATCTTACCGGTAAGACATCCGGGTCGTCATTGCACATCTGCAGGAACCTCTCAGGGCGAGCAGAAGAGTGTTCTGGGCCCTGGGAAGCAGGGAAAAGGCATTTGCTGAGGTTCCCATCACCTTCTAAAAGCTGCAGCTAACAGGTCTGTCTGTCACGTGGAATCTCCATATTTTTGCAGTCAAGCAATTTGAGGGAACACAAGTTAAGATGGACAGGGCAGCAAAGAGCAATAACCCAAATGCAGGACAGCAGAGCGACTAAGGAACCAGCGCAAGATAATCTAGTGAGGCACTGATCCTCTGAAAACATTCTGTAAAAGACACCTCTTCAAAAGAATGGACAAGGTGTTTAAGCCAAAGATCTGATCTCAGCAGTGAAGTGAGTGGGAGACAGAGAACGGGGGCTCGAAAACAGTCATCGTGTCTCATTTACTTAACTTCATAGGGGTTGAAGTTTTGTAGCCTTTCAAGCACTGGGGAAATCCTGGAATAATCTCCTTCGAGGGGGAGCATACAGCAGCCTTACCATGCCCTCCAAGCCGTGGGGTAGCAGCAGCACGATGCCATTCTGACGCACCCACTTGGCCTGGCCAGGACAGATGAACTGGTCGATGATGCACTGGGCGGTGTTGTGGAAGTCTCCAAACTGGGCCTCCCACAGCACCAGGGCGTTGGGGCTGGCCATGGCGAAGCCCAGCTCGAACCCTGAGGTGACAAGGTGGGCGAGTTAGCCGTGAGGTGAAGATGGCGGATGTGGGCGGAGGAGAGGGCTGGCAAGCAGATGGACTGACCTAGCACGCCGTACTCCGACAGGGAGCTGTTACACACGGTATAGGGTGCCTGATTGGGGTACAGGTGGTTCATGGGGATGCAGGTCCGCTTGTCCACATTCTGGTCATGCAGCACATGGTGACGGTGGCTGCAGAGCGCCAGAAACAAGAAACGTGTCTCCTCAGTCGCCATCAATAAAAAGATACCGAGATGAAATGAGAGCGGGTGCCTGCTGATGACTCACCTGAAGGTCCCCCTCTCGACATCCTGGCCACTTAGCCGGACATGGATTCCCTCCTTGAGCAGTGAGCCGAAGGCCATATACTCCGCTAGGGCCCAGTCCACCGTGCGGCTCTTCACCATCTCTCCACGTCCCTTAAGGATGCGAGTCAGCCCTGGGGGAGTACGGGGGGGGGGGGGTTTGGTTATCGGAAGTTCTTCCCGTGCTTATGGGACGGAGAGAATTATCCACAAACGTACAATCCCTTGGTTTCCAAAAGATGAAACGGAATGTGCCCACCTACCTCCATGAATGGTGAAGTCCTCCACAGGCACAGAGGAGGCCACCTGTCCAATGTGGCAGAGCTCCTCCTCGCTGAGGCCGGTAGACGGGCAGCTCATGCTTTTGGGCTGGCCGTCCAGGGTGAAAAAACCTGAGGGAGAGCAGAGGTGAGGGTCCACCCTGCATCTCTAGGCCGCCATCACAGGAAGTCATGCATCCGTATGACGCCCATGCCTGGCAATGCTCACCTTTCTGGCAAGCCCATGGGATTAATCTCCAGGACGACGCAAACAAGGGGAGGACATGACCCTGGCGCTTTCGTCCATTACGGCCTCAGAACTCACTGCTCTTTCTTGGCAACACGTCATTATCGTGTACAGTGCCCAGGGAAATAATTACTGGCTTTCTTCTTTCAAGCACTCTAGTTATTTAGGTCAGAAAAAAAAAAAAACGCAAATTCTCAAACGTCCCACACTCACCGGGCCAGGGAGAGTCCAGCCAGTGCTTGATGTGGAGGATCTTCTCGTCCTTCGAGCGTGCGTATGCCTCCTCGCAGATTTTGTCATACTTGGCAATTTCCTCCTGCGGGAGCGGAGGACACGGGGGCAGTGAGGGGGGTCCGCGTGAGAGTGTGGGACACGGTAGGATGCAACGCGGCCCACCAGCCTGCTCACCTCATACTCCTGCCGGCTTACGGTACCGTCAGAGATCAGCATCTCAGCATACTTCTGCAAGACACCCTTCTGCTTCTTGATCTGCTTGTACATGAGGGGCTGTGTGAACATGGGCTCGTCCATCTCGTTGTGGCCGTTCCGCCGGTAGCACACCTGAACACAGTCGGTCCGGTCAGCACATGTTCAGTACGGTTTTTTAAACAGCTGGTCCAGCAGACTCTGGTCTTGCACCACGTCCATCCACATCTTGTGAACTGTCTCACTGTACCAATCAGGAGACCCTTCCACTGATCCAGCTGTTGAAGAACAGAACCTACCAGGTCCACGACCACGTCCTTGTGGAAGGTGGCCCGCCATTCGGCAGCCACTTGGCACACATACATCACAGCCTCCGGGTCGTCGGCGTTGACATGGAAGATGGGGGCGTTGACCACCCGGGCCACGTCGGTGGGGTAGGGTGACGACCGGGCCATGCGAGGGTCTGTCGTAAAGCCGATCTGAGGTAGAGGAAAGGACGCTGAAGCGTACTTGCTAATGGTAGACCCAAGAAAAAAAATACAAACTAAAGTAAGAGAGCAGGAAAAAGATATCTAGTTTCAGACCTGGTTGTTGACAACGACGTGCACGGTGCCGTGTGTGGTGTAGGACGGCAGGTCGCTCAAGTGGAACGTCTCGTACACGATGCCCTGGCCGGCAAAGGCAGCATCGCCGTGCAGCAGGATGGACATCACCTGCGGGAAAGGCCGGGTCACGAGAAGCTGGGTGACAGAGGAATAGATGGAGGGTGAGGTTACCCCATACCCTGTTGCCTTCAGTGTCCCCGCAGTAAAACTGCTCCGCTTTGGTCTTCCCCTGCACCACGGGGTCCACGGCCTCCAGGTGGGAGGGGTTGGCCACCAGGGACAGAGTGATGTTGCGATCGGTCACTCGGTTGATCCGCCGGTGATACATCCCCAAGTGGTACTTCACATCACCGGACCCCTAACGCAAGGTAGGACGAGAGCGAGACACCCAAAATGAGAGTCGGACAAGACTTACACATCTCTACTGAAGCTATTTACACAATCCAACATAGACAGGCGAATCTGCATTAAGAAACGGTGAGTGAGATGAAGAGACCTCATCGGCTGCCTCCAACTTAGAGTCAAACTGGCAGAAGATCTGCTCCAGTTCCTTGCGGATCACGTTGGCCAGGACGTTGAGGCGACCTCTGGATGAGGTCAAAGAAAAAGCAATCAGATTTAAGGAATTTATAAGCGCTCACCAGCAACCAAGTAGATCCCTATACCTAGCTTCATTTTTTTAAATCTTCAATGCTGTTCTGTGGGGGTCTACACAAGCTGTGAAGTGACTCATGAGAGCTTCTCACCTGTGGGGCATGCCCATGATGACATACTCCACGCCGTTCTCACTGGATTTGTCGATGATGGTCTTGAGAGCAGGGATGAGAGACTCGCACCCCTCCAGGCCAAATCGCTTCTCGGAGGACCACTTCCTCTGCAGGAACTCCTCGAACCTGCGGCACATCATGTACAGGTAACACAATTCAGGTCCCCAGGAGGCAGGTGAGAGTAGATGACCGGACAGTCACAGCACGATGATGCTTTTGGGGCTTTGGCATCGGCTTCCAGGGTGCTGACCTGGTGGAGCGAACCATGCGAGCCAGCAGTGTCCTCTTCTCCTCCAGAGTGAACTGCATGACCCCAGGTTTCTCAAACTTCTGCCGGATCCACTGGCACTGGTCCAGGTCGTTGATGAACATGAATTCCACGCCGATGTGCTGGCAGTACGCCATCTGTGGAAACGGGAAACCTTCGGTGAGCATGCGTGTGTTAAATGACCCTCCATCACGTCTCCATATGGCAAATGGTTACCTACTGTCCATGAGGCCAAAACCCTGCTACAGGAAGGGTGTTTAATAAACTTGTCCAACACAACAGATCTCACTAAATTGATAAATAAATACACTGTACTTCAGAAGTCAAAATATCTCTAGCAAAGGGAGAACATGCAATGTTAATAGAGTCATGTATGTCATTGAGGCAAATGGGGAGGCACCTCCAGACGGCGGATGATCTCTCGCAGGGGCAGGGCACTCTCATTGCCCCCGATGAAGGTAGTGGTAGGCAGGCGGAACACCTTATCCAGGTCGGACTCATCCAGCCCATAGAACCCTTAGGTCAGCAGCAGAGTCGTCACCAGAGGAGGGGAACAAAAGGACGGGGGGTGGGGAAGGGGTGGTGGAATGTGGGTAACGAGGTTGATGAGCAATTGTAGGAAGGGCATAAAACATAAATAAGCACAGGACCATGACACCAGTCATTACGGTGGTAACGTTGGACACCAAAACACAACCCAGTGCGAGTTAGCTAGCAGAATGGGGCCGGGCCGTGTGAAGACAAAAAACAAACAGCGGCAGGGGTTAAAATGGTGAGAAGGACGCAGCATGGAGGGGAGTGTGGTGGACAGATGCGTCGTTTTTAAACCGAGAGCATTAAGACAGAGTGTGCCAACGAATCGAACAATTAGAAATTGGGGGGTGGAGTTATAAAAACAGGATAAGCATGAATAATGGTGTTAAAATGGAAATGCGAAAAGGGAAAAACTTATTAATATTACAATAAATCGCAACTGAAGTTTAATTTTGTCATGAAGAGACTGGCATTTTCCCTAAGGCAAAGCTAAACCGACAGAGCCAATGTAATTATTCCTTTCTGGGTGATCCAAAAAAATGAGGTTTTCATGTCAGGCTGCATACTTATACATACTACACAGTTATTCAAAAAAGTCTGCATAGTTACTGTTCAGCTCCTAAGACACTTGCTATTGGCTCTTTAACACGGACTCGTTCAACAGAGCACAGTACAAGGAGGATGCACAGGTTATCCCTGCCACGCCTCAAAGGCTGCATGCTCATCCTGACACCTCACGAATCTAACCCGACATTCCTCTGGACCTACACCTGATACAGAGGGCCTCATCCTGACTGTACCAGTGACATTAATCCCAACCATCTCTCTATCACCTGGTCTCATAAGTTCCCTAGGATAAGACCAGGTTCTGACGGACAAAGAAGCTTGGACAATCCAAGAACACAAACTCACTCCGGTGGTAACCAATGTCAGGCGCTATCCCGATATCTCATCCCCACTGCATGGGGTGCTAAAACACTGAGCAGTATACGGTCCTCTGGGAGGCGCTACTGTACTGCAGATGGTATAACAGTATAGTTAGTTTACAGGTGAAAGAACAGAGATAATAGCACCATTAAACTTATTCCGCCATATTACACAGACAGACAACCCAACGCGTGCCTCAGATAAGGTGTCATCTATCAAACAAAGACGGGCAAACGAAACAAGACCCGGCCCAGCCAGTTTCCAGAACAATTCCACAGGACAAACCGGACAGGAGAAGTGAAAACAAAGCTAGTCATGAGCACTCATCTCTGGGAACTGCTGCAGAAGACAGGAAAAAGTGTGCTGGAGGATTTCCTGCTGAACATTGCTGACCAAAAGCCTTGCGTTCGTGAGCTTGTCGTCAAGCGAACAGTAAATTTTAAGAGACCCAACACCTGGAGAAAATTTCTCGTAGACCATTTTGGTACTCCTTAGGGGTTTGGGAATTGTAATTATGCCTTTTCACATTTACAGAACATACCATGTCAAATATTCGGAAAAACCCAGCTTCCAGCAAGCGCATTCAAAATTTTGACTGGCAGCATATTTATGAACAGCCTCTTTTTATATATACCAGTTTACTTGGATGATGATGATGATTTCTGAGAGCGCGTTAAAGTATGCAATCTTGTCTATCATTCATGTAGTGACCAAGTTTAAAGGGGGAAGAACAGGACCGCGATATCCAGGTCATTCTGTTCTGTGCAGTACTGCATGACTGAACAGAGTTTAAACTCCTGGCTCATAAATACCTTTCCCACAATTTTTCAAGCAACCTGCATACCCAATGCAGCAAACTGACAACTCTGGAGCATGCAGGCAACAACGGAGTTCATGGTTCAGAACGGCATGTTGATCTGGCCAGAGAGCCAATGAGCTACACCGGCAGTAACCACCATTAGCAGTTAGCAGTACTGGCTGGGTAACAGTACACGTCGGGGATTTTAAAACCCGTAGGAAGCCAACATAAAGGCATCTGTGAAAGAGCAGATGAAAAGACCAAAGCATCACGCATTTTAAATGTTAAATTTGAGAACTTCTACATGCTTAGAAAAAGAAAGCTTCCCTTGGCTTTTGTGCCTTGAGAACATTTTATGTTCTTTTGCGTGGTTGAAGACACTCCCCAAAGTGCTTAATATTATGACAAGTTAATTTGCTTCGGATGAAGATATTCCTAAAATGGCCTAAAACAAAACAAACCTAGGACTGAAACTGCCACAAAATTCTTCGCGTTTGTTTGGCCTGAAACTGATCTGGTTTTTGTCTTAAGATTTCAGACTTGGTTGTAAAACGCCCAGAACTTCTTTATGCTAATAAACCTGAGATTGCGTCTGTAGTCTAAAGTTAAAACAGAGCACAACATGCCAGTAAGCACAAGGAAAGTCAGACTGGAAAGGGAATGTGGGGCTGAAGAACATTGGGCAGCTGAGTAAAAATGTGTAGTAAAATCTCAAAATATTGGAGCTAAAGCCAGAACCGGAAAGATAAAATAAATGAAAAACAGAATGAGCTGCGGAATGAAGGCAAAAGACAGAAAATCCTGACTGATTCTTGTCATGATGCCTAGCAAACAATCGTCCACATATGAAGAGCAGATGTCACAGAGGCACTGCAGTGGTCTTGGGTCCTGAATCTTCCAAGAGCTTGCAGAACGGCAGCAGTGGCAGAAGAATACAAATGCAGCCAAATGCAGCTAGCCAGACGAGCGGAAAGAGCTATGACAATTTGGGAGGTGCCCCAATCGGCTTGAGGCAGGGTAAGGAGATCGTCATGGAGCTGGTCTGCAGAGATGCAGCAGTGGCAATGGGGCGGATACCTGCTCGATGCTTGGCTTTGACACAGCACGATCTCCAGAGAGATCCTGTACTTCAGCAGAAGCAGACATGCATCGAGGGCAGTGCGAGTCAGCAGTAATGCAAGCTTAACATCACTGCCCAGTGTCACTCAATAGGCGCTGGGGTTTTCTGTTGCAGTCAAGGCGAGCCCAGTGACACAACCACATCAACTAGCAGGGCTACTCATGGTGTCACTGACAGCACATTAATATAGCAGCAGCAGTGCATTAGTCTTTAAAGGCAGCAGTGACTAACTGTCACCGGTCTAAGCAAACACAAATTTCCGCAGCTGCTATTGACTTCACACAGCGTGTGTGAATGGCAACGAGGTGCGAGCCCAGAACGCAGCCAGAAGGATTTTTTCGAAATGCATTTAAGGCAGAGCAGACTTCACTTATTACCACTTTCCCAATGTTTTGAACACGTTTTAAAATACGACTTAAATGCAGATTCTGGGGGGGTGGAAAAAAAAAAGAAGATTAATATTGAATGTTTTCTTGTTAATTAAAAAAAACCACAAACCATTACATATATTCTAGATAGTCATCACAGGAGCAAATCCTAACATTTCTAGAAGCATTTGAGCAAATTATCTTGAATAAGCCAAAAACACAAGTCAAGCATAAGGGAAATTAGGCAACAGCACCAACTAGAACATATTTACGCATCTAAAATCTCAAGCAAACAAGCATCTACTCTACCAAATACATAACTAAGCCAGGGAGAGACAATTGCTTTGTGACAAATGTCTGAATGAGTACAAAGTAGGTTAATTTCTCTTTACATCATGATGCTTCAATGACTAACTTCCCCAAAGGGCACAATGATTCTCGTCTAGGAGAAGGCAGCCCTTCGAGACGTTAAACGTCCTTCAGACGATCTCCACGTCAAAGTCAGATAGTGGAAGTACGGGGGAACTATTAAAGAGCCCCACAATGCATGCTGGGTCAGCAGTCCACCACACGCCTCTGCAGTGTGAAGTTGTCTGCTGCAGCTTCACTGCCAATACCCATTAGCGCTTGTAACAGTATTGTCATGATTCTAATATTAGAAGCTGCCTAATCACCAGCGACCAAAGCTGGGCTACCCCAGGCGTGTTCAAAACAATCCAATAAGGACTCAGAAGTGAAGTGCAGATCATCTGGCCGGATGCATTTCAAGCTGGCCCCACACAGCACTACTTACTTTGTTTGGTCTGATTATCTGAGACAAAGACAGCCAGACAGCAAACCAAACATGGGACTGAGCGGTAAAAAAACAGAGACAGGAAAGCGGTTTGTGTGACTGTACCTCCAACTGTTAGAATACTGAGACGCTCCTTGAAAGCGCTGAGGTCTGGGAAGAACGGCAGCACGGGGGAGAGAGACCCAGAATGTTAGAGGGTCACGACCACAGCAGGGTTCCACTCACTCCTGTCATCCACTGGGGCCTCTCCTGCTGCTACCAGGCGCCACGCAGGCAAACGTGCAACGTACTATGCCCCAAAGCATGCGGCTTTACGGCTGCAGCCCCCGACACTGAGGCAGGTGGGCTTATTCCCAGCCATCACACTGAAGCATTAGCCTGATGATCCCAATACCACAGGAATGGTGGAATAAGCAGAGAGAGCAGGCAGCCAAACTCAGCAGTACTGAACGCTTCCAGCAAAGTATCACACAGGCTCATCACTTGAAGATACTTGGTGTTTTACCGTCTGACAGTTGATTCCTTTGAGAAAATTTCTCGCAAAAATGGGGGGGAAACTACCTCAAGAACTAATCATGCAGTTTTCAGATGATTTCAGGCACTAGTCAAAGAGGAACTCCATCTGACCAACACTAGACAAACTCACCAAGGCTTATCAAATCGAAAATTTCGAAATACATCTGCACACAACTAAGTATTCGGAAAAATATCAGCAACGGGAAAAATCTTTTGGAGATTACACAACACTTTAAGGAAACGACAGCCAGAAGGAGGAGACCATCTGTGCCAGCAAGATCATCTTCCAGCAAAAGTTTAGGGTCTTAAACTAGAGCGGCATACAAACTAGAAAGCCCATAATCCTGGCAGGCAGAAGCAACTACCCAACGCAGAAAGCTAAGCTGGCAGTTTGAGTCAGAGTCAACAGCAGCAGTGGTTGAAATGGGCTACAAATGCTAGGGCAGGGTCGTTCACTGGCCAGTTAAACCCAAACACACATGGGTGAAACCTGCAGGTGACTGACTGTGCACAGTAGTTACACCCTCCATGGGCACTGGATGAGGATGAGGTCTCCAGTGACGATCACACCAGCAAGCTGGGCTTGCAAGGAAGCCTCACTCTTCCTTGCTGCTCTATTCAGATACTGATCTAAGATCAAAAAATTCACGTGACCAAGTTTTCAAACAAGGCTCTCCAATCATAGGCAGTCCTTAACAAAGCAGTGGAGACGACAACACATATAGTGAATTGGGCTGTATAGTAATGGACATCAGAGGTCTCTAAATTGAGTATACCGTAAGAAATGCTATATGCTTTGTCTCTCCTCATACTGTAGTTAGAGGTGGGCACAACCAAACAGTACGCCATGGGTGTCTTCTGCAAAATCAGTAGCTTGTTGAACTCCAAACGTGACAGGGACAAACCCCCCCCACCCTCCTACTCCCTGTTTCCCTGATCAACTCCAACTGCATGTAACCCTCTCGTCACCAGAACAGTTTCAGTCACGTGCAGCAGCTTTTGCCGTAGTGTGAGATCAGGAGCCACATGTTAAACTGGATGCTGAATTCCATTTTAAATATGTTCTACAGTAGTACGGTGATGAATGCTCTCTCGTGCAGACCTACTGTATACTGAGTACCTTCACAAGGCTGCTCTGAAAATATCACACCACCACGAAGGAATATTCACTTTGTGGACTATAAATGATGCGTTACGCTCGCCGTGAAAAATAAGTCACTTGTAGTCACTGTCACGTAATACACTGCACGAAGGAATTATTTACCTTAGATGATCACTTTGCTGACAGCCACATGTCAGGTTATACAACATGACTATACTTCCTTAAAAGTCAACAAGTCAGCTGGTCTACCTGTACTGAAGTGCTAGACACAAGTGCTACTGCACCTAAATTAGAAAAGGGTTCAAACGAACCCATCCCATACATGGAATTCCCTCACAGGATATATTCTGATCCTCAGTATAAATACAGTAATTATTAATGTATGACATATAAATTTTGGTTGTAAGCAGGAACGATAAGGTGGCCATAAGTCTCACTGTAATCGTGAACTTGGTCGCTGGGGCGATGGGCCCTTCCTCTGCTCACCCATACTCTCTGTTGTGGCTGCTGAGAACACCAGTGATCCTCTAGTATCCTGTTGGCTAAAGGGAGTTACTGTAGCATAAAGAAGACGGGAGCCAGCTCCATAATTCAGTGTGCACCTTAGTCTGACTTGTACGCCACCAGGAGGCCCCTTTACCTTCTCTATCAATAGAGTTATGTTATAAACCAACAGAGCGCTCGTTGTAAATAAATATGGTGAAATTACAGCCTTGGTGGGGACTACAGCAGCTTTGGAAGAACCCTGAAGTCATCACCCCCCGTTCCACTGCGGCACTCCCAGCAAAATGCGAGCGTGCACGTCAGCATGTCGGAGGGAAACGGGGGGAAAAATATATAAAAAAAATATATATAAAATAAAATAACCAGCGATGCGTGCGGTTAGTGGAACACGACAGTTAGTAGAGACTACAGCCCAAGCCAAGTCGAAGAGGGGGAGCCTGCCTTCCACCGCACGACCGAGTACTGGGGCTGGCGAAGCAGATTGCCCAAGAGCACACTAAGGATTCCTGCTGCCCGGGCCAATCAGAGATGTTTCCAATGGGTAAATGGGAGGGAGCTTGAGGGCGGAACACGCTGTCAACGCAGACACCCATAAATGGTGGTGTAGTTGGGGCCTCCAGACACCACAGGGTTACCAAGCAGGCGTGATACCCAAACAGCTCACTGTTAAATGCTGATTTTTATGGCCCACGATCCCAGAATCTGTCCAACAGCTAAGGTGTTTAAGTGCACCTGTATTGTTTGAACAGGAACTCTGGGTCAGCTTAAGGAGGACAGCCTGAGTTTAACCCTGACCATCTGGGCTGTTTACCCATTGCAAAGTTCCCCATGGGGTCAAAGAGAATACTGCACAGGGGAGAGGTGATGAAAGATAGCAGCTGGACTCCCGAGTTCACCCCAAAGGGGGTAGAACAGAAGGTAGAAGTGGCCAGCAGGGGCAGGTGTGAAGATGCAATGATCGAGGAAAGATGCAGCTGGTTGGCTGAGCAGTTGCCAAGGCAACAGGATTTGGATACTTTACTGACTCCCAGCCCTCCCTGCGTGTCAGTCACCCCCCTCACCGAGTTTATCCGACGATGTGATTATGTCAGTGGGAACGCAAGAGTCCAGATCGGCGTCCATGATCCCGAGTGGGTCCAGCTGAGCGACATGGTGCCCGCGGATCTACAGGAGTGTATGTCGAGGTAAGAAAAGATAAAGCAGGGGCAGGAAGAGAGGTGTGGATATGAAGGGGTGCGATGGGGATGTTGGGGGGGGGGGGGGGGTAGAAAGCAGAGAAAAAGGAGGAAGGGGGGGGGGGGGGAAGGGGGGGGAGAAGAAACATTAACAAAACCAAGACAGTCACCATCGGCCACGGAGA
>JAACJT020000034.1:11617447-11649994 GCA_009936485.2 Gymnarchus niloticus
GGAGGGGGGTGCTGGGGGGGGGGCGGGGGGGGGGGGGGGGGGGGGGGGGGGGGGGGGGGGGGGGGGGGGAGACATCCTAACATTTGCTGACCCGACCCAAAAGAACTTCATGTTGGCATTTTTCAGTTTTCACTTTTATTGTACGCTTCTCCTAAAGTCCCTGCTGTGCTGCATGTTTCCCATGAGGCCACACTGCCGTGCCATAGGAAAAAATGGACTTTTTTCCATTTCTTCTGGAAGGCCACAAGTATAGCAAGTCACATGCAGCTTCTAAGTTTTGTTTAATTTATACTGTGATTTGATTTTTTTTTTTTTTTTTACCCATTCTCCATCGCCCTCATCATTTCTTTGTTATATTTCATGGTTAAGTACAATTCCGTTAGAAGAAACCCACTTCGGTTCCACAGCTAGGAGAAGTCAGTGAACCAGTTAACATGGGATAACCAAGGTCATAAGCAGTCAAGGGCAAAGCAACTGAGCTGTTTAACTCCTAATGTGTTTCCACATCGATCAACTAAAAACCAGTGGTAGCCATAAGGCCAGTAAAATATCTGGCAAAAAAAAACAAAAAAACACAAAGACTGAATTTATCAGACCTTATGTTAAGCCAGCTGCTTACTTTGCCAAGAATGCATTATTCCAGAGCAGAAGGTAGTGCTAAAATAAAATCTCCCAACATAACCTTAAGTGGACAAAGCACTCGCCATACCCAATAGCAACGACAGGCTTGTGAAATGTCAAAGTGAGAAGATGGAGAACTTTACTTTTCTACTTTGTTGAAGTAAGCACTGAGCTCCCATTATAATCCTGCTTGCACTGTAATAAAGCTTGCAGAGTAAAATATCAAGGGTATAAATTGTTATCTTTGATATTCCAATACTGCTGCTAGGCATCTGTTCCAGTCATGGGCTGATGAACCACTGCAGACTGGGCTACTCAGACGCATCACGTTGCACTTTGATACTCCTTGCCACACTTCACACCCAATATTTATTAAGGTTGCAAAATTCTGGGAATTTTCAAACTTTCCATGGGAATTAATGGGAATAAACTGAAAATTTGCAAAACTGCAGGTTAGCCTATAACAGGAAACTTAAATGCAGCTGAAGGAAAAAAAAAAAAACATCTTGTAGCATAACCTTGGTTAAAACAAAACGTTTATATTTATGTTTGCATATTCCCCAGCTTAACTTCCCATGCAAAGTTTCTGGAAAGTTTCAGCCTCTTTGCAACCCTAATCTGTCACATTCCACACACTCCCCTTACTTCCTGAACTCATAGAATGAATATGGTAGGATGCCACTATTAACACCATGATGAGGAGATGTAACAGCGGCACTTTGGTTAGCAGAGGCTGTTTGAATGCAGGTGATATTGCAGTCAGGTCTGTGTGGTCAATCGGGTTTAACAGCACCAACTGAAGTCTTATACTGAGCAAACTTCCAATGCCACTTTGTGACATTTAAGCCTCATTTGAAAACTAGCAAACCCAAACCATTCACTATAAACAGGCTTCCAGGAACTTTCAGATTTCAAACTGCACACGCTAACACACAAATCCAGTTACAACTTGAATCTGATATTATGCCGTACTTCCAACTTCGTGCATCTTAGCCAGCAGGGAGGGATTTGATAACTACACATCGTACACGGTTCTGTAATCACACTCGGCTCTGATGCTTTAACAGCTAATGTGATGGGGGGAGGACACTAACACCTGACGGGGGGCCCACAACATTTCCGCACCTTTATTAGTAAACCACTGAAAGACACAAATGAGAAAGGGAGGTCATTAGTCAGTCATTAAGAAAGCAAATAAAGAGCAAATTTTATAGAAACTGCTGCAAAAGTTTGATAAGATTATGGAGGGGGCAAATATTTACAACCTCACAGTCTAAAATCTTTATAGTGTGTATTATGAAAGCTAACCAAGCCCAACAGCTCTGTGGACATGCCGAATGACGTCCTCTACGCTCGGCTCCACCAGAGCAAGCATGCTTACGGTGGCACACAGCAGTACCGCGTCCCCTCGGCTCTGCCCTTGTGTCACGACGTCACACTGGAGTCCCACAGTCCGGCGGCTCCAGCTTCCATCCACATGGTACTGAGCCAGGAGCAGGAGTCATTTCCACAGAACGGGCCTTGTCCGGGTCTGGGACGAGGTGAACTGGGGAGGGGACCGTAGCCTTAAAATGCTTACCTCATCTCACACAGTAAACACGAAGACCTCAAAACAGCTTGTTAAACCTTTTAGAATATGTACAGAGGGCACCTTTCCCTGCCCACTCCGTCCATGGCAAATGCTTCTATTTGGGATGCCGGTGCCGGCGTGAGCCCGCCCATTTCCCGCATGCAGCCGCTGCATATGCCGAGCCGGCTGCCCATCAGCTGGGGGTCTGCGAACTGGATGGTGCTGGTTCTAATCAAGGATCTGCCCAGTGGTATGAAAAGAAGAGCTGCCCCAGAACCTGTTTCCACTTAAGGGACACACATGACTGGAGCCATACCAGCTGGACCGATACGTTACCCCACCCCCATCCCCATCCCAAACTCCGTCAAGAGACAAAGAGTCAAGGAACTGAACAATGCAAACAAAGTCTGACGTTCACAATTTACAGGTTTGTACGCTCCTTTACCATTACCATGGTATTTATTACACACATCTAGCTGCTTTTCGTAAACCACCTTTTTTTTTTGATAGTCTTATGGACACGTGGGCTAACCCCAGTTCTGGATGCAAGTTTAGCCCATATACATTTAGAAGTGATTGCTACAGAAACGGGATGGTCCCACGGGCAAGTGGACTAACCCACATTTTTACTTGCTTTTTAGTTTATGTGCCAGTCGCTTCTAAATGTAAATATGTATGTATCTCGCATCCAGAGCTGAAGTTAGCGCATGTCCGTAAGACCATCCATTTAGCAATGGTACGAATACTAAGACCCAAAGACAGACAAAGGCATGACAAAGATAAGCATGAAGCTGATGTAACTAGACCTAAAATGCTCATGACAGCTTTAAATGCACATCTATGGATATAATAAGTCTATATTAATAAATGTGTCCCTATTAAGACATGATAATTACCTGTATATCAGATTACATGGAATTAATTTAAACGGGAACAGAGTTTAAAAGCCTACCAATTTATTTTTATTATTACTGCATAAACAACCCCCAGGTTCTATGACCAAGTTTAAAAATAGATAAATAATGAAGCATTTATTACCTAATCTCAAAGCTTAACCATACTTAGACAAATCCTATTATGTGAAAATGCACAAATGTAAGCTGGGCTGGGAAGCATCAGCTAACTTTAAATTGGAATATCCAGCCTGTTCCCTGGGTGTCACTCCAAAGAAAATGGGAGTGTGTCCCTGGGATCTTAGTGGACTGCTTTCTATGGTACTGTGGGTGTATCAAGACTCCCAGATTCACAATGACTTTTCTTGCCAGTTACAACATTTAAAATTCCATATCATCCAGCAAGTCCAGCACAGCACCCAGACGAAACGGGTGAGCCTCAGGAAGCCACCTTCAGCCTGGCAGAGGACTGCAGAGCGTGTGACGACTCCAAAGTGCAATGAGCCACTACACACAGGCTAAAGGCTAATATTAGCAATATTAACTGTCACTCTTCGCGAGACCAGTGATATAACGTGACTGCAATACTCAGGCTATTTAAAGCTCCCAGGGCTTTTAGAAAGTGACCTTCACCAGAAGAGCCTGTGATACAGTCAGATGACAGCACTACGGACTGACAGCATGGTTCAAACTGGGCATCTGCAACTTATTTATATATTTTTGGAAAAAATCTATAACACTGCAGGCTTACTTGGAAAAGGACGTTTAGAAAAGCAATTCAAGGAGAACAGAGTCATGTGAACATTAAACCGTTCAAAGGCAGAAAATGCTGCAATGCACTTCTAGGGTTCCTCTGGCAAGAAGAGAGGCTCATAAACAGAAACCGGAAATGAAAATACAGACTGAGGAGTCTAAGCCTGTTAGACCTCAGGTTTCCGAGCGTCTGAGCCAATTGGACCTTAGGCATCTGTGCATCTGCAGAGCTAATGACACTCGGTGCATTGTTGAGCCTCACAAAACCACGAGATGTCATCCTATTCCATGGTACAGAAGTGTCCACCTGGATGTTCGAAAAGCGATAATGGTGACGCCCAGGTGTAACTTGAAGGCCACTGTATAATAATGGTGTAAAATGAGTAATCTTTCTTTTTTTTAAGATTTCATGGCGATACATGGATTTTGACACCTTACTCAAAGGAGATCAGACGCAGATGTACCCTCTAAGTGGCTGCAGTTCACCTCCCATCCAAGAGGTGGCTTGACGCACCCTCCCCTGGGATATTTGGTAGCAGTACAGCCCTCTCTTCCTGGGATTCGGCCTTACCTTGTGCACACTCTTGGGATTCTCCAGCCACGCATAGTACATTTCCTCCAAATAGTTGGAGCTAGTCCCATTGAGGAAAGGCTCTGCGGCCACAGGTGCCGTGAAGCACCTGACGGGCCGAAACGTCCTGGGGGCGGCCTGCTGCCTCTGACCCTGGAGGCTCAGAGCAGTCTGGGGGGCCGTGAGCGGCCGCAGCCGTGCAGCACAAGTCCTTAAGCGGTGCATTGCAGTCCGTCAGCACGCAGCTCTCCCCCCGCTTTGCCAAATCTACAACTGTCCGCGTCCGAGCTTCTCAGCGATCGCAACCGGACACTTCGACCGTCCACCTTACAACTCTTCCTCTGGCCTCCACGTGTGTTGTCCAGTTCCTCTCTCCGCCTGGCAAAACAGAAAAGCACTTAAGAGGCTGTACATAAGGCTGGATGAGTGCTGTCAGCTAATGAACCATTAAACCCATCTGACACCAGTCACACCGACAATTCGCTGTGTTCGTGGCAGGAAGAGGTGCCGGCAGAGTCAAATAAACACACTAAAGAGTCACACACACAGAAGAGCAGCAAATGAAACTCAAAATCTGTCATCGTTCTCAGGATAGCAAATCTTCACCAAGGGACACACTGCCTCTCCCAAAGCATTGGCCAGATCCTGTCATAGCAGGATTTAGCTCGACTACCAAGCTACTAATGAATACTGAATGTTATTGCACATTTGAAAATTGACAAAACTCCCAACACTGAGAGCTTAGACTGGAATGTTTCTGGCAAGCAGTCTTCCACCCACAAACAAGTAATTATAACAGCAAAACAAACCCTTAGGGAAAACTTGTCATAAAACCAACACCTAGACAGGAATATATATGCATATTTAGACAATCAGCAAATCGGTCCTCTAACCTACACGAGAGAACAAGCTGGCAGACAATGAACCGTTAAGAAAACTCTTCTTAAAATAATTTCTTTTTTTCATGGAAATGTGTTGAGGTCTCATGTCCTGACACGTGCTCCCCTGTACACAGACAGATACAAATTACAGAAACATTTCTTCTTTCCATGCTCATACAGCCTTAGGTTGTTCATGAGATGATATTGCATAGGAAAATGAGGGATTCAAATTGCTCTCCAACAAAACGCAGAGCCCTCCAAGGAAGGTAGTCTTAAAAGTGTGTCAGTATAAAGAAATTCTCTGAAAACACTGTCTGCTTTGCTTACCTGAGTGATTTGCAGTTTTTTTTTTGCTGTACTGCAGACCATTATACAGCCTGATCTTTTCTGAAGTTTGCTTAAGTCTTATACCTGAATTTTAGCACATATTCACATTCTAAGGATTGTATATTAGATTTTTAAAGCAAATATGAGAAATTGCCTTTGCAGTGTAATTTTAGGTTTATGGATCTTACCTGCAGGACTGTAAGTCTTAATTCTTGGACAATCTTTGTTTTCATGCACATGGAGACAAAAAGAAAACTGCTTTAACTGCCACATAGTGCAATAAAAATTTATCTTGAATGAGTGGGCTGATTCAAAGGTATTAGTACATAAAACAGAGATAAAGTGTAGGTGTACTAAGGGTGCGGTTCTCTCACAAACAGGAGTGGAGCATTAAAATGTTCAAATTGATTCCAAGACGGTGTGCACAGAAACCGAGGCTCTGCTTTGAGTGCGGTTTCATCAGTCACCAGGACTGAAAAATGATCTGCGGACTGTGAAAGAGGTGCAATTTGGCAGCCCATGACAAAGGTTGTTTAATTGGCATTTCATAGAAATAGCACCAAAGTAATGCCAGCTTGGAGAAAAGGAGAATGCACTACATGTATAATAAAAAAAAATTGATTATATATCAATCAGTTTACAGAGAAATCAACCCAGAAATAACAGATAACTATTTACTCCATCAGCCAGCCTAAAGCAGCTGGTCTGCCTGACCATTCACCTCTATCTGCTATCTAGAGGAACATAAAACTAGTACTCCTCTTTTTAAGCTGAGGACACACCAGCCCGCTGCCAATCTTCTCATAGGGCAATAGGACACCTGGGTGAAGCCCTGCAGCTGGGCTTGTTGCCACAACTATGGGCTAGCTGGAGGTGACCCTTATAGTGTGTGTATATGAAATAATGCTAGTACATGGCTGACCTGGACTACAGTTGAACATCAATTGAAAAAAATATATTATGCAAGGAAATCGAATATTAGAACACCAATTAAAATACTATTCTTGTAGGCTGATACACAGGAACATACATATACAAACTAAATTAGGTAAGTGCATACACACAATGGTTATGCCTGTAGGTTCCAATCTCGAATAAAGCCTTAGGTTGACGCTTGACTCTCTCCAGTCTGATTCGCAAAAAAAAAAAAATAAATAAAAAATCCACGAGACCACTCACTAAGCTTTAAACTATCTTCTTATAAATACGTAATACATCAATACAACAGGGTTATTCCAACTTGTACAAAGTTTTCTGCATGTCAAAGAGGTTTGAGGTACTTTGAAACAAAATGTAAGACAAAAGTCAAAAGACCATGTGGCTGCTTCCTTCACTAACTAACCAAGCTGTATGTATCTCAAAGTATCGGCCAGATTATATTTTACGTAATACAGACTGGCTGTTTACTAGGAATACATACCCTTAGGATTCCATCAACAGGGTGAAGAATGTGTCTATAACTAATATTATCAGTCAAGCGTATTCAGGCTCCTACATTGCCTTTATTGCAAGATATAAAAACATGCTATTGCTAGAACCCGTTACTGACTGCAAACAACAAATTCAGGATATATCAAATGTGTAAGACTAACAATATTAAGAACTGCAGAAACAAAACCACGTGAACAAAATCATTTACAGATTTATTATTCGTCTGAAGCACAAAATACTGTGTTTCTGTGAAGCCTGTTTAAAAGAATTTTAACCTAAAAGACGGGGAAAAAACATCATTGTGACCTCTGGTGCACTGAAGTCGAAAGACAGGACTAAATAACAAGGAGTCTACAGAGCAGGTAGATGTACCTGCCCGTTCAGTTTGAAAGGGTGCGGTTAGTCTCAGGATGCTGCAGGGGAGAAATAGCCAGACCGGGGTCGAGGATTACTGATTTATAAGGGCCGGGTGTGCTGTATGTGATTCAGACAAAGTGGATAGTTTAGAGGTACAGGATATCCTGGTGTGTCATGAGGGGGATAAGCCAGCTGGGTGGGTGGCAGTACGACATCATCAAAACACTCGTGTGTTCACGCGTGTGCACGTGCCAGCGAAGGGTAAAGCAATGCATCCGGCTCGCTGTCTAATGAAAGAGCAGAGTTAATGAGCTAAAGATGCAGGATGTCGAATTTTCCCGCGGACCTCCGCGCACGATGCGGCTGTGTTTTGACCTTGTCCTGAACACACGAACACACACACGGTATCCTCCTTCAAGCCAGCAAAGCCAAAGCTCGGACCCGCCTGTTTGTGTGATCGCGCGGCGCTCATTGGCCGCAAACACAAGATCCCGCCTAAACGTCGTAAGAACGCGTCCGCTGATAGGCCGTCACGTCCGTCAGCAAATTTGCCCTTTTCCCAAATGCTAAACGTTTTGCGAAACGAGCTAACTTACAGCTAATCGCATCACTAAACAGATACAACCACTCGTTTTTGTGTCAGGAACGAGATTCGATATTACTTACCGTAACGGTTTGCTATTTATATTGTAGCGTAGCCGATTTAATTACGAGCCGGACATTGGGTGTTGTCCTGCTCAGGTAACTTTATTGATAAGGACAACTTGTGCCACTGTACGTCACTTACATGCATCGCTGCTGATCACTAAAAAGTAGGTCTCTCAAACGTATTCCAGATTAATCGAAATCCTTACTGTCCGCTGCCAAATGTACACCTTTAGGATTCTATCACCACGGTAGTAGGTAGATTCCACCACTGATGTATTAAATGCCTTCATTATAATTAAACCAATGCCCACGATAACGACAAAGAGCACAAAGAACAGAGCTAGAAGAGAGCATTACAAACTCCAAAAACATCAGACCTCAGGTCATTACAATATTTTACCACGAAATGCTTTCCTACTTACCTAGTTATGTAAGGATAAATAGCAATAATGTTATAGTTAATTAATCAAGACATAGGAAAACCAGGATAGCCGGCAATTTACGTTTTAAACAATCTATTTGTCGTTTTTTATTCTCGTCATACTTAGCCACCTAGCTTGTGCACAACCTAACAGTATTTGCTGATACCGCACCACTTCTACAAAGCTAAATCGTCCACGGAAGGCGAAAATACTTACTTTCGCTGTGTCTACTTCCGATTGTCTGCGAGGTGGAATCAAGTAATTCTTAACAAACGAACGATATACTTAAGGACAATAAGATATATGTACAAAATTTACCAACACCGGCGTGCCCTCCGACTCTTCTGGCCAGAAACGTCAGCGTGAGCAGAAACTACAATCTCGTGCCCGTTGCGACGTGACGTAAACACGTCAGCGTGCGTCCATATGACGCTGCGAACATCTCATCCGACCAGGCCGAATGTGTCCTTTTTCTGGTGTCAAAACAGCTTTGTTTTGTTTTTTTTGTTTTTTTTTTTTTAAAAAACATACTGTACATAAGAACAAGACATCACATGCAGCTAGATATGAAAAAGTAACAAATAGTAAAATTATATAAACGTAAACAAATTGAAGAACAACACTTTCAAAAGGAGTTAGGGGGCTAACGTCAAGCCATACTTTTATGCAGAATTCAAAAGATCGCGAGCACAAGGTCTCTTCAAACATCTCAAAGATGTAAAAAATTGCAAAGTTTCTTATGAAAGCTATGAAATACAGGCCTTGTTTTAAATATTTAGAATTCTGAATAGAATAGTTTTGTAAAATAAGTATAACAATCAATTTTTTTTCTTCTATTGTCCATTTAAATTCTAAAATGTACTGTATATGATCTAATGTAAATTCTTTCATGTATATAATTCCATAACAGAAAAATCTGAGAAAAAATGTATAGTTGCTAGTTTCCCTTTCATAGCGAAACACCCAGTTTTTTTGAGCAACTCCAGATCTTCACTTAAGAAGATCAACCGATGGATAAATTGCATTAAATATTTTATGGTGTAACTCCTTAGTTTTGAGAGACACTGGATACTTCAAAAACAGTGCAAGGTTTTTTCAGTGTAAGCTTTGTATATCCCACAAAAGTCTGGTCAGATTTTAGGTAAACTGAATGAAATACCTAAATAAGTTCCTTAAAAGGAATTGGAAAATCCACTTTCAACAAAGTGTATCCATCGAGTAAATACTGTGGAAGAGAAATAATGGGTGAAGCTTTAAGTTTGAGACTGTTTAGTTAACTAAAATCTATGGCTGGGTTTGGAATGGCTTTCATAATGAAGTTGTAATATTTGGGATTGCAGTCCAGATTATGTTTTTAACAAAAATCTGAATGAGACAATTTAAGACCTCTGTCATCTAGAAAGTGTGTGACTGACCACACACGCCTTTTCAACCATTCTGCATTGTACAAAGATCTTAATCAATATGTATTTATTATTACATACTGACACATTATGCGGTGTGAAGTAATGGTTGTATAACATTTTCCAGTGGAGTAAAACCTGCTGGTGAAACAGTTTAATTGGTAATCTATTAATGGAAAAATCACATTTCTAAAGAAAATCAATGCCCCCTACTTTACGGAATACTCTAGGAATGTGTTGCCAAAACCTATCACTTTTTATCAAAGACTTCAATCAATTAGTTTGAATGATGCCGTTAATACAGTTAAAGTGAATTGGTTTAACCCTCCCATTTCAAATAATTGCACTAATGCAGTTTGTCTAATGTAATGTAGCCTGCTTTTCCACATAAAATTGAAGTTTATCTGATTTATGGCTTTCATGAATTATCCATTCTACGGTCATCTCTTCCCTAGCCACTGCAACCTCTTTTTACCACCATGCCACCCTCTTGTGATATTAATGTAGCTTAATATAAATGAATGTAATACATTTTAGAGTGTTAGTTTTGCAAACTATATTACCTGGGATACATTTCATTGAGTCTAAGTTTGGGGTTTTGCTAAAGTCCTTATTTTCCAATAAATTTATTCTTAATATTGTATATTTTTGTTGAAAAGATACTGTGGTGCTGTGGGGGAGAAGCAGCGGTACACCCAGGGTGCTGTGAGGCAAAACTGGCACAGCAGCAATAGTAAATAGCTGCTAAAGACAGTATGCGTTGTCCACCTGGTGCGTGTGTACCTTAGCGGTGAGTGACGGTGTAGCGTGACTGCTGTAAACTTGCCAGTGACGATTCATCAAAATGCTTTCGTTGCTGTCGTTAAGCTCTAAGTCCACGTCTTGAAAGCAGCATGCATGGCACAAAATGTTGCTATAATAATTAAGTATTTCTAGAGAATACTTTTAAATGTGAAATGTTTTTTTTTATTAAAATATCATTATGTCTTATATGCTTGCCGAAAACCTGCACTACAAATCAGTTATTTTAATGAGTTATGATTTGAGAACATTTTGTATTGAGCAGCTCCTGTTAGACGCCTTTCCCTGAGGCACGGGACTCCCTGGGGATTTGAACAAGTAGCCCAATAACCAGCCAATTTCATTATCAACTAGATCATTCTAAAAATACTAGAAATATACTATTAACATACAATAGCAGCAGCCATAATGGTCCATTGCATCATATAGCCAACTTTGCATTGTCCCATCGGGGTCATGTTTTCTGGCCATAATAGTTTAGCCTGGCAGTGTTTTGTAGTACACTGAGGGGACAGCACAGCTGTTAACTGCAGACGTAAAGTAGAATTTTGTTTTTGTCCCCCCATGCTCTATCCCTCTCCCCTGCAACTCTGGCATAAGATTTCCACTGTGCTCTCCAGAACACATGTGACAATAAAAAACTTGACTTGAAAATAAGTACCCAAAAATTCAAAAATATTTGAGACAAGATGATCCCAATATAGTGCTAATAAGATCAAGTAATATCAATATAATGTTAATCAGTCTAATTAAGCTAGTAGAATAACCAGCAAAACCTCCACTATTAGCCTTATCAAGCTTTCAATCTTAGTACTGCCATTCAAGGTTGCCAGGAGAGCAGCTCCATCTTACCCCTATGGTTTAATCAGACTGTACAGCCCTACAAGGTTGGACCACAATATCAGGATATCTGTCAGGTGTCTGAAGGACTGAAAATCAGTCCCATCTACTTTTGGCATTGGCTCCTCCTGTGGAGCTTAAGTAGAGAATACTTCTCTAAGGAAAAACTGAAGAATGGCATCTCTGAACACCACTTCACATGTGAAGTACTGAACGCACCTTACCTTTGTTACTTAACAAGTATGGTTTATTTATAATCTGGTTTATGGTAGGATTTACATTGCAAAGAATTTATATTTACTAGCACTATGAATAGGAAGTGTTGAAATACTCTTTCAGTATGGATTCTGTGTTAATGCTGACAATTTTTTATTTACAAGTTGCTGTACTTGTGATGACTGACTTTGAATGAAAGCATACTAAAATAAAAGTTACTGTGAAATTGTGTGCAATGACTTTGTTTTACAAGGAATCCATCTGAGGGAGCACAAAGGAATGGGCATCCACATTTGTAGGCTAGTATGCCTCATTAGCACTATGTAGAAAATGAGGCCCAGAAAATGCCGACAGCCTGCTGTTCCACTTGGTTGGTCAGAATACCCAGTCCCTCACCTTCTTAGTATTTTACTCTGATACCCACTATTGACTGCTCACCTGCAGAGCGTTGGGAGGCGGTGATGAGACAAATCAGGCTTCAAAACCCATGGTGGGCGGGAGTATTCCGAACAATTAATCGATGCTGGTAGTTCAGGACACTCCCACTCCAACTACCAGCATTTGTCCCACCACTAGGGGGAGGTATTGAGCACATGCTGGGAACGCATTTAGGATAAAATCCATGTTGTAACCAGCTGGCCTTTCTAGTTGGGTGACGATAGAGGAGACCATTATTTTAGATTCACAAATGGATGAATTCAATTCAAGAAAGACAAACTGGATTCCACGCAATGTAAGCTACGTACCATGTTTCTTTTCATGAAGATCTGTTCCATCACCCTCAACAATCATGAATGGTGAATATTTATTGAAAAAGTCATTCCGTGACAGAGTACATACATCAATGACATATTTCAGGGAAGCTGTATATGTCGACGTTAATGCTTGGAGTGTTACATGTTAACGACAGGGAACCTACAAATTATGAGTGGGTAAATTGCCTGAGGAGTGCCTGTAGTCACCATGCATGACAGTAACTGATATTGCATTTTCATGCTCCACATAATGCTTATTGCCTTCTATCCACTTCACAACCTTTGGTTGCAAATCATGATATTTATGCAGAGTGGAAAAAAATAAAGTGTGACTGTACCCAAAGGGTTAAATGCTATGTGCTGGCACAAGAACAGCTGCAGGCAATGAAAGGATCTTCTTCCAAACTGACACCAAATGATAAAAGCACACTAATGTTTTTTATCTTGCCGTTCCCGTTAGCATCATCCATCTTCTTTGAAACAGATACTGATTCTTCTGCATGGTTATCATTGTCTAGACAGACCCTACTTTCTGCCTGCATCCTTGTACATAGATTACAAATAACCAGTTCCAAGACCAATACTTTAGAGAAGACTGAAGTTAATTACTGTGATCACAAATATTCAAGATTATAATTAAGACACAATTTATCATCCTGACTCCCATTAGCAGGAAAATGTTCTAGCCTGACTACAACCTGTTCCAAAAGAGCGAACAGGAACAGAATGGTGGTCAGAAGCTGTTTTACTCATTTTTTTTTTTATTGATAACATCATAGTACATTTCCTTAAGTTAGAGAATACAGTGATCACATTGGAGAACAAAGCAGTCATAAGACTCAATGAAATATAGGATAGAATGTTCACTAGAAACCTTCAACTGACAAGAACAGAAACACAAGGCTCAAGTTAAGAGAAGGACTATATATATGCTTAAAAAAATAAGGGATCAGAAAAAGTAGGACAGGACCATCACAAAGGGTTTGCTCAGGATTGTCAGAGCAGGAGGGAGTTACTGCAAGAAATGAAACAGCCAATCTTCAATGAGACTGCATCTCAATCTGCGGCCACATGTGAAGGAATGGCCCAACATTCAAACCAGGCAGTTCCACTGATTAAAAGCATATGATAATTTGACCTCTCAACTCTTCTACAGTCACATCATAGTACCTTAATCTACAGCTTTCACAAGAGCACAGCCTGTCCAGTCTACTTTCACTGAAAGTCATTGCAAAGAGAGAGATGAAGCTCCTAATGCCACAGCTACTTCTAAACCAACAAAAACAAAGCTATTATATCGAGCTGAAACCTTAATATTTGAATTAGGGAGTTTTGCAATATCACCCGAAGAGACAGCAAATACCAAAATTATACTGTCCTCCAGGAATTTTACTTCCATGCTTAAATATTTCACTTTCCATAAAGTTAGAAAACATACGTAACTGTAAACTGCTTATGATGGAAAAAAAATTAGAAAAAATTTCATTCTTAAATCTTTCCAAACGTTGAAAAGTTTTGTTCTGTGTAATGTATAACTGCTATATTGTTTTTTAAACTGCAGGCAACAGTTTAGATTTTTTTTTTTTTTTTTTTTTACCAAATGTCATTTATTTTTTTGACAACAGTGCACTGATTGGGGTAGATGTCTGTGATCATAATTGTCTTCCAGCTCCGTTGCTGTCCAGCTGAATTCATTCCCATGGATCCTGTTTAACTTGTGCAATGTAACCCTCTCCGCCATGACAACAATGAGACCTGTACAAAAGCATGCTGTACAACTGTTATAACACCATTAACGTCATATTCTTCATTGTTGTCACCATCATCATCGTCATTTTGAGAACAAAATAGTCTTATTCACTTATAAAGCTGAGAAAATAGACAAAGGTTAAATTTACCAGCATTCAGTAAAAAACAAATCCAGTGTCCCAATGAATGTCATGCAGAGAAACGGCATCCAATTATACAAGTTAACTGTAATTTTGCGTTTAATAGTTTATTTTCATGATTAAACACACTGAGAGCAACATAAAAACAAGACAGTCAACATGCTGCGGTCGCTCGCTCCTGTATTGGAAGGTGTAAAGTTCTAGTGTTCACATTTCTCTGTTTCCATTGACTGAGCGAGCACATCCGGATCAGATGGGCCAAGGTGGTGGTGGGGGGGTAAGACACAAACATGACATCACATCTAAGCATAAAGCAACAGAAACAAAAGCTACCAACACAATGCCCCTCCCTCGCGTTTGCTTGCCGTTTACTGAACTGGGTCGGCATCTGCCTGTCCAGTCTTCTGACACTGTCCCAGCCTCTCATCTGTACACAAAATAAACAAACCCCAAACAAAACAATGCAGCCAGAGCAAGAGAGGACGACGACACATTAGTTGTACAGTAAAACACAGAGGTAGAATGAATTCGGCTAAATAAATACACGTATAACGCTGCAAAACGGCGAAGCAGCACAAGCTCCAGTTTCAGATACCCATCTTCGCAGCATGATGCCCTCCGCTGATGCTACCTTGCTCAGCCTCTGTCCTGCTACATATATGTGTGAGTCCTGTTCAGACATGTGCATGGAGGTACTCTTGGGAAAGGGGCATTACACTATTCCATTGGGGATAGCACAAGGAGCCGGGGAAGAAGACACTCAACATTTATGCTAAAGCGATGTAACTTTAGACAGTGCATCTCTGGCTGTGGAGCATGCTGCATGGCGTGTAACCGCTGACGTTGAGCCTAGGGGCTCCCTGGGGGCCATGCACACTCACTTTGAAGGCTACTGCCAAAGTACTTCCAGGAACACTGCAGTGCTTACGTGCTGAATAGCTGTCAACCCTGCCTGCCGTTGTGTCACCGTGTCAACGCCAAGTCCGGTGTGAAAGAGGCCAGGGCACAACAGCGCTAAACATAAAAGTGCCGAGACAACGGCTTAACGGACACAGTCTAGAGCGAGCACAGAGGGATGGGGTCGGGATTAGGGGATGGCGGAGGAAGGAGGTGACATCCAAGAAGACTTTCAATCATCAGCCTCCCCTCCCACAGCAACCTTCCCGCTGAGGCTGGCCATTCTGTTCACCGCTGGTTAAATCTGCATGGGGAAAGACATGAGCGCGCCATCCAGAACACAGCCTGAGACGGCTGCCAGTGTGCAACATTGAAGCACCTGATTACTGTGTTCCAAAGCTACACTGCTGCAGCAGGGGACTCTAGGATGGAAGTGGTACCTTTATGCCGGTGAGGAACAGGAGTCACCACAGACACTACTGGCGGAAGGCAGCCTGCGAAGCGGAGCCTCTATTCCACACAGGTAAGGATGTGGAGGAGATCCCTGGAGTGGCGGTGACCTTGTCACGTGACAACGGCAGTGTCTGAAGGGCACCCCTTGGAAATGTGGGTCCGTGACGTGCGCATGGACTCTTCGGCCAACGCTGGAGATCAGCGGACGATGAAACCCCGCCTCCAGTAACTCGTAACCCGAGAAGAGGATGATTACACCAAGTGGGACCCATGACCAGATTATCCAGGGGGCTTTGAGGGGAAAGCAGTTAGATGCTGGAGGGTTCGGTTCAGCTGAGCTTTGCGGCGCTTTATCACACTACCACACACCGAGGAGAAGCAGGTGATGGACCCCAGACCCACGGCACCTCCAATCGGGATGCCACTCTGAAACACTGGGCCGCCGGAGCTTTTTGATCTGAGACAGAAGCTTACACAAAACGGCCACTGTTTTTTTTTTTTTTTTTTAAAAGCACAATAAAAAACAGCCACTGTGAATACTGAAAAAATCATGCTTTCTTAAAAAGAGCGAGAGAGAGAGTGAGGAAAAAAAGATAATCTGTAACTGTGGAAACCAGCGGCATCATGAACATGAATTGTACAGATGACAAAGAGTTGGCCGAGTGTAGCGGCCATAATCTTAAGTGTGGGTTTAATAATACAGAGAGACACCGCCGAAAAGAAGAGGGTGGGGCTGCTGACGTCACAGGGGTGCATGACTGGATGCTCCCCCCCCCACCTAATGCTACCTGAAAATGCTACTGCCCTAGCAATTCACGCCAAGTCGGGGGGTGTGAGCTGGTGGGTTGGGGGCATGAGATGGGGGGGAGGGGGCAGGCGGTGGTAGCTATGGGGACGTGTGCATGCGAGTGAGGACGAGTGCCCAGCGTGGGAGGCCCTGTCCCTCCTGTCTTCCTAACTCTTCTCCCCCCCGTCGGGCACTCTCCCCCTGGAGTAGCCTGGGCAGCACTCCTGAAATACGCAGGGACAAGAACAGGGTCGGCCTTGCAAACAAAGACAACAAAATACCACATACACACATGAACACACGTAAACAATATCATATGCTTATACACCTCCGCACACGCACTCATATGCAATCACATGCACTGATGTACACACTGATACACACAAATACCTCATCTAGATGCCAAACATACACACATGCAAACACAGACAGGTCCATAAAGACTGTACTGCACTGCGTCTGCAGGGCGCCTGCGCACACACAGGCCTGGCTGCACAGCAGTCGGCCAGGGAGACAGCCCACCTTCACTGGAGTGGTGCTGCTGGAGCCCCCGAGCAGTGGAAGTGCACGTTCTGCCACTTGGAGTCACGTCGGTGCCACACGCGCGTCTCCTCTGACTGGCTGCTGCGCGGACGTCCTTGGCCGTCCACGAACTGCGTCAGGCGAATGTAGGCGATGCAGGCGGCGTCCTCACCGATCAGGTGCACGTGCGGGTTCAGGATGGTAGTGTGGATAGGCTTGCTGTTCTTGGAGAGCACTGCAAGGGAGGGGAGGGCAACAGCGGTGTGGGAAATGTCACGACTGGCCAACAGGGCAAATCGCACACGTGACGTGGTGATGTGGAGCTTTGCTCTTTGTCCTTACGATTCTCAAAGTAGAATCTGTGGAAGTCCATTCCCTCCACCAGATTCCCTAGGGCCTCGGGTTCGAAGGAGGTCAATCCAGGGTCACAGATCTTCCTGTTAAAGAGAACCAAAATATCCTTCTCACATCCTGAGAGAATTAAACAGAAAAATTCTACATTCAAAGTAACAAATTAAGCAACAGACAGCGAAAAGTGGCCCTGCAGGAGTGAATTAGCCAGGCTTTTGCATGCAGAGCTAGGGGTAAACCAGCCACTCAGAGACGTTTCAGCCGGACCTCCCCATTCGCCCAGGTGACTCACGCGTATGCTTCGAAGTCCCCGTTGTTGACAGCCTCGATGAGCTGCTCCGTGATCTTGATGATCTCCTGCTTGCGTGCTGCGGGGGGACCCAAACCAAGAGGGATGAGTTCTGAGGGCGCCCCGGCCACGGCCCGATACACGACTCAGGGATGCTGTTGCCGGAGGGGCGAGTCTGCGCAGTCACCAGCTGGGACTCCACCAAAGCAGCCTGTCGTCAGACACACTTCCTTCTGGCTACCGTGTGCTCCACGGTGTTGTATGCTATGCAGCTCATCATGTCAGACACCGGGTACATGTGCAGGAGTGTGTCAGGTTGATGTGTAATGGATGTGTGTAAGCCACACGCTATGCTATAGGTATGGTGCCCGAGACACGCACAGAACACTTCACTGCTTCACCACACTGAGATACGAGTGCCCGACTTCTCCAGGGCAGCCACGTTCACGCATATTTTCCTTTAACCTTCTCTGTACATTGGCTCAATTAACAACAGATGCATTTTGCTATTTGTCAATTTACTCAAACGGTGAATTATAGAACGATTTGCGTGTGATACATCGCATAACATCCACTGTCCAAACGGTGCACACTCCAAGCACACTTGAACCTGAGACCTTAGGTCCGTGATTGGCTCTGTGCCTTTTTTTAAACACTCACTAAGCAAAGCTTTGCTCTAGTATCAGCTGCGCTTTGACTTATTTTTAAATTTCGTTACCCAGTGGTTAAACTTCAATGTACGTTACTTTTTTCTAAAGCAGTCAAACTCTTCACTTTTGTATATACTCTAATTAAGCCTTGGCAATTATTATAATAATAATACTAATAATTATTATTATTCTGATCACACATGCACATCTTTTACAAGAACACAAAATATAGAAGACCACATTTCATATAACTGCATTAAAAGGCCGTTCAAAGCTGTACAGTAAAACAAATGCCGACGTGTTTCCAGCGTATTAATCACTGTCAACATATTTCATCTTTCAAGAGGCGGACACAGAGTTAAGGAAAAGTGCAGCCAGGCCATTGGCATTCCCGTCACACCTTCCTCTGTAAGCGTTGCGCCCTGGCCCAGGAACTCCGCACGGCGGGTACGGGATGCCGTGGAGCTTACCTGACACCGCGTCACTCATGGTGGCCGAGAGAACCGCTCATTCCTGCTCCTTGGCTTTCACTCCCTCGTCCTCCGAAACAGACATGCAGTCACACACCTTCCCCTTTCTCTATTTCCTCCTCCACCGGCAATCCATTAACCTACTTAATGAGCCACCTCCACGAGGGGGTGGGTGGGGGAATGCTGCATTAAATTTCCCACCAAAAAAGTGACAGTCTTAATAGGTCATCTGAGATGAAATGGGAATAAACTGATGTAGTCTGGCTTTTTCGCACAGCCCTTCTTTGTAAGGGTCCCCCCCCAACCCCATATAATATACTGATCTCGCTGACCTCACCACACTATTCCTGTCCTTCGGCTCAGATCAGATTTAGTCCCTCCCCCTTACTGCCCACTCAAGGGCTCAGCGGTGGCAAAGGTGTCCGCCCCGCTAATCTCTCCACCAGACAGCCATAGCGCTGGAGTCGCCACATTTGCCACACATCTGGCACCCCCACCCCTCCACAAAAGCCCACGAGAGGGAGAGCTCTCGTCTGTGGGAGGGATTTCCTGCAGGTCAGCTTGAACAGCCAGGCGTGTGTGAGGCCTCGTGGGCTGACCTTTCCTCACCCACCGAGATCTGCTACTCTGTGAGCTCCTGGTCTGCCCATCAAAGGCTCATGTCATGGGAACTGCACCGCCTTTTTAACAATGTTCTAAAGTTTCATACAGGTTAAAGAGTCAAGAGCCAGCTTGTGCTCATCGATCGATGCATCGTAGCATGCAAAGACGCGTTTTCGTCAGACGTGACCGTGGAGGGAGTGCAGCGTGCCTCTTCAGTCAGTTGTCCATGGCACATCAGTGCTGCTGCTCTCCTGGTGTGGACCCCTGGGACAGACTCTACCCGTCCTAGATTCACTTACGGATCAGGAATAAATCCAGCAAAGAGCTTGGTGGAATCAAAACCATTATCGTAAAAGCACAGGGGCATTAGCTCATCAATTTGTCTAATGACAACCCCGCCCCATCCTGTACTTAGGGCCGACTGGCCTGGCTCTTCGAGTTTGGGGGGGGGGGGGTTGGAATCTCACAACTGGCACCTGATATGTCACGTACCAGGAAACCCCCCCCCAGGTCTAACCTTCAACCCTCACAATGCTCCCTCTGCGGGGCAAAGCAGCCCTCGATAAACCCTTAAAAACACTCATCAGGAGGATGACAAGGATCTCGATGAATGGGAGCAGAGAGACAGAAGATGGCAGGAAGGTGGAGGGGAGTGAAAAAGTGTAAAAGAGATCAACCATTGGGGGAGAAAGCATGGAGGACTGAGACCACATACGTCTGACAGCCAATTTCTTGAGTTCGGTGTTGAACTCTGGGTTATATAGTCTCTGTTTGGGGATGGGGGTTCGGCCAGTACTCTGAACCCCACAGTGTGTGAGAGTGAGGGTGGGGTGTAAATGCAAATCATTTAGAATGGCACCAGTTCAACACAAGTTATAGACTCCACCGAGTCCAGTACCACTGTGGCACAGGTGACTGGTTCACACATATAGGGATTTATAGCCTGAAAGGTTATTTACTGGCTCCTCCTTGAGTTCCCCCACGTCATCCTGTTAAACTGTTGTAATAGTTAGTGGGAGCCCCTGTTCTTCAGCATCACTGACACTTCAGTCTCTGGTGGTCCAACAGAAACATCCTCTAGTGCTGTGAAGTGCTTCAGTTTCACATATGGCCACCGGGTGGCAGGAGGGTCACAGGCCAGTGACAAGATGACAACCGCAATGTAACTTTGCACTCTCACAGTGTGGAAGGGCGAAACGGCTCAAGCAGTCTGGAGTAAAATCAGCTCCTATTTTTCAGTGGTGTAAGATGATCCACAACCACCAGAGGCAGGAGCAGCCAATGTGGGCAAATTAGAAGGAGTTCTTTTCAAGTTGTTTATCTCTGAAACCAAATTGCTGATGTAGCTTGAATTGTTAGCAGAGTAGAAGAGAATATCAGGAGAGAACTGCGATTCTTTCTATAAGGAAGACTTTACATATGTATGTATGCATATATGTATTTACCCAGCATGGCATGCATTAGGCACTCGCAGCTACACCTACTGTCTGGGTCAGCCCTTATGCTGATCCAGCATCACACCAGCATAAGAACAGACCTTAGCGCGACCTCCATCTATACCTTCTCCTTGCCACTCAGAGAGGGAACAAACCCTGGATAAAGAAAGGAAACAACGTCGGCTGTGGGAGACTGGGCCTGGGGCGCATGGGGGTTTTTAAGATTACATGAAATACTAGTCAGAGGTGAAAAGGGCCTAAACTTGTGATGGCACAAATGAGGCTTAAAAATTCATTGTGGGTTCACACATCCTGAACTAACCAATCAATGCCATTGCCAGCAATGATTGGGTGTTCAGGATACTTGCACCTGAGTTTTGAAGCTTCATTTGCCCCAGAAACTTTCCTGTCTCTTTCAGAACATTCTGCATGACCTCCAGAGTGCAGAATAATTAAGTGTTTGTGCAGTCATTTAAAGGTTATGGTAGGGGAGGAGCTCTACAGTACAGAATCCTGATCTATTCACACACACACACACACACACACACACACACACACTGCTGTCTCCACCACCATCCTCTAGGGAACAAATGCATTGCAACAGGAACACTTCTGTCTGGTTTCAAGTACTTCCTTGGTCGATATGAAACAAACGTGTCTGTCTGCCCAGCCGTGGGATGTCTGACAGGGCCAGCGTGCGGCCAGGGAGTTGACTACCGGCGTGGAGACTACCCCCGCGCCTCTGCTACATCTGGGCCCATGTCACCCACCTTTCATGTCTTCATCTTCGATGGTGGTGTTGCTGCTGTCGGACGACTCCTGTAGACAGGGGAGGGGGGGAGATGCGACGGTTAGCGGGAGCCGTGTTTGATGGGCCCTGCTGTGGACGGACGGGGAAAGCCCACTGGGGAGTAAACGCCACCACTTGCACACAGGCCGCGCACGCTGGTGTAAAACGTGACGCTTGCACGCTGCTTTCACATTCATGAAATGCCGTTTGCTGGCATTTATGGGACAGAGACGCTTTACAAGGGCTAAAGCTGGACTTGGAATGAAAGCGCTGATCAGCTGGGCCTGGGTTAGGCTACCACTGGACCAGGGCTTTCATTGTGACAGACAGACATGGTGCCACATCAAGACAGGCAGAGAAGTGATGTCAGGTGGGCTTTCAGGAACACTTCAGCAGGAATGGGAATTTACCCTGTAGTTCCAGCAAAGACCACCATGTGGCAGTAATTAACCAAGCATTACACTGCACTACATTTGACCTCTGTTCAGTTCACTCCCATTTCCTTATGAAATTTTTGCTTTGATGTTTAAAACGGTTCGTAGGTGCCAATAAAATCTGCAAAGATATGTTACCAGTTTTGAGAACTGTTTATTTTGCTGAAGTCACTGGATAAAATTTCAAAATTTGAGTTTAGGACAAAATGATAGGTGTGTGCCAAATTATCTCCATTATTATTTATTTACTTAGTATTTATACTTAATCTGTCTGTGTATACTCGGGTGAGCCGAGCCCAGGCGGTTTGAGTGACAGGCTGGCTAACATGGTCACTGTAACCTTACCGAGAACAGTCAGACCCTCAGTGTGACACAGACAGCTTTAGCTCCTGACAGAACAAGGTCACAGCACAGCTCGGCTCCGAACAAAACGGCACAGCGCTCCCTGGGACTCTACTGTAAAGCTGGCACTTCCAACAACACATTTAGCCAGGGTAAACCAGCTGCCCCCCACTTCCCCCAAGCCCTCGACCAATCACAGACAAGCCTTGCCTGTCAGTAGGTGGGCACTCCTGCCCCGATCGCAGCCAATTGAAGGGGGGGAGGCAGGGGGGGGCAGATGGGCAGACAGGTGGAGAAACAAAAGACTCCACCACAAGGTAACATCCTCTCTGCACAAACAGTGCTAAGATGAGCAGGAGCGTGGTATGGGGTGACAGTGAGGTCATCACAGGGGCAAGGGGGGGGGGGGGGTCGAGAGCAACACCGACCAATGACAGAGATTGAACAGATGGAGAATGGGGGGGGGGACAGGAAGATGGCAGGAGCTCCATTTTAAAGAAATATACCCCTGGAACCACTTGTCAAAAACAATACTGTTTAAGACAGTGTTTCAACATTGAAGCAATGTGGACCTTTTCAACTCTGTATTACTGAAACAGTAATATTTAGATGACCTTTCACGACAGCCGTTGTGCAGTGAGCAGATGTCAGACATACTGTAGATGGGTCACCTCTGTCTGTGAACCAGACGGCCCCTCTGATTCTACTGCATGAACTGAGCATTTTCTTCAGTTTTTCTGTAGAACTGAGATGAAGTATTTTGTGAGCAGCGCAGATGAGGAACTGCGAAGTGATCAGGATTAGATGGTCGCCATGTGATGTTTCAACCTCTAATGGAAATGCGAGTCTTACCAGAATGGCCAGGAACTTTCTTACTCACAGTGGTGAAGCCATCTGCCATGACATAGCCTTAGCACATGTACACATACACACAGACACACGTGTGCCTGTAATAATAAAAAAAAAACACCAGCACCCCGAGTTCTCAGGAGTACGCCCCAGAGAGTCCTGGGGTGGGGGGGGATGGAATGCAGACAGGGTGGTAGGGAGGAGGGGAGCAGGATGTACCTTGATCCTATCCACTGGTTTATGGATAACAGTGGTCTGAGCTTCCTAGAGAGAAAGAGAGAGAGAGATGCATGTGGAGTGGGATGAGAAAGAACACAGCGATAAAGAAAAGCAGATCACAGGTGAAGAGAAGCCAAGAGAGGTGAAGAAAGAGCAGGAGAAGAAGGAACGTTTTAATCTGTAGGGGAAACACACAGAGATTTCCTCCAATGGGATAACTATGACAGAGATAATCATGAGCAGATGTTAGGACAGAAAGCAGAGCCTCGGTCTGGTGGATCGGGAGGCCTGCAGCTCGGATTGCGCTGACAGGCCCTGTCCTATGACCAAGGCGAGCTGCACCCAGGGAGACACGCAGCTCCTCTAAACCCACCCAGGTAACACCGGCTCCACTATAAAGCATGGTGGTGACAGCGTCGTTCTAGGGCATCGTGTTTTGGCAGTGTGGACTGGGACACTCTTTGCCATCAAGATCCTGGAGGCCAAAGCGTTTCAGTCAGCAATACATCAGCAAGACATCGCAGGACAGTGGACACATGCAGCATGTTGGAGACCCCTGGCCTACTGGTCCTACCACTGATCCCAGAGGAAAGCCCACCCTGAACTGTAACTCTAACGGCTGTCTGAGGCGTCCTCTGTGTGCATTTAGAATACACAGCGAGCTGCCAGAATCACAGCCTACCTTTTAAGGTGGGCTAATTAACACTCATCCTGGAAGAAAGTACGTCACATCATTACCTACGAGGGACTGGAATTAATTACCGAACAACAGTGTTGAACTAATGGGCTTTAATCTGACTGAAGCTTCACATAAATGTTGCTACTGAGTAGCCTACTAAATAACTGCACCTGGATTTCATTAGAGCCTGAAGAACAGCCGACCAGCTTTGCCTATTCCTACACCTTCGCTTTTCTTACACTTCTGCTGTAGGAATGCTGTTTAGGATTTACTGGATTGATTTTATTTAGCAATGTCCCAAATTGACATGCCAGCAAACGATATTTTAAAAAAATAATACTTGCCAAATTTACCGGCCTAATGTGCACCGTCTTTAATCTCGTCTCACCTCAGGCACCTGGTGAGGCCGATGAACTGTAAGGCCGCTCCTGGTAACATTCCAGAAGCTTCTGCCAAAGTCTGATTGTGTGGTACATCTAACTTTATCGAAGGCTCAAAGTAATCATGCAGCGTGGCCTCTCCTTATATTGTAACAAGTAAAAAATGAATAGCTACTGCTGTAGTAGACTAGTAAAATATGAACCTTCATAAGGTCCACTTTTACAACAGGTGTTGGTGAAATATCTTCACAGTACCGCACACAAAAATCAAAGTCTGTGAGTTGTCGACAATTACAAATCAAGCCTTATCTGGAACACTCCTCATGATGACGCCCGGCTGGCCCTTATTTGAATGAACAATCTGATACAGTAACATGGAAAACAAACTAGTCAGGGTGAGAGGGAGAGTGGCTGGAGAGGAGGAGAAGGACATGTTGTCCTCAGCTAAGACATGTCCTGTTACTCTGAGTACCAAAGGCTCTTTTTGCCATTTTAAGTTCCTTTTTTTGTAATTCTAAGCTGGTATTAAAAGCTAGTGGCCAATTTATTCATACATGAATTAGTCTTTAAGTACATCTACTGCCTGTCATACCCTTTGTGAGCACCCAGCCCCAGAAACTATTCAACCCACACACTGAACTACTCAGGCTGTTTATAAGCTGCACTTGTGTATAAAGAAAGAATCTCCTATTCCACTTACAAATCTACATGTGTGACAAGAGGTCCTACGGGAGGCACAGCGTGGGTCTCTAGGAGCAGCTTGTTCCACCTATAACAGTAAGGAGATACCCTTGGTTGAGCCTCGGGCACTCCGGCATCAGCAGGACTGACGGGTGACTGTCCAGGAAGCTGAGAAGGCTAAAGCCAAAAGCAGAGCAGGAACTGGGCGAGCAGCAAAGACAAGCAGGCAGAAGTGGAAGCCAGGAGAGCAGTCAGGATACACGGCTGCATAGACAGTAATCAAGGTAGTACAGGGACAGACACGGGTCATGGTTGAAGCCTGTTTTGACAATTTGTAACCAAAACACATACAGTGCAAGGAAACACTGAAATAAAGCAGTAAACCGCAAGACTGTACTAGGATCCCTGACTGCTGAAATCCAGGGTGAAAGCCCACCAAAACCTGAACAAGCCTCCTCCTAAGAACACTGAGAGGTACTGCCCGCTAGTGGAGGGCTCCTCACATCCATCCCTGTTCCATATCCGCTTATAAATTAAAGTTCACAGTGAGCCTAGAGCCTATCCCAGGAGGCATTGGGCACAAGGCAGGGGACACCCTGGATGGGATACCAGTCCTTCACCGGGCACGCACACACACACACACACACACACACACAGAACTGCGAATGGGAATCGAACCCACAACCCTGGAGGTGTGAGGCTACAGTGTTAACCACTGTGTCATCTTTCCTCATAGTATACCTCTAAACAAATTTACAAGTTTTTCAGCTCACAATTGCATCTGAGAAACACCGCATGACTGATATGGTATTTCTGTGACAAATTACAGAAGTCGTCTCATCACTTACATATTCAGTGAGCAATGGCTCACTCTGGGAGAGTAAGTGATTCCTTAATGAGGCTATCCTGCCCCTAGTGACATTAACAGCAACGATTACCGGGATATTCTAGAAATCTCAATTTATTGTCTACATCTATTTTGTGTCTGCAAATTGCTGCGTGAACACATAGCAATTTGCTGACTTTTCACTAGTCATTCAGCAACTAATACTCTCCAGTTACTGACCAGGTTTATTCTTAATTTTAGTGACGTTGTACTGTAACCATGACAACCATCACCACAGGTAACAACACTGGCAAAATTTGAAAATTTAAGCATAGTAGACAGGGTTTGCAGTGACATGTAGGACAAAGATATACATTTGTGCAAAATTAAGGATTACATCTCTTTTTCCAGAAGCAACCTTTTAATATAAAACATAACTCAAAACTGACAGTTTTTAAATGAAGGATAAAGCGGGATATTACACAAACAAAATAAACCGTACGAGCAAACAAATGTAGCTGAGCCTTACCCAGTATCCATAAAACTAAGCATGTATGTCACAGTCCAGTGGATAGTCAACCAAGGAACCCATCACATAGACAGATATCCTGTGAATCCATTTTATTGACAAGTACTTACTATAAAGGGCCACAGTCATAGCAAAGGGGGCAGTAGCTCCAGAAAAACATGACTGGGAGAAACTTTTGGGTAGAGCTGGTTACCGTCTCATTTTAGCTCTAAGTTCTAGATGGGCAAGACTGAAGAAAAGCTTTGGCAGCGGAGAAGTCGAACAGACCCTGCAGCCTCAGATATAGAGAGAGAATTCGACACTGGCACCTCCTCCGCTCACACGGTAGCACTGGTCCCTTGAGAAGCAGAGTACATACTATGCACTATGCACGCATCAGAACAGCTGAGTACCTCCAGGGTGTGAGTACTGCCTTTGAGAGGCACACAGAGACACGCCCAACATCACTAATGGACATAATGGTGAAGGACAGAACAGCACGAGTGCATCAGCAGAGAGGATTGTGGGGGGGGGAGAAAAAAAATCAGGCAGTGTGAAAAGATGGGATATGACCTCAGCCCTGGTTTTACAGACATACTCTATGAAGGTACTCAGGCACGCACACACACGCAGATATTTGACACTAGACGCTGGCAAGACTGCATAATCCCATTTGCCAGGCACATCTTCCTATCCTAAAATAACTTCCTTCTATCACAAGTCTGAACTCACAGAGCTGGTACTGATTAAAGCCAAATTAGCACTTCATCAGTAAACATAGCACATGACTTGCATGCCAGTTAAACTATATGCAAAGCTACTTCATCCAATCTGCATTTATTTCTACAAAGATGAAAGATGCTGCATTTGCCCTCATTTGGTACTGGGGGTGTATGTAATGACCTGTGCAAATTTGAATGTGGAGAGCAGCGTAAGTGCATGTCTCTGCAGGCAGTGATGGAGCGACGCACCCTGTTCCTATTAATCCTGGTTATGTGAGAGGGTGGAAAATACTATTGATGGAACAAATGAGGCTTCCAAACCCATGGTGGATGGGAGTATCCTGAACTAACCAATCAATGTTGGTGCTAAATGAGGCTTCAAAACCAGTGGTGGGTGGGCGTATCCTAAACTAACCAATCAATTCTGGCGCTAAATGAGGCTTCAAAACCCGTGATGGTTGGGAGTATTCTGAACAAACCAATAATTTCTGGTGCTAAATGAGGCCAACAATGATTGGTTCCTTCAGGATACTCTGACCGACCACTGGTTTTGAAGCCACATTTGTCTCATCACTAGAAAATACGCCCGAAGCGTGGAGTTTCACAAATTATACTCAGGTTTCCAAGCATTTCACAAGGTCACTCAGAAATGATGCTGCTAGTGGCCGGGTCGTGCGTCTCCTTGGCATGTTCACAGTGAGATGATGGAGATGGGAAGCAATAGTGTGAAAGCACATCAAACAAAAAAAAAGGGCATCACCACGCTTTGCTCAGAGGGCACATGTATGGCACACACATGCACATGTACAAACAGCCTGGAGACACGTGTTCTATAGGGAGCAGCACGGATGAATAGGGGATTGGTGGAGAGCATCAGATAGAGGTAAAGGATAAATACCAGAGCAGGAGATGGGACGTTTCCTTTGGGGCTGGTGACTGTGCTGTTTTTCGTGCTGTTAGACTGCGGCTGTGCAGAAAACACAATACAGGGTCAAGGTGAGTCACACCTATGGCAAAAAGTGGACAGACGCAGGACACACAGATGCACCCATGCATGCATGCATGTCAGGAGGGCAATCATATTTATGTTCCCCCAGCTACACCTGACGTTTAAGTGCTCAACCAATTCAGGCAAACCCATACAACATCACAGATGGACAATAAGAACAAAAGAAACATCTGATGAGAAATGTTGAAGCTCATTAGTTGTTGACTAATTGTATAATGTACTATATATACACACATTCTGCTCTCTTTTATGACTGGGACGACTATTACGATTAATTAGAAGACCAGGGATGGGATTCTGTACAGTTTGCCTCATCGGTCTGAGTAGAAAACATTTCATTTAAGTGAAAACTATTAAACAGAGGACAAAATATTAACAGAAAAGGTAAAACAAACAAAAGCTTAAACCAGCATGGAGGGCTCAAAGCAGATTCGAGGGACATTTGCACAGAGTCATTGTTAAAGCACACAACAGGTGTTGCTTAGCAACATGCCCCAACAAGGAGCTTTATGCACTTTACAACAACAAAATACCTGCGTGCTCACACACAAACACACACTTCTATGCAGAGGTGCTGAAAAAGAGAAGGGACAGTGGAAGATGTTTGATGTGGGACGGTGGTGGATCGGGCTCTCGCTTGCCCTAAATGACACAACCAGATCCGAAAACAATGAAACTTAGGTTCTACGTAAAAACATGGGATAATGACATTTTTCCAGGCCAAAAAAGCACCCTTGAAAAAGTAATAAGCTACTGCAGAAGAATGAATCCTACCAAACCCTTGGGTGCCACCTCATTGGGTGACATCTGTTCAGGAGGTGAAGGAGAACACAACCAAGAAGCCTGGCGGGCTGGGGTGCAGCAGCACAGGGGAACTTCCAGTGAGTAGACTGATAGTACTGAAGCATGTCCACCTGGTAAATAAGCTTTCAGGGAGCCTGAGCCCCTTCACTGTCTAAGGGGACGTGAGCTGGTCCATCAGCAGGACACTGCCACTGAGGCCCCGATGACGGAAGGGAGAGGTTGAAGAATGCATCCGTAGAACCATGAGAAATTAAGACCAAGAACCAGGAGAACTCCAGCCTTGACACTGTCCACAAACAACAGGCCCACATGCAGGCTCATGGAGGGTTAACAGTTAAAGGCTGAAAGGGTGAACAGGTTCATTTCCCAGCTCACAAGCCTGAAAGGTGAGAGTATGCCTGGAAATCACAGTGCCAAATGGGGGTGAATAAACATACTGCAGAGTGGAGAAACTGGGCTTGAGCCCGAGACCATCTCTCATCATATCTTTGTTGCTGACATTATTCTTCCCAACTTCAAACCAGAAAAGAAGGAAAGAGAAAATCTAAGTGATCATTATGAAGAGAAGCACCACTACGATAGAGAGAAGGGTGAACAGATGCCTCAATGGTATAAACATAAGCTGAATACAGGAGGCTGGCTTTAAAACAACATCCCCCCAATGTACGTATACTGAATGGCAGAATTGAATTTTCAGTTGGGGGAGGAGGCAATTACAGAAGGCAACGAGGAATGTGGCTCCCCCAACTCTGACACCGAGCATTACGATTCATCCTCAGAGCATCACGGGCATCACTTGGGTCCCTGCAAAAATGGTAGGTAATCTCCTGGGGTTTATGCTATGATCCTGGCCTGGCATTAGAAAAGGCAGGCCTCCCCAGTATCTGGACATGATGGAGACCTTTGGTACCACGCTGCGGGGCACCAGAACCCAGTGGAGGAAGAATCCGAATACATTACACCCACGTATCCTCTGCATGTGTGTGCGCAGAGTGCCTCCCCCCAAGGTAGGCCGCCAGGTCGAATTGTCTCAAAGGGATCGCTTGGGGCAGTCTGTTCATTTCACTGTTTACATGCCTTGAGGAACATGAAGAGGAACGTCCTCCGGTTAGAAATGGGAAAAGGGATTCGGAGCGCATTTCATTCATCGTGTTTTGTTTAGTGGCTTCTCGATGCAGCTAAGGGAAAGCAGCTCAGCTGAGGGTGCTCTTTGTAATAACCAGAAAAGAAAAAAAACCACTTAATTTGGAGTAAAAACATGAAATGATTGACTATTCTGCGAAGAAGATGTGGAACTACTCTGTAGTGCTGCACAGGTCTGTGACCCGTCTGTTTCGGAGAAACACAGGGAAGAGCAGAAGACGGAGCTCCAGGCTAGCTCCACCATCAAAATGAAACAGCGTTCGGTAAATCTGAAGCAAGAGTTCCAACTGTACGTCTCTTCATCTGTGTTTTCCCCCGACATAATAAAAGCACATTCATTATGAAGTTTTGCTGACACCCCTCTGCTTGGAAAGGAAGAGGACAGTTAGCGGCACAAACAATCTCATCGAGATGTCAGAATGCAGGTACGCTGAGAGCCTGTTGCTAGGCAATAAGGAAGGCGCAGCAGAGGTGTCTATTTCTGGCACAGAGTTTCCAGGGTTGAGACACATGGCTATATCTGGAAGGGGAGTCACATTCCGAGTGTCTCTTGCTCTCTCTCTTTCTTACACACACACACACACACACACACACACACACACACACAGAGGTCTGGGGTGTGAGGTGTGATGAAGTGCTGATGGGCACAGCTGGAGACAGGACGGCCAAGGCAGAGGTGCATCGATGAGTGCAGAGAATCTGAAAAGGGTGCAGACTGCGGAAAGCAGCAAGAAAAAAAAAAACAAAAAAAAAAACAAGAGAACTGACACATAATTTAAAAATTGTGGAGTGCATTAAAGAGATAGGAGAAGAGAGCCTGCCTTACAGGGGAGCATCCAACAGCATGCATAAGGGCTCCCACCATGAAGAGATACTCGTATGAAACACTGTCACCATCATCTGATATAATGAACAAACGAGGGCATCATCTGAGGAGACAGAGCTCTTTTTTAGGTCCATTGCAGAGCCTCATTTAACTCTGTTTTCATACCACAGGACACAGGAGGATGGGACACCAAGCCCAAAATATGGTCTTCAAGGAAATAACGTCAACTGTACCTCTGCCGAGTGTCCAGAGTGATGCTGTGCACATTGACACAAGCTGGAGTGAATGATTTAGCTGTGCTGATTGGAGGATCCTTATTTTAGGTCTCACCCTTAAGAGAAGCCCTACACAGACGCCTAGTGTGAAAGACAAGGACATGAGGGAGACTACTTCTTATTTTCATCTTTTCTCTCTGCTACCTTCAATACAAGATGGCCGACCCAATGAGAAGCTGATGTCATCCTGTAGCTGTTACTTCTGGACTGACACGTTTAAATGGGACCTCAAAAGTACAATTCAATAGAGGAACCCGCAATTCAGGGAATGTAAGGCCTAGTGGATGTTAGTGACTGGCGGAGTGTTCATTCATGAGTCAATAAGTGAGGCCGATGTGATTCCACTACTTCAGATCACCATCTTTGTGCCTGATGGCTTGTGAACAGACACATGAAAGAGAACTTGATGAGGGAAGACAGCCAACCAGGGGACAGATGCTAATGGAGGAGCAGCATGAGTAAGACTTCCAAGGTGGCTGCTCTATGGGCTGACTTAGAACCTAGAAGAATTCATGGGATGTGGATCTCCTTCATTTTTATTAGATTTGCTTAAACCGAAAGACAGCCTGTAAGCTCACACACAGTGGATAAGATCAGGACAGCAGAGAGCATGGTGGGCTCTTTGAATATAAGCATCACTTCGGGAAGAAAAAAAAAAAAAAAAAAATCAGTTATTTACATATAAAATTGAATATGTAATATTTACAGTAATTAACTTGGTACAAGGCACTACACAGGAAATATCATGCAGGCAGATCCATGGATGACTCTCCTGGTCAGGTTTGGAGACCTGGCTGTACCTTCATGAACATACTTACGCTTCTCCCACTGTCTCTCTCTCTCTCACACACACACACACACACACACACACACACTATAAAAACATAAGCAACAAAGGAAAAAAACAGACATGTCACATGTGCTCTCAGGCATGCAGGTACAAAGCCACAGGTACAGAGGTGCTGATCAGCATAAAGAAGGCACAAGAGCAGCAATAAACACTACTCCATGTGGAATAGAGGGAGCCTGGAAAGGTAAGGCCTTGTGTCGAGGAACACTAAAGCCAGGGTGAGGCCACACGTGTCAGGGACCACTAAAGCCAGGGGGAGGCCACACGTGTCAGGGACCACTAAAGCCAGGGTGAGGCCACACGTGTCAGGGACCACTAAAGCTAGGGTGAGGCCACACGTGTCAGGGACCACTAAAGCTAGGGTGAGGCCACAC
>JAACJT020000034.1:11650094-11664532 GCA_009936485.2 Gymnarchus niloticus
GTGTCAGGGACCACTAAAGCCAGGGGGAGGCCACACGTGTCAGGGACCACTAAAGCCAGGGGGAGGCCACACGTGTCAGGGACCACTAAAGCCAGGGGGAGGCCACACGTGTCGGAGAACACTACACACGTCAGGGGACACTAAGGTCGGGGGGAGGCCACACGCATTGGTGGCCTTACCTTGATATCTGCTTTCTTGTTCAGCAAACTCTTGGCTGCTGCAAAGGAGAAGAGAAAGTGAGAGAGAGAGAGAGAGAGAGAGAGAGAGAGAGAGCGCGAGAGAGAGAGAGAGACACACACTCAGTGTGGAGACCAGGTACTCATAAAACACAAAGCATTAACCTGTAATTTTAATGCTCAGCTAGTGACTAAAGCAGTTGAGGGATAAGGCTATTACAAAGCCAGCCGCCCCCACTCCCAAGAGACGGAGACAGTGGCAGAGCAACAGTGAGCTATCTATCCATGGAAAGAGAATAAAAAATACAGAGTCAAGAGAAATAATTTCTCGACAGCAAGATGATTACATGCTTTAAAATGCATTTGCTGCAACCAATAATGGATGTGGAAGGGGACGAGCGTGTTGGATAACACAGCAAAAGGAGGCGTAATTGAGATAATATCTTATGACGGAGACAATATTAAAGACACATTACGATCTGGGCTAAGATTTTCCCCAGGCCCTGGTATTAGAGGCATGTTTCCACCATGAATAATGCAGCAGTGTGCAGACCTAGTGGCAAACACACTCTTTCTCACATTCCCTCATGCGCACACACATTCACACAGAGACAGACACCCGCTCCTTTCTGCACAAATGGTGTGGCTGTAAGAGAGAATCTCTTACACACAAAATCAGTCTCTCTCACACATACGCTCTCACAGTCTCTTTCACATGGCTGCTCGTGCTTGTGCGCGCACACACACACACAAATGAACACAAGCTATTGCACACAAAATCTGTCACACAATTTCAGTAAAACAAAGTCTTGCAAACATACAAACACCAAATGTGTCTAATCCCTCATATACAAACCACTTTTAGTCACAAATTCTTTATTAAACACAGATGTAATAACACAAAGTCCCACACAACCAGTGTCACGTGCTGCTTCAAGAACTTTTCATACTAATTTCATAGCAAATGATGAGACACTGATACACATGCATGTGCTTCTGCACTCACATATGAGACAATTTAAAACATAAGCAAATGCCGGGAATTATGGGCACACAAGACCAGAGACCCCAGGCATCACAGGACAGGAAAAGCAGGAGGACCTGAGGGCGACTCATTGATCAGAGAGAGCCGATCTGGTAGTCATCGCGAGTGTGACAGACGGGTCCCAGAGTGATACTCCCACTTAAGAACGTCCCAGAGGTGGACATGGGACTGGAAGGCCGCCAACCTCTCATGCACAGTGTTGTCCAAAGATACACAGCATGTTCAGAATGGAGAAGGCTTCTGAATAGCACTGACGGCTGTTAATGGCTCTTTGTCTGCTTCCCAAACGCCGATTAATGTGACTGTCGATTTTCTAGCTTTTCATGCAATGCTCACAAGATTAAAATGGACATCAGTGATGCTTTACTCCTAACCCTTAATTGGCAAAACATGAAAAATAAACAAATGAATCAGCATGCTGATGTGTCTCATGCCCCTTCAGCCCCAGCTAATCTGATGTCTTAGTTTCTTACAGATAAACATTCTCTCACAATTTGTGCATCTTAAAGAGCAGCATTTTTTTTTCCTTTTGCTGGTACAAGTTCTTAGCGCTAAGATTATTTGAGAGCCCAAGAGAGGGCGCTGTTTGCCTGCAACACAGCACCTGAGTGTAAGTCCTTACCTTGGCACACATTACAGAAGCAAGAGGGAAGACAGAATGGAGAAAAGAGAAAATGACCAGAAGTGTGAGCAGTGGTAGAAAAAGAAATGGAAGGTCAAATCCAACTAAAAGCATAAATCGGTAAACACAGATGTTTACCTTCAGAGACTGCAGATTACACTATAATTACTGTATGGCTAATCAAGTCAGTTACACTTCCAGCGTAACTTTACAGTGCTTTCTAGTAGCCTCGACTAAGCTGCTCAGACACACTACATGGAGCATATTTACACTTATTCTCTAAGTGGCACTAGGGTCACCACAGGTAATAGGCTCATTCATCTACAGACAAGAGCATCAATACAAGCACATGTTCAGTAAGGGCAGTCAAAGGCAGCATTTCTGCCTGCGTGACACCTAAAAATACAACTATAGTATGAGAGTGCCACTTTCTATTGAACATGTCAATAAATAATTATAAGTACGGTGTCAGATTTTCAGCATGTTTGCAGGTATTACATGTTTACAGTTCTGATGTTCTGCCAGAAAAAAATCCTCAAATTTGAGCAGCTGTCATTTATGAAATCACCCTCTTAAACTTAATAGCTGATTATGTCACCTTTAGAACAGCAGCAACAAGGGCAGCAAGCAAATGCCACCTGTGATTACTGATCACTTGCCAACATAGTAGTAGAGGATTTCCACCCATTTCCTTATTCACAGCTGTTTTAGCTCAGAACCATTGTGGCCTTTGGGCCACGACTGCCTGTTTCACAACATCTCAGTGAGTGTGGAACTTCAATTTCCTTGATCTTCACTCATTTGAAGGTAGACTTGTTAATGTGTTTTAGATTGCTCTTTGTGCTTCAGCTCATGGGCTGATGATCTGACGTTCTCCTGGATGTTCTCTGGTACACAGTGGAAGTCATGGTTCTTTTCAGCATGGGAAGGTTGACCAGATTATCCAACCTTCTTCAGAATGAGATACTCTCACTACCAGGCCTTACTCTTGCTTTGAGGTCCTGAGGAGTTTGCTTTTTATTGCACTTACCAACCTCATATCAGCTGAGAGATTCCGCTCTTGACTGACCTGCCCATAGGACACTGACACACACACGGTCTGATTTCTGAGGCTCAAATGGATGGTTTTTCCACAATCTTTAGACAAATGTTCTCATTAGTTAATGTGAGTTTACAATGCCACTCTGGAATGTAATTTCTATCTAGTATCCTAAGGTCATAAAAACTAATCTCAGTTGAGACAAGAAGGCCTTGCAAATTCCTAGTTGTTTTTCCAGGGTTAATTTAGATATTCTGGAAAATGTTAGTGTTTGCACAGGCTGCTCGGTCATGCTTAAGAAGAATCAGTACATTATCAAAATTTCTCCATTCAGACATTAAGGCTCTGATTGTGATTAACTGAAACCCTGGAAGGATATAAATGTCTTTGTAACATTTTCCATTCTGACAGACATCGACATTTCCTTCAAAAATGATCAGGAATTTCTTTAATCAAGGCACGACTTGTGAAAAATAAACAAATATGCTGAAAATCAGACAGAGAGCAAATTAGTTTTTATGATGTTGCCTCTAATACATTTTTTACTGCCATCCTCTAAGCCATGAAGATGACAAAAAGGTAGGACCTGTGCAGTGCAAGGGAACAACAAAGCAGAGTCCTGCTCAGAATTTCACAGCTGCTGGCTCCTTGTGTGGATAAAGCCTTACCCATGGTGGGAGCAAGTTGAGAGGCTAATGTCACAGCTTAGTCACAAAGGGTGACAGCATGGGGGATAGCCTAAGAGAGCCAGGTTTACTTGGCATCATTCAGGGTCAGGAGATGCAGAGTGACACCTGACTGTGAAGAGAGTGACTCGGGGACAACTTGGTGAACCTCCTGCTGATGTCAAACATTCTCAGGCCTTCCAGCCCCGCCCACCATCCGCACATTAAAACAAATCACGTCCACTTGTCGGTTTCAGCCAGGCAAATCTGTTTTTCCCCCAAAACGTGGATGTCAAGTTGGCCTCTGCTTTTGTAAGTATCACGCCGCCAACCTTGCATGTTAATGGTCCGAACGGTGCGAGAGACAGTAGAATGCTATAACTTTAAAGAGAGACTTGCTTGACACAGTGCTTCTGGCATGCACCATACCAGACGGAGCCTTGGGCAGCCACCGCCACACTGCATGCAACAGGCTCATCACTATCCCACTCCCCCACAGCCCGAAGCAACATCCAGCAGAGCACGGACAACCAGCAGAGCTACGGGGAGATGTCCTACACTCACGGGAGAAGCACAGCAGGACAGAGACCAGCCTAGTGAACAGGCAACCCGAGGCGCAGTGGGACGGGAGAAGCCACACGGGGCCAGAGAGGAGGACAGTGGAGGGGGGGGAGGGGGACAGATGGACAAGCATAACGCAGGAGTTATTTTTGTCGTGCCAGCGGAGTGTGCCGCCCTTGAAGCAGAGCTGGACAGACAGCGTAAGAGGAGGGGAAGAGGGTCCGGTCATGCGGGGCCCCGGTGGGCTGTGCTGCGAGGAGAACAGGATAGAGCTGTTAGTCAGGTAAGCTGCGAAGAAACGAGGGTGGTCCGCTGCAGAAGGCCCCTAAACTCAGGCTGTCCCCTGGCTGCTGAGCTGCGAGGGAAGAAGGGGGCGGGGGGCTCGCGCTCCATGCCTCATGCTCCATGCGGAACACACATGGGGTGGGGGCTCTGGTGGAGCTACCCCGCTGCTACCTTGCTCCACCAGCCCCGCGGTCGTGCCTGCGGCGGCGGCGGCGGCAGCGGCGGCTGCGCTGATGGTGGCGGGGGCCGTGGTCTGGCGGCCCACTGAGAGCGTCCGGCACCGTGGCGAAAACGAGTGACAGGGAGAGAGAGAAGAAGAAGAAGAAGAAGCAGCAGTGAGTGAGAGGGGAAGGCTTTCATCAACGAGACAGAAAGGTGGTCTCAGACCCCTCAGCAGACCCAGAGGAGCTGGACACCAGCTGAAACAGAGGCGGCTGCGGACAAGAATGCTCAGCCACATCCTGAACGCTGCTCTAAAATGGAGCCTCCCTCCTGCTCCTGGGCTCCCACCTTCACACGGACCCCTGGTACCCCTGAACCATGGCATACATTTCAGCCCCTGCCCCCCACGTGGGCAGGAGAGAGTGAGGGAGTGAATTAAGAGACGACAGACAGCAGACTCTGCAGAATTCTCTCCATAATGCTGTGATACGGCAGAGGCCCACATATACGGTTACAGGGAGGCAGGCAGATGCTACTTGATTAAGAAGGGAACACAGAATGACAACGCAGTCGCAGGTCCTTTGCACGTGCTGCACTACTGCTGTAACCGAGGCGGTGATCACTTCATGACTAAGGTTGAGCCACATTCCTCATTCACACCACTGGCTATCTGCACGCACGCACGCACGCACGGACGCACGCACACACACACACACGCATTCATCAGTGCCACCTTGGCTGCAGCTTTAAGTAAGATCATTAAAATGTGAAGATCTCCAGCTGCTGTCTGTCTGCCTGCCATCCTGAGTGTTTCCGTGGGGCACCTTAAATGTGATCACTGTTAAAAGTGTTTCCCCTCCTGAGGAAGCAGGACAGGGACCCCCATTCTGCACAGCTCTCGGCATGGCCCCTTTCTTCTGTCCTTTCAGAATGCCCTATAACGGGTGACCCTCTGTCACCTCCCCAATTCCCCCTGCAGAGAGCCACACCCACTATTTCTTGCGTGTCTTCCACTTACCAGAGAAGTTTCTTGAGACCAGCATGGTAGTAAGGATGGCTCCCTGCGGGCACAAAGAGGCACATGTTACCCTCGTTATGTAGACTAGTCAGCCCTTGTTTAGGCCTACTGGGGGGTCAAAGCAGCAAACTTCTAGGGCATCTCAAGCTGTCCCCCCCATCCTTCAGCACCTTTATTGGGGTCCCTGATGCCTCCCTTCAACCACAAGTGACCCTGCTGACCTTGGGACATCTCTGTCAAAGATGAGAATGTACAAGGAAGTGCTGACAGACCTTGAGCTTCCTTCTGGCATTGAATTTCTTAAGGCACTCCACGGTCTCTTGTCTGTGCATCATTGAAGCCACTGTAGAGCGTTGCTGTTAGAGAGACAAACACTCATATGAGATGCATAGTTTTTGTGATTGTGTAGGGAATGTGTGTGAACAAGCACATTCTTAAGAGTGTGTGCTTGAGCGTTCCTATGTGAAGGAGCAAGTGTGCAAGAGTGAATGCGTTCCCATGTAAAGGAGTGTAGGTGAAGTATGTCCCCATGTGAAGGAGTGTATATGTTAGAGTGAGTGTCCACATGAGCATCTCATCTGCATGACACTCACGCAGACCCAAGGGTGCTTCAAAGCCTCCTGGGCAGTGATTCTCTTGGCCGGGTTGATGGTGAGCATCTGGTTGATCAGGTTCTTTGCCTCTGGCGTGACCGTGTCCCACTCTGGGGAGGGGAACTTTGGGGGGGGGTGAAACAGGGCAGCATGGGGCGTGAGCACAGCCACATGATGTCTATCAGGCAGTTGAGGACAAGAGTGTGACAAACAGACCCAAAATGTATCTGTGTCAGAAATGGACATTTCAAATTGCCTGAGCAGCAGTCTTGGGTAAATTGATACTGAGGAAGACTTCTGAAGGTTACATTGCTGAAGATTACAAAAACGATGCTAAATTAAAAAAGGGCTCCAGAACAGGAAGGAGAGAATGACAGTATGGGTCACACTCACATCATAAGCGCCTGCTTTGATCTGCTGGTACAGTTTGTGCTGGTCTTCATCCCAAAATGGTGGATATCCCACCAACAGGATGTAAAGGATCACACCTGGGTCACAAACAGATGGGAATGAGGATGGTGACCAAGGCACAATCATCTGCGACATCATTATACCTAGTGCCTGTTCCCAGACCTTGGCTCCAGATGGGACTCTCATTAAATCACACCACGTGACCCAGCACTGATGGCACATTGCAATGGTGGAGATACATTATATGGCCAAAAGTGTGTGGACACCTGCTTGTACAACATCTCATTCCAAAACTAAGGGCATAAACAGGAAGCTGGTCCTCCCCTCTATCCCTCTGGGAAGACCTTCCATTAGATGGTGGAATATTGTTGGTGGGATTTGATGCCATTGAGCCATAACATTAGTGGATTTGGGCATTGATTTTGGGTAATCGGGTTTTGTTTGTATGGCCTACTACATTACACCTGAAGTTTTGTTGCTTTTAAAAGTTTCCATATCACAATCACTTCAGATGAAGTTAACCAGGACAGACATATGATACTCACTTGATGGAAAGGTGGCACCCTGTGATGTGAAAGTCGCTAACCTCTTCAGCATGACCCAATCCACTGCTGGTGTTTGTTGCTGGACATTGCATGGCTGTGTGCTTAATTTTACACGATGAGTGTGACAGAATTAGTCAGTTCCATTTATCAATTGTGGTGTCCCCATACTTATGGCCCTATACTGTAGTTCAGAGGAGATAACAGAAAGTGGGCACTGCTGGACGAGTCACTGCACTAGTAAATTGGGGAAAAGCAGCAATCTGGCCGCAATCAGCACTCATCCCCATGGCTGCCTGTCTGCCAGCGTATTAATGTGGTGCACCTGAGTACCAGAGGGAAACCCCTTCCCCAACCACTGCTCACCACACGCCCAGATGTCCACAGGCTTGCCATAGGCCTCCTTCCTCAGCACTTCTGGGGAGAGGTATCCTGGCGTTCCAGCAAAGCCTGTCACCAAGGACACACATGTATGGAGCTGATTGGTCAGGTGCTTTAATCTTGAAGGAAAAGCTCAAATACTTGAACAAACAGCAAATTTTTTATAATAAAACTTATCAGTAGTTCTTGGGATCCGGAGCATTCTGTTTTGAAGAAGTAAATTCTCCTTCAACCACAAATGATCGATCACAGATATATTTATTATTTGTGTGACATCTGACTGACCATAAACGGGTGAAAAGGATTGTTCAGGAAAGGACACCAGCTGCCCCCTGGAATAAGCAGCTTCTCCACCTGTAGGTGGCAAAACTACATACCAAACCAGGCCTGCTGGTCCCCTTGAACCTCGATGGCCAGCCCGAAGTCAGCCAACTTCACGGCAGCATTCTTGCACTTGCTTGCCAGAAGCAGGTTTTCGGGCTGTGGAAAAGAATGGTGGGGGAAGGGGTGTAAGATTTCCTCCGTGTCCCACCCCAAACCTGAGCATGTGAAGACGCACAGTAGCACCCGCACGCACGCACAGACACCGCTTGGCACATGGGCACAACAAGGCGCGCCACCACACGCGTCCAGCCATGAGCCGCCATGCTCAGTGAAGTGACCTCATGTTGGTGCAAGATTCCCTGGGGGTACAATAGCCCCTGCAGCAAAGCTGGTCATATGTAGGGCCTCACTTGGTGCTGAGGAGGCCCAGACAGCTCAAGTTGTTTTTGCTGGGGGGGGGCATGACATGAGCAGGCTCCTTGCCCTCCCATCATGCTCTGCATTCACCCCTGCTATCAGCTGAGCCGAGTCGCCCATAGACTTATGTGGCTGTGTGCTGGTCTTCATGTCTCCTGAATTGGCGTGGCTGACCCACAAGAACCTGACTGTTCCAAACTGCCAGAAGACGGGCTTATATAAATAATTCAGGACCCTGTGGAGTTGATCATGTTGTACATAGACTGACGCTGGATGATGTGAATGAGAGCCGAAAGGCACAGCTCCTGCATTGCGCTGGGACAATCCTTGGTTTTTTTTCTGCAGAGTACTGCAGCAGTCTTTTCTGACCGAGGTGAACAGAAAGATTTGAGCACAAGCTGTCTTCTCCTGTCTCATCTGCTTGGTCTCGTTAATCAGACTAGCTGCAGCCTGAGAGCGTACCGCCCCAGCTTAGCTCTTCGGAATTCAGCTTCTGTGTCCTTCCCCTGGAAATGGCTCCTGGGAGTGAGAGAGTGTACCAGCATGGGCTGTATTGCTGCCTCCCACGGCACCGCTAGGTCCCATCATGCCTGGTGGTTCCAGTCGCTTCTCGATGACTCCCTTCGATGACTTTCGAGCACACTGACATCCACACAGTTAGGGCATTTTCCACCTGTTCTCCAGTATCGCACACTGCATGTTGTACAATGTCATCTAGGCCCTTAGGGTGTCATGTAGGCCAGATCAGGGCATCTGGCATAACGCTTTGGTGCAGAACTTTAAACAGCTTATTGACACATCTTTGTTCTTTTAGGTTTAAGTAAAATTTTCATTTCACTAACATAAACACAAAGCTAACACTAACACACTAACTAACACACTCACTAACACAACACAAAGCTACATAAGGCACTTTCCCATCAACACTGTATGTGAATAAAAATGCTGAGCAAACCAAATAATTTTCAAGTACAACTTTTTTTTTTGTTAGGTAGCGGGTGTGCAAGAGATGCTGTGCTCATAGCCTCTTTTCTGCATTTCCTTGAGGTTTAACTGGCTAAAATTACACAGCTCTGTTCAGTTTGAAGGAAGGCACTATATTCTACTGCGTTTTCATTTTCCTGGCTCTTTATGGATGTATGTGCTGTTTGATACTCACCCTCAGGACCCTTTGCTCAGGTGTGTTACCTGGTCTGCACTGAAAAACAGGCCCGGAAACTTCCGACCAACAGTGGTGACCTTCCTGTGCTTGGGCCAGACCCCGTCTGACCGAGCTGCGGTTGGGGTGACACAGAGCACCTCACCGGTGTTCGCGTGAGCTTCCTCCAAGCCAGTCAGCTCTCATGTTGCTTGGCCAACACAGCTCAATAATCCGTTTACCATTAAACTGTATAACTTGCTTCTCAGTAGGACCAACATCCACTTCTGAACTGAATCCAGCATAAAAAAAGTGTGGAGAACCAGTACAGGTACCTCAATGACTAACATCTCGTGTCACTACCTGGAATGGCCATCCCAAATGAGGCAGTCACTGCACATCATGTCAGCTTTGCCGGGCTGATTCGTTTCTTCAGGCCTCAAAAAAATACTTCTGTTTGGACTGCATCAACGTTGCGGTACCTTAGCCACAAAGACAGAGGCTGTGGCCTGGTGCTTTGACAGAAAAACACCTGTTAATGATAAAATGTAACTCTGAAGGTAAGCTGGTCAGTACAAAACCAGCTAATGAATGTCTCCTTGCCATTTGTCACCTCGCTGGGCGGTGGAGGTACAGGAGGTTAAGCTTACAGCAGCTGGACAGAAACTAGAGCACCAGAGTCCTCATTAAGCCCAGCTTGCTCCTACAGTTCTTCTTCAGTTTCTCCTCCAGTAGGGTAAGGTGTGCGCTAAAACGCGTCTTTGGGTTTCCTGTCATGTGTACGTGTGAGTCTAGTACACCTCATAGATGCCATTTCTCCAAACTGGTCTTCAGAAATATTTTTTATCAAACTTGATGTTCACGTTTGTTCTACAAGAAAGCAGGAGACTCGGGGTTTGAAGACGGAAGATGTGAAACCCACGCTGTGCGAGAGTGACAGGGTACGGTAAGGCACTGGTAATGCACCTTCAGAAATGCAGCATGCTACGTGCTAACTGGGGGGTTTGAGGGTGCAGAAAATTCCAGCACGTACAGCTGTTCAAAATAACAATACATACATAACACTCAGATTTGCCGTCCACCATTACAGTATCACGCTTCATGTAAAATCTTTCTGAAAAAAAGTCTGCCTGGACTGCAAGCCAAAGATTTTTATGGCGGAGCTGTGACACATGCAGAATGCAGACCCATTGGAGTGGTGCATGCACAGCACAAGACAACAGGGCCAGCAAGCTTGTCCAGGGTTTGGACCAATGCTGCTAGGGCCTGGAATCATGCCAGCGTACTGAAAATTAAAAACACTTAGGAAATCGTGCTGAAATCAAACTGTACGGGCCAGACAGAATCCCTGCAATAGTGTCTGATGGACTGGATCCCTGTATAAACCATAGATGCATGGTATTGTAAGTGGGAACGCATGAGGGGACTTTCAATGTGCTTTAAAGTATCGGAAAAATGTGGCAGAGCACCATGTGACCATCTCAGGTGGGGCACTGATAGCCCTGCTGTTTGTACGGGTCCAGCATTTTCACTGCAGGTATTGACCTGGGCTTGGAAAGGTTTACAGGGGCTTAAACAGATGTCATAAAGCAGCTCAACAGTCAAAGTATCAATTCATTAAAAAAAAAAACAAAAAAAAAAACACACAACACTAAAATTGCTCTATGGACTGTCTGTTCAAATTTGTTACATTTTATTCTGTCGTAATTTCCAAATGAGACACTGTAAACAGCACCTCACTTGGCTGTTTGTTTTGGGATGTCAAGTGCGCACACACAGATGCACACAGAAATGCAAATAGTCCCCAAAACCAAGTAGATTATGACTGTTTAGAAAACCACCACGGTAATAGATATTTTATCAAACTGTGACACTTAAAAAAAAAAATGAATGAAACGTTACACCTGGGGCAGTGATGTCTGTCTCTCTCTTTGTCTCTCACACACACACACACACACACACACACACACACACACACACACACAGCACTCTAAGGACAGTGACATTACCAGACCTGCCACTCACCTTCAGGTCTCGGTGCACCACGCCCATTTGATGGCAGTGAAGCACCGCCTCCAGGATCTGCTGGATGCAATGACTGCATGCAAACACCAGGGGGCGTGTTAGTTAGAGCAGTGCTACAATCTCGTGCACAGGCCAGAGAGGTGGGGAAGGGGGTGGAGAAAGAGAGGAAAAACATTTCCCTCGGAACACATACTCCTGCATCTCCCCAGGTAAGTCCTTTCAGCAGACAGACACACGCATAATTCGTAAATGCCGGCAACAGAGGGCCATATGCATACTCCACAAAACTGCTCTGAACTGTCCCCTCATGAGGGCATGGTTTCTTTCACCCAACAGAGATGAGCAGCTCAAATGGCGGTGCTATTGAGACCTTATGCAGTCTGCTGCACAATGTCACAGTTGCATTTTCTCAAAATGCACAGGGAAACAAGCAACACGGCAGGAACTTCACCGACACACCTGCGAACCAGGAAGGAGCATTATTAGCCAAAGTAAGGCCGGGAGAGTGAACGGAACGTACAGTCTGTAAAAATAACACGGCCCTGTTTGGAACGCCCCCATCTCGCTGGTGTTGTGACAACGAGTCAGAACCCTATTGGTCGGCGGTGAGGACTCGAAGGGGGGTTGGAGTGAGCGTGTGGGCCTGTTGTAGATGCTGATGTGCTCCCAGGAGAGTGCTGGTGTCAAGGCTTGCAGAAGTGGAGAACAGCTCTGTCCTCTTGCCCCACCCCCCCAACCACGCTCACTGTGATCATGTTGATGTACACCCATAATGCAGAGCATTAGACTGGTCCCGCTACATTTAGCAAAGTGCCCACCGGTCCTCAGAGTGCAGCGCTGTGCCGGGGCTGATGGGACAGGCCTGGTTTGGAGAGGCAGGGCTATGCACCCAACAGGCAAAGGAGGGCTTTAGAATGGGGGAGGGCAAATGGGGCTTCAGTTTTATTTCTTCAAATTGGCATCATTTTATTAATCAGCCGTATTTCCACAGAGGAGTCTCACAACAGCACAATGACACGGGAATAATGTTTAGTCAAAGCTCCACAGTTAAACACTCAAATGTACAGACAGCCACATACATGGTCATAAGCAACACGGGGGAAGCAAGGACCGCTGAGAAAAAGGACAGAATCGTGGCTCTAGGGCTTGATGTTACCTTATTCTGCCATCATTAAAGTTACCTCCCAGTAACGGCTTGCGGTACAGGGGCTTTACAGAGCTGCTGATGATGAAACGGCCCATTGGCCTCAGTCTGCCTCGTTAATGTGACCACGTGTACACAACCTGACAGGTGTACGAGCACAAAGACCTGCTGAAGGCTGACCGCACGTGCTGCCTGTGCACTCAAGCCCCCACGTAAAGGATGGACCAAGAGAGTGGCAGAGCCCCCCTCCTCACACTCGTACCCCAAAGCAAAGGGGATGTGGGGAAGTCGGGGGGTGTACCTCTGCTTGTCTCTTTTCACTGTATAGGACCACTCAGACCCTGTAACTGACAACTCCTAATACAGACTCAGGCACCTGCATTCTCTCAGATGGAGAACTCAACACTTGGCATTGCGGAGACGTTACCAGACTTGTAGTAATGCCTCAAATGTAATTACAACTGACACCCCATAATATTTATCCCTGTGAATCACAGAAATTTCCTTCTGAGAGGCAGACAGAGACAACTGATGTGAAGAACTGACAGTGCGATGTTACCATCCTGCCACGGGTCTGAGCAGGACCGAGCTGCGTGCGCCTGGAGGAGCGAGCCTGAGCCTGCACATGTGCTAATGCATGCATCATGCATATGCATCAGCATGCTAATTTCAAAAGATGTGTGGTCTCCTTCAGGACACATGAAACCGTGTAAATCCACATGTGCATTTGTGAAGCGTGGAAATTTACAGACTGCAGGGATGTATGCCCCAGACAGAGTCGGCGGTCACTGCTGCGGCTCGGAGCAGCTCCTGGGCACAGGAGCCAGACCCAGCTGAGTCACGCAGGCCAGGGGAACCGGAAACGGATGCGTACATCGTCGAGTCGTTTTTCCAGCTGCTGTCACAGAGACGATAAACAAGGACAGCTCCAAGGCCTGTGCCAGCGGCGACGGTGGGTGGACTGGAGCATGGGCTGCAGGAGCTCGACTGCTCGTCTCACCGCGTTTACTTAGCCGGCACCGTTAGTGAAGGTGGTTCCTGCGTTTGTGCAATCACACCGACGCTTGATGCCCCTCGGCAGCTGCTTGGCCATGTGACCTGTGTGGTGAAATGCATAATTCGGGAGGGGCACTATAGTGTGCCCCACCCCCCACTGCGACAGAGCTTGCAGCGTGGGTGGGCATGGCATCTCACCAGCCTGCACCTCCCCCGTCTGCCAGCAGGGCTTGCGCGGGGGGGCCAAGCCCCCTCACCTCCTTGACTTAGGAAATGTTCACCTTAGAGCTGCATACGTGTGTCCTGGGAGCCATAATTAAACACCAACACCTGACATACTCTTTTAAACAGCCTGACTGAGCTCATCTAGCCAGAGAGGCAGGATTAGCAAAGATAAACGTAAAAACTATTTCAAGGAGAATTATATCACCATACTCTCATTATGCACAAATATGCAGGTGTATGAATCCAAATAGAGAAAACATACCTACATAGAATGAGCAAAGCCAGAGTACACAATATGATCCAATCTGATAAGAGGCATCACTGTGAGAGGTTAATATCAAGGCGCGCAGGGAAGCTGGGGTAAGTGATACATTATATGGGGGGGCTGTGCCTGGGGGAGAGGCAATCATCCCAGCAGGAGCTGCTTGAGGTGCTGCAGACAGACGGACAGATGCAGGGACAGGCAGACAGGCAGACGGACAGGCTGGGACAAGCACACAGGCCGAGAGCATCCACACTGCACATACTGACCTTCAGGTCTCTGTGAACTATGTCATGTTGGTGAATGTAACTGACACTGTCTAGAATCTGATGGATACAGTGACTGTGAAGACAAAACGGAGAGTTTGGAGGGGGGGGTGTGAGAGAGCGGGAGGGATAGAGTGGATG